>OU343217.1:195859752-195945328 GCA_910596185.1 Chrysanthemum makinoi | reverse complement strand
TGATGATCTCAAAAGTGACTCAAAACTTCGATTATCCGTGGATCGGTAAAAGACCTCCACTCAGATTATCCAAACATGCAAAATGAAGAATCAAAGACTACGAGCTATAGAACAAAGAACATGAAAAAGAATTCAAGAACTATCTCAATGATATATCTTTTTGTATTCTATGTAATTTTAATGTGTGTTTGAGGTGACCTCCCTTAGGGGGAGATTGTTAGGATTTGGAAAAATCCAGTAGTTAAAGTGTCGGTCACCTCAAGTATATGTATCCGTTAGAAAGCTCGTAGTCGTAGTTATTTAATTTTATGTAGTATTTAGTTAAGTAACACCACGGAGGACGGACGGGTATTTACCCACTGTATGCCTGATCCACAGCCCGTCAGGTGGCGTTTTATGTAATGACTATAAATACTCTCTACCTCCCAAGGTAGAGAGTTGGAGCTCATAATAAGATTTTTCTTTCTCTCACTTAAAGTTCCCAACTCTCTTCCATTTCTCTCTCTAGAACTCTCTTTCTAAACACATTGAACATTCCATATGGTTATGGTTTAGTGTATTTGTGAAATCCAATATGTTATATTTTCCATTACATTTTTGTCAGACGCAATATTTAAAGTGGGTGCAACTTGAGTCTTATTCAAAGTCCTAGGGTGTTCTTCTACTTCAGCATTCTTTATTGTTCTTTTCTTAGGTCGCAACTTCCTATTCTTCCTTGTAAAGTGCGGACGTTTGGAAAAAAGGCAACTATTCCTGTTTCAGTAGAGGGAAGCACATTAGTATCTTGTGGTTTATCAGTAGGCATTCTGGGTTTACATTTGCTAAGTGTTACTGGTGCAATTTTCTTAATGATGCTAGGCTGAACTTGTTCATACTTTCCTAACATTTCTCTTAACTTAATGATAGTGTGCACCAAATATTGATTTTCAGAACGAAGATTTCTAGAAAAATTCATGACTTCTTTAGTGTGTTCAAGATAATGATCAAGTTCGTTTGATGCTTCATCACGAGTCTGTTTGAGTAAATAAAATATGACACCATATTCTTTTTTAACTTTTGCAAGTTCTTGTTCATATTTTGAGAGTTGACATTTCAAAGACATGTTTTGATCATCCAGTTGGTCAAGTTTTGGATTAAACGTTTTAGAAAGCAACTGGTCGATTTTGTTTTGCAAAGCAAGTTTACGATTGTGACAATCTTTTTGACACCATTGAAGACGACGTTTTGCATTTGAAAGGTCGGTTAACAATCGTTCACTTTCAACTTTTAAAAACTCGATTTGATGCACATTATCAGTATTCTCAACAATATCAATAGAATCAACAGAATCAGCAGAGATATGATCAGGTGCATATGCAACAGATTATAATAACATAAGATTATTGATATCAGCACAGATAACATCTTCCAAGAGTCGATCAATATCTTTTCTCAACAATTTCTTTTTACGTTTAGTATTTGAAATCGATGTTTCTGTTTTCTCGAAAACTGTTTTCATGAGACCAAGTTCCTTGTGAAAATCCCTTTCCAATATAGTGCACAAGTTTTCAAATTTTTGACATGGGGTAAAATTCTTTTCTGAAGAATATCTCTTTGTGCTCGTGCCAGAGGCGATTGAAAATGTTCAACTTTTATTTCAGAATGAAATTCAATCTCACGTTCCAAAATTTTGAGGTCAGATAAGAAAGGGTCAAAGTATTTTATAACTCGACAACTTTCGGCTTTTGTTTTTACTTCACTAAGTGAAGGTAGAGGACCATTAATTTGTGCACCATTGTGTTGGGGACGAACTTCAGAAACTGGTGTGATAACCAAAGGTTTGATAGAAGTATTTTGTTATGTGACAAAAGTTATGGCTTTTGAATAGTTAAATGGTTTGTTATAAATGATATTTTCCATTTTTGACCGACTCTTGTCATCATCATCTAATTCCTCCATGCGATTATATTTAACAACAGTCATAATTGAATCATCAATTCTATGTTCTGCACTGTAAACTTCAGGATTTGGTTTGAATGCTCTGTTTGAAAACTTAGGTTTGTAATCAGCAAGAATCGGTCCATATCCATTTGGATTTGGTTTAAAAGTAAACTTTTGAATAGTTGTGATTGACTCACCATGTTTATAAACAACATTTGAAACTCTTTGATTTTGTGTTGAAGTCGACAATTTCTTCAAGATAGTTATCTATTCGTTTCGTGGAATGCTTTTGTACTCAGAGAACTGTTTTTGACAAGTTAACAACTCAGCCTTGGCTTTTTGAGTTTCTAAAGTAAGAGCGTTAATTTTTTGTTTATGTTCATGTTTTAGTTGTTCTATTTGAGACAACAAAGCATTCTTGGATCGGCTAGATCATTATCTGTCGTTCTATTAATTTTTTGTTTTGATGAGATTTAGCAAAGCGACTTCAAAACCTTTTTCCGTTTTTCTTGAGTTTTAAAAATGTTGATTTGTCGATTAAGCATTCATTATCCCTAATTAACACGTTGCATTTTTATCTTTTAATTGCTTGCAAATTTCCAAACGAGATTCTTGGTCTTTAATTAAGGTTAGGAGCTCAATTTCTCTATTAGACAAAAGCTCATCTTGTTCAACGTGAGTCTCAACATGATCATTATTTAGATCCTCAAATATAACCACGGAGTCAACTTGAATATCAATATTAACCATAGGTTATCTTGATGCGTCAAATATAACTACGGGATCTATTTGATAATCATCGGAATGAGATGTAGATGGCTCATGTTGAACACTCTGATCCTTGTCAGATGGAGAAATTGGCAGAGATATCAGATCAGTAATGAGTATATTTTTGTTGGTACTGAGACAAGCCGTCAAGTGTCATACACGGGCCTGTGACACTCATGTAGAGCTTGCATTTGTGCCATCAACATCCTGCTGCATTAGCCCGCAAGTCCTCCATATCATCATCCGAATCTGCATCCGCCATAAAAGCTCTGTTCCTTGTTGGTAAGATTTCCACCAGCTTCATCTTTGAGAGCCAAAAGCAAAGCCTCTTTGTGCTAAGCACAGCCTTTTGTCCTCGCTAAGGGCATGCATTAGCGGATGACCCTTCTCATTATGTTATAACAACGCGAAGACCATTAACCCCATTTGAGGCATTCCCCTGTTCAACCACTGAGCCTTTGTTGTTGTGAAGCACCCATGTTATTCCTTCCCATAGCATTAAACCCTTGACCACCTCCCATCTGACGACCATAACCACGATTTTGAACTTCAACGCGTCCATTGTTCATAACAGCGATTCCTTGTGTTTTATGAAGAACGAATGCGATTGTTGGTTTTGTTTGTATACCGGCCGAAGGCTTTAGTAATCATGACAAATCCTTGTTGCAATTCATCGAAATCATCGAGTCCTCATCTGCCTCCACTGTAAAGTGCTTGAGCATTGTTGTTGTTGTATGGAACCAATTGAGTTTGTTGAGGTTGTTGCTGTGACAAATCATATGGTGTGATGGTTGCAGTTGGTTGAGGAGCGGGTTGAGGAGGAGTTTAAGGAGGAAAAGTAGTTTGAGCCCACAAAGCAAGTTATTGATTGTCCGGAAGTGACTGTGAAGCCGGGAGTCCACGGATAGCCCTTTCTTTGTCAACTTCTTTTTGGTGAGGCTTCAGATAGTCGTACAACAATCCGTATGTAGCATGATGAAGATTCTTAGCTTGACGGAGAAAAATGACATACTTCTCCCATTCTGGACCAAGAATACTTAGGAACTTAGTGTTGACAGAAATTCATGGCATGATGATGTTGTGTTTGTCCAAATCATTAATGATGTCTGAAAAACGATGATGATATGACTCTAATGTCTCTCCTGGTTCAATCATGAAGTGTTCATAAGCCAAGTAGATTTTGGATTCCATGTGTTCTTGATTGAGTGCTATGCCTTCCATTAGAAGATGAATATGTTCCCACATTGCTTTAGCTGTCTTTTGAGAATCAACACTTCGAAGGATCGGATTGGGTAATCCCAAAAGCATGTATTGCATTGCTAGTTCATCGGCTTCAAAATGTTGAAGTTCATCAGCAGTGAGGTCTGAAATAGTTGCAATGTTGGTGACAGCATCTCTTGGTGGATTGGTAGCTGGATCTGCGGGTGTCATAACAGTAGGCATCTGAAATGGACCTTCCATAATGACCTTCTTTAAGAACTTTCCATGTGGCTTCTTTAGATCACAAAACCTAAAGAACCTTATCACCCATTGATCATAATTTCCGAGAGTGAGCATTGGGGGTCTATCAGGTGAGCCAGCTTCATGAATTGATTGTTGGCTACTTAAGGCTTCACACATCTTGCCAAACCATTTCGGTTCCTTCATAGTACTCCTGGATGGATGTTGATTGTTGAAGTTTGTGTAAGGTTATACTTGAAGACTAGGTGGTGGTTGAACCATTTGTGGTGGAATTGCTTCTAGTTGTGGAGTATGTTGTTGAATAAATTGTTGTTGATTAAATTGTTGATGTTGTGGACTTAGTTGTTGTTGTTGTTGTTGATTATAAGTATAAGGAAAATGGCTAGAATATGGTGGTTGTGACATGTTGAAAACTTGTGTTGGTAAATGGATCTTTGAAGTCGAATGAAAATGGTGTTGATGAAGTATCCTTAGGCGTAGAAAAACCAAGTTTAGGCAAAGTAACACTTAAGCGTAAAAACACCAAACTTAGGCGTAAAAGTGATATTACAGCGTAGGATTAGCTTACGTAAGAATTGAGAAACACTAAAGTTATGCATAAATGAAGTTAGGCGTAGAAAACTTATGCGTAAGATTATCTTAGGCGTAAGACAGGGCTTAGGCGTAAGAATAAGCTTAGGTGTCAAAAAGTTCTACATGTAAGATTTGAGCTTAGGCGTAAAATTAGGGTTTAGCCCAAAAAAATCCTTTACACTATCACAGTGTAAGAGATATCCAAAGTCGAAGTGTTTTCAGGCTTATCCAAGCAAGAAAACACTGAGTAAACCTCGAAATGAAGATCGATCCACGGATGAGTTACGCGTAAGAATAAGGTTTTCTTACGCGTAGAAAGCAACCAAAATTGATTTTTTGCCCAAAGATGTTTCTAAGCAAGATTTTTGTGATGAAAAAGCTTCAATATCACCAAAATAACACAAAAGTGTGAAACTTGATGATCCAAAACTCCAAAACACCTTACGCGTAAAGATGAACACGCGTTATAAAAATAAAGCTTAAAACTAAGGAAAAACACGTAAAGTTCGAAACTTTTTGCTTAAAACTGAAATTTTAACACTTAAAAACGATGAAAGTACAAGAATCGTGGATTGAAAAGTGTAAAAAATGAGTTTTTAAACGTGACCAAGTTTTTGAACCGTGAGTTACGCGTAGAACCAAACAACTTCAAAAAAAATAAACTTTTCACCCAACTATTTGGCGAATGATACCACTGTTAGGTCACCATGTTTGTAACACAAGCATCAATATAAGAAATATAGGAGAAGTGATCGGATGAATAATAACACACACACGTACGATACTTAAGAAAGGTTATGCGTAAAGTGTAAATGAGTGAATTGAACAACCAACCCTCAAGTGAGGGTTATACAAGAGTATTTATAGGGCAAGGAGCTAGGGCAACACTTCTAGACTCCTTCCCTTCTTATGGGCTTGGGCCAAGGCTTATGGGCCTTCTACATAAGCCTAAGCTTAATAACAAACATAAATGCCATAATAAGCTAACTATTACATATGAGTCACTTAACACTTGAATTAATGTTAAGGAGTGATTCCAACAGTAATACAATAGGTGCATGGACCAAATAGCCTAGGAGATTGTGACACACGGTAATTTTCCACGTAATATTTTAATAATAAATATGAAATTATTATTTTCTGATTGATAATTTTAAGCATACATAAGCTTAAACCGTTGTTTTGGGAAGTTATCCTTCACACTGCAACAGGCAGTAACACAAATAACTGATATTTTACATTGAGAAAAGTGAAATGATCATTTTTAACACTCACTGAAGATTTACGAACAAAAACAAGAGATTATCTCATGATTTTAGAAAAACACGGCACCGCACGCATACCGACACCGACTTAGTAACAACACTATTTTTTATAATCTAATTTCCAAATAATAGTGTTACTTTATTATTACGCTCGCGGAAGCGTTTCCAGAAATATAATTTTCATATTTTACTCGTACCGGGAAGTTACGTTTACGTGGGAACTCAATAGAACACGGGGTTCAGATAATACAGTATTTAACAGTAAAACAAAAATAAACTAACTTAAACCTACCCACCCCACGCCCTTATCAACTTTTCTATCTCCTCTACTCTCTTTCTCTTTCGCTTTCTCCCACACAAACACAAAAGAAGATATCTTCCTCTCCTTTTTACGGTGTGTTCTTGAGTTTTCTTCATAAAGAAAATGGAAGTAATGTAAAGTAAACAATTTCCTCCCACTTTTGAGAGGAAACACTTTACTTCCAAATAGCCTAAAATTTTCCCACTTTTACTTTCCCTTTCCTTTATAAAACCAACTTGAGAACACAGTGTTAGAGTCAAACTCAAGAAGCCATCACCATCACCACCTTTTCTTAGCCTCCTATTTTACCCTAGCTCACACGAGGTAGCCATGAGGGTGGCTGTGAAAATGACAATGGCTAAGAATATGGGGTTATTCATTTGAAGACCAAGAAAGAAGAGACACAAGTTCCTCCCCTTATTCATCTATAAATAGAGGTGTTTTTCACATGTTTTTTTAATCACTTTCACACACAAGCACTCAAAAATTAAGGTTTGTGATTCAGGGGTTTTCAAAATTAAGTTGGTGTTTAGTCAATTCGAGTTGTAATTAACCCCATTCAAGTGTAACTTTTTGTATTGGAGTCGATTTGGTTCAAGATTGTTCAAGTCGGTGTTCTTCCTTTTCCATTTGACACACCACTTTCCTCTTGTAAGAAAACTTGTTAACCTTCTTTGAATTATTTGTGAGATTTCAATTTGTTAAAGTTATTAAATTTTCTTTTTGAAACCAATTCGAATGAGATTAAACAACGGGATTAATTGGAATGGGTTGTTGAATGTTGTTGTTGTTGTTGCCTGGTAAAAAAAGGAGAAAGAAAGCTTTAAAACTTAATAATGACATAAACGGATATTCGGCTTATGGGTGATAATCGGCCTAATGGTAAATTTTCGGCTTAATTCCTAGCTTATTCAAATTATTTTGGTTTTCAGCTTATAGTGATTTTTGGTTTATTTGAGGTTTTGGCTTATTGTGTCTTTTAGCCTATTCCTCTAGTGCATTCAACTTATGATTTTGGCTTGTCCGAGTTGTTGGTCTCGGCTGAGACTAAACTCCACCCGAGAGGGTTTTGTTGTCTTTGTGTCATACACTTTTACTCTACGTTCCTCTACGATAACATCAAAATAATAGGGATTTATAGGCACATCCCTACACTTGAGTTTTTATTACTCTAACACTAATTTGACCCGAATTGAAAAGATCAAAACACTTGGAGTACATTGTTACGTAAATAAAGGGAATTTGAATTTAACGTTCCTTCCCGTCACTTCATAAAGTTTAACTTTTCCCATGAGTCCCAATCGTCCCAAAACTGTGTACAAAGGACATGACTCGACTTAGCAACTTATGCAAGCAACTAGATAATTGAACTAAGGGTTTAGTATGATAACAATAATACACTAAAAGTGAGTGCATACAAGGTAGGCTAAGGCGATTTGGGTGTACATTTGGGGGTGGATTTTAAACAATGCTCTTCATTGATATTCTGGAAAACCGAAACATCACGAGAACCGCGAAAAGGATAGGCTCTGAGGGTTAACTAGGGGTATCGTATACTAAAGATGAGTACAAGCACAAGGGTGTGGGGAATTACTCAACCGATGTGGAAGAAGTAATTATATACGGGTATCAAACAAGGGTTATCCTAATGCCTCTTATCATTTAGTTATTCCTAACTACACAAGTGTAGTCTCACTAGCGATCTCGGAATGCACCACAAAACAAGTTCTAGAATCTATTATACTACCGGTATACTCTCAAAGCACTAAAGATGAATGCTTTAATTCCTACAAATCTAAGGGCGATCCTCACATTTTAGGGTGGAATTTGAGTGGTAAAGGGTTTTGTGCTAGTCATATAACTTCCTATCCATGAGACGCTTTATTAAGACTAATGACCCACTCCTACATGTTATGAAAAATTTTAAATTTTGTGCCAAAATTACCCTAACCGATATTTCTTATGGTTTATTACACAATTGAAATTAGACAAGGCAAATAGTCAAGGATAAGCATAGTTTCAAAGTTCCCGTTTTATTTTCCCTCCCTACAGTTAAACTGAACATTGTCCCCAATGTTCCCCGAAAGTATCAAAGTTATGATAATGGAAGGTAATTAAAATGAAAGAAACTAATACTCCCCTGATAAGCTCGGTAGGATCCGTGTGAAGTAGTGGTTAAATTCTTCTTCAAGAAGAATGTATGCGTGAAAAGCTCCATCCAATCTTATGTATCTTCTTCTTGATAAATAAAACATGCACACTTTAAGAAAACAAACGAAACCTTCGCGTAAAATCGACGGTAACACTATATATGACTCTATTAAACTAGGATATAAAGCTTGTGGAATGGATGTTTACAGATTTTCTAGAAAATTAAGACCTGCGAAATTCCAAAAAATTATAAGTAGCACAGAAAATGAGAAAAAGTTATAAGCTGTTTCTGCTCCTCCTGACGCCGTCAGGTTGCGATCTGACGCGTCAGGTTATCTGATTGCAACTGGTCTGCGATTTTCTGGAAAATTTATATCTTTAGAATCTGGAAAAAATTTCTGCAAAACATCCATTATGACTCGATACAAGAATTGACTCTAACAAACACACATATATATCAATTTCACTAATTGTAATTCTTATGTTCACGTTCTTTAAAAACGTGTGTAATCCTCCCTACACTTATCCTTTTTGTAAAATACCTTTATATGTAATTAAGACGAGGTTAAAGACAAAATAAAGTATTTTCATAAATTCAAACATGAGAACATACAATAATGAAAAGATATATGACACACAAATAAAAATGAAAAACAAATACTTATGGGTTGCCTCCCAAGAAGCGCTTGTTTTTGTTCGAGTCACGAGCTTGAATCTACCCTTATTTAACGGATAAAGGGTAAGTTTTTCCTACACTTAAGCTTAAGTGCGGGTGATAGTAGCGATACACACCCTTAGGGTGGCCATTTTCCACGTGAGGTGAAGGGGGTGTGTGAATGGCTTCCTTCATCCTAAAACTACCCGGACTAAATCGGTTGATGGGTGGGTCGGTTCCTCTTTTGTCTCCTAGATGTATATCTAAGGATGGAAAATTGTGTAAAGATTGAGGTTCCGGTTCATCAACACTAGGAAATTCCCTAGAACTAAGAGTAAGGCTGAGACTACACGTATTCAAACCTTTATTCTCTAGTTGCTTTTGGTTCACATGTTCTACCTCCATCGGGATTCCTAAAGTCTCTTCTACTACTTCCGGGTAAGTCACGTGCGGGGTGTATGCCTAAAATGATGGTGGGACTTGTGGGATACCTTGTGGGTCTAGACTTTTCAACTTATCTTTAATCACATCTACATCATCTATATGCTCGTCATGTGTTATTTCCTTAGGTAGTGATGAAACCAAACCTAGTAATTGATCCAACTTATGTTTTAATGCTTGGTTGCTTACCATAATATTTTCACACATTTGGTCAGTTTTCCTAAAGGCCTCACTAAAAATAGTTTCTAAACATGGAGGTTTTTCATGAGAGTCTATCCTAGGTGAAGGCTCATACGATGAATAGGTTTCACTAGATGAGGTGTTTGTGGGCTTGATGGAATGGTGAAACCCTCAAAAGGTTTATGGACTTGGTTACTTTTCCCAAGGTACTCAATGGGGCATATATAAGATCCCGTTCTCTTTACTTCTTCCCACCATGTTGAATAATCCGCTCTAGTAATATCATATTTTTTCATGAAAAAACCTAATCGCGGATATAGTGGATTCGTGTTCTCCATAATGGTGAATGAAAGAGTTAATGGACAAGTTTTACGAACAAAGGCACAAAGAAGGGGGATAGACTACAAGGAAGCTAATAAAAAGAAAAAATATCACTTGATAGGAATCTTGTGAGTAGACCTAAACGAGATAGAAATCAAGCCTGAGCAATAACTATTCCCCGGCAGCAGCGCCAAAAACTTGATACGCGTACAACGCGCGTTCGGGGTCAAAGGAAAATTTCTTTTCTTCGAGCAATTTTTCAACCACCTAGGCAGTGAACCTAATCATTGTAGTGTAGTATTAGGGTGAGCCTCGGTATTGATATCATTCTCTAGGGGAATAGGAATGCTAGTGAGAAGTCACTACGCTAGGTTGGGGTTGAGGAAGATTTTGCTTTTTATCTTTTTTATATTTTTTAGAAAATTGAAATTACGAATCTCGGGGCATTGGATTCGGGGGGTTGGTATTTCTACCGATTACTCTACTATTCTAATTATCTAATTAACTAAGCTAAGGGGTAGTCTATGTCTAATTGATGTGTGCTCGTATGATGATTAAAGATGTGTTTACCTAGATACTATTCCTCCCTAGTTATCTCCTATTAATGGTTGAATTGTCACGTCCTTATTCTTAACGCGTTGTGTGTTCTAAGATCGTCGGGTATGCTTTTTTCCCTAACTCTTTGAGGATACCTTAAGGTTATTTCCTACAAAATCTCTAGGATTCATAAACTAACTCTAAGGTTATCTTTGGATTTTTAGCCTACAATAACTCTAGGAAATTATAAACTAATGTTCACAAAGATTACTCAAGCATTAAAAATACAACGAATGACCTATCACAATCCTAGGTCAATTACAATTAAGATAAGAGACAACCAATCAATATTTAATACCTAGGTTTCATAGATCTAAGCAAACACACAAGTAAATTAGCCGGATATGGAAAACATGCAAGCATACACACATACAATTGAAGACATAATTGAATCAATGAAGTAAATTACTTATCTTGTTGTAAAATAGGGTATGAGAACCATAAGATACTGCCCAAGATAGCCAAAAATCGGTTATTGGTTTTACTCCACAAAACTACCTCTCTAAAAGTCTGAAAATTCGAATTCTATATATAGAGTTACAACTTGCGACGCGTCACTCTTTAAATGTGACGCCGTCGGATCGCCGCCATTAGGGTTTCGTCTTGACCATGTCAACCTTGTGACGGCGTCACCTTATGGTTGTGACGGCGTTGGTTTCATCGCCGTCGGGATCTGAATCTAGGCCGTCTGAGTTGTGACGCCCTACTCTTTAAAACCTGACGCCGTCGGGTACAAAATAGCAATTTTGCTACTAAGCCGTCACAAATTTGGAGCACGTTGCGACGGCGTCGCCCTCTAAATGTGAGGCCGTCACCTTCAATTCCAGCAGCTTGAGTGTCTTGATCTTGACTTGGCCATTTTCTTCACATATTCACGCCTTTTCGTCCGAATAAGTGTCATTCAAGCAATTTTCCTTCAAGAGACCTAAAAAGTGAAAAGGAAAGAAATTAAGCAATAACGGATATAAAAGTGGTCGATTAAGGGCTGAAATGACCCCTCAAAAGTGTACCTTTCAAATACTTATCAGTGGACCTGTAGGAGTTAATTTGCTATGCGAGACCTAAGATAGATACACATCAATAACATACCAATATCACAATCACAATATCAACAATATCATATATGACGTCATAGTGGGCCCCTAACGACACTAGCTAGCACAGTCGTAGCAAAGTATAGAACGATTGCTACCCGGACTAGGGTGAGGTAGAAGTCTATAGATAGCAAGTGCTATAGCAATTAGGATTGCTACCAGACTAAATGACTAAGGCAACAGCTACCACATATCTATCTAAACAGTCAAGCACATAAGCAAATCAAAATAGTTTAAAAGGTCCAAAAATATTAGCATGATTCTCACCCCAAATTAGTTAAAAACATAAATAAAAATTGGGCTATGAAACTCACCTCAAGCAAGAAACGCACAAATAAACACTAGCGAAGAATACGACTAATCCCGACTCGGCACTATCGCATCGGCACAACCTATTAATGTAAACCAATTTTAATATATATTTCCCAAAATCAACGTTATCTACCCCCATCTATTCCTTTTCTTTATCTCCAAAATTTCTTGTTTTCACCATTTAGTCCTAGCGTTTGGTATCATCGTGTGTGTGTATCGACTCAATATGATATCATGAATGCACTTAAATAACCACAATGTGACTCAATGCAACACAATGAGACATCTAGCGATAAGATAAGCAATAGTCCAATAAGTTGAATAAAGAGTAGACCTTATAGAATTTGTCAACCGATAAACTCAATTTTATATCGGGTGTCAGCATATTATCCCATAAACTGGTCGCATCCTAACGAGTCATAAGGATAATTCACCCATTAATAACGTTATCCTTACGGCCTAGGGCTCTTATTAGATTCATCAACCTAATAAGTCCGCTACCCACGTGGATCGACGCTATTAATGTTAGGTCATCCGTAACCCATGCACACAATGTAAACAAATTAAATAATTGAAGCTAGTATTAAATGCTCACAATTGGCACATTTCGATAAACGTGCACTCGAAACATTAAATACTTATTTATTAGAAAATTTTTCCATTTTAAGTTGTTAATTCCCATTTAAAATAGTAAATAACAAGAAAAGTCTTGTTATCTATAGTTTTGGTACAAAAGCCTTTTTATTATTTATGTTTCATAGTTTATTAACATTTTCATATATATATATTTCGTCAATTTCAATATTAGTTTCATATCGTTATTCGTTTCGAGTCCACAAGCACGAATCGTGACTTCTCGGCTTTTAATCAATCAATAGTCCAAAATATACTAAAGTCCATGTTACGGCGTTGTCAGGGACAACTATGACTAAAAAGTCAAAGTAACACCGACGTTGCTCAAAGTTGACAATTTATGTTATACGTCCAAGTAAATAATGACAATAGCGCAACTCAATCTCAAATCAACCAAATCAATCTCGCCAACCAATCAATCTACCAAATATACCCGAAACCAATGTTATGACCCTAATGGTCATGACACGGTCACGATTAAGACCACGTGAACCAAACAAGATCTAGAAGCTTTTCGGCTTCACACGTCTCAGCCAAACGCCAACAACAACAACCAACAAGCTACCACAACAACCCGACCTGAACCCGTGTCCATATGGGTCACGTACGCCACCACACCATGACCATCGTGGGTCTTGGTGGTTCGTACGCCCTAAAATACACAACCAAACACTCCCAAATGGCTTCTACCTCAATTAAACACAATCAAACAACCTCCAATCATCATCCAAACATCAAACCCATCAACTAATCTAAACCCATTTCATGAAACTAAGCCTAAAATGCAAAAACACAATAATATGATACACCACATGATACCAAATCACAAGCTACATGTTTTATTAAGTGTAAATTACTTTTAAACCCATGTTTTACCAAAAACCCATGAATGTCGAGCCTTGTACGAGCCCTAGAAGGGTCGTACGTGGCTTTTCATAACCCAAACAAGCTTGACCCACGTTCCATTTACCTCTTCCAACCTCGATCTACAAGATTTAATGAAAACCCTGGAATCACAAATCGTTTTTGTAAGATTTGGAGGTGTTAATGTAGGCTTCTATAAGATATATATATATGGATGGAAAGAGGAAATAGAGATCTACAAAATGGTGGTGGAGGTGAGATAACACTCGCCATATTTTGGCCTGAAAGTGGCCGGATATGGGTGGCGGCTATGGTGGTTATTTTAGGCTTAGGGTTTTGTTGGTGGAAGAGAGAGAAAGTAGGTTAGTGTGTGTGTTTTAGAGAGAGAAATGAAAGTATCAAATGAGGGTGGATGGGTCTATTTATACATGGAAATTGGGGACTCAAAAATAAATAAAAATATGAGGAGGGGCGCCGGCCAAGGGTAAAAAGAGGGGCCAAAGCCGTAATTTTTCATAAACTATGCCGTTTACCCATTCCCGAGCTCATATATTGTCCCACGAGTATCCCACGACGTTCCTTCGACTTTCTATTTTGTTTATTTATGTTTTTCCATGAGTTTTGACTATTTATTTGTCAAGTTTCGAGTTACGGTTTAAAAGTTACGTTATTTCTTGTTTTAGGCTTTTATTGTGCCGGATCGCATAGTGCCTAACAAAAAGAGTTAAGACTCACACGATAACGCATACGATAATAAAATAAATCATAAAAGCCAATAAACGATATCAAATCAAGTCATGGTCGATAAAATAGTTATAAAGGCAAAAGTTTGGTTTAGTTTAACGTAATGCGGTTACCTAAAATAGACTCCCTAATTGCCAGTTGTCACAGCCTCCCAGCTTCAGAAGAAACCCGTCCCGGGTTTCACTCCGAGTTGCTTGGTGTCATGAAGAGTTTATGGTACTTCTTACGGAATACGTCCTCACGTTCCCAAGTGAACTCCGGTCCATGTCGGGAGTTCCAACGAAGTTTGATAATCGGAATATGGCTATGCTTCAGCCGTTTAATCTCACGATCCATGATCTCTATCGGTTCCTCAACGAAATTCAAATTCTCAACAATTCGGATATCTCTTAAAGGCACAACTATGTTTTCCTCCAAGAGACACTTCTTAAGATTACTAACACGAAAGATATTGTGTACACTGCTCAATTTCGAAGGTAGCTCATGGATTGGTAAGTTCTTGGTCGATTCTTTCCAGGATTGGAAAGGGACAAATATATCGGGGATTGAGTTTTCCACGCTTTCCAAACGATTCACTCATTTCCAAGAGAAACCTTTAACATAACACGATCTCCAACCGAAACTCTAAGGGTTTACGTTCCTATCGGCATAACTCTTTTGTCTATCTCGGCGGTTTTGCAAGCGGTTACTGAATCTGAACTATCTTCTCGTGGTTTCTAGAACAAGTTCGGGACCGGTAAGTGACTCTCGCCAACTTTAGCCCAACAAACGGAGACGGCATTTTACCATACGAGCCTCAAATGGAGGCGGCCTTAATGCTAGAATGATAACTATTGTTGTAGAAAAATTCGGCCAAAGGGAGATGTCTCTCCCAACCTTTGCCGAAATCAATGACACAGGCTCTAAGCATATCCTCTAAGGTCTAAATTAGGGGTGAGCAAATAGACCGAGAACCGAACCGGAACCGACCCAACCCAGACCGAATTTTAGACCCGCGGTTCGGTTCTTGGTTCTTCCATTTTGCAAATTGCGGTTCTCGGTTCGGTTCGGAACCGTGGTTCTCGGTTCTGGAGCCGAAGAACCGCTCGACTTTCACGTACATGATATTTTTATTAGAAGTTTAGTTTTTTTTACGTGATACTTTAAACTTTGATCGTGTTTCTTGAATCTATATATAAAAAATACTTGTCGATACAAACGATTTGCATGGGAATTGAAAAGGTGTGAAATGCTATGTAAATTTTATGAAAATCTATTATCGGGAACACATTGATGCATGAATTTACGTGTGTTTTTAAAACAATGTTTCGAAGTAGTTTTATCAATGTTGCAAAAATCGGTCAACTCGGCCGGTTAATCGTTAATCGGCCGAGTACCTTTTCGATTTTTGAAAATCGGTCGAAAAATCGGCCTAAGAAAAAAATCGACACTAAGCAGTCAATAAATAGACCCATAATCGGCCGAATCGGTCAAACTCGGCCGAATCGGTAAAAAATCGGCCGAATCGGGCAAATCGGTCATTTTAATAATAATAATAATTTAGACATTATACATAATTTGGGGATCGTATATTTCACTTATAACGCACAATTGGGATTATAATCAGAATTGGAGCCTTTTATTGAGGTTTGGAAACATAGCAGGCTTGGAATCGGTTAAGATTTTTATTTTGGTCTCAAAATACCAAAAAATTACAGGAAATGCCAATCCGATTAATCACCGGTTAATCCCGACTTGACCTATTACTCGCTGCAGGGTGGTCGACTGCCTGACTACCGATTCACGATTTTTATAACATTGAGTTTTATATTGGTACAATTATTCTTTTATTGCAATAGCTGAGGCCAAGTATTTGAGGGAATTAACTAAACAAATAGATGCAAAGCTGTTTACGTGGAAGAAATAATATGTTAGTTTTTACGAAATTAATGATTATTGTTCTTTTATAAGAATTTGAAAAATATTGAATGATTAATTGTTTCTTTCTATAGTTTAGATGTTAAATGTTTGTTGGCTTATATATAAATGTGGGTAAAAACATAAAAATAATGAATTATTAGGTGCTTTTAAAAAAATTCGGTTCCGATCGGGTAGAACCGAAATACCCGAACCGGACCCGAGAACCGAACCGGAACCGACCACACTCTTCGGTCCGGTTCTCGGTTCCTAAAATATTTATTTTTCGGTTCTCGGTTCTCTCGGTTCCAGGTCAATTCTTTGCGGTTCCGGAACCGCGCTCACCCTTTGTCTGAATGGTTCTTTCGCTTTGACCGTCGGTTTAAGGATGATAAGCAGTGCTCATATCCAGGTTTGTTCCTAATCTTGACGTGGGATCTCCAAGAGTGGGATGTAAAATGGCTATCTTGGTCGGAAATGATAGATACATGTACTCCATGACGCGATACTATCTCCTTGATATACAGCCGAGTGAGCTTGTCGAGACTATCGACCTCGCTAATGGCCAAGAAGTGAGCAGACTTAGTCAAAGGATCAACGATTACCCATATAGTGTCATTTCCGCTAGCTGTTCTTGGTAATTTGGTGATAAAGTCTATGGTGATTCGCTCCCATTTCCATTCTGGGAGTTCGGGTTGAACTAAGAGTCCTGAGGGTTTTTGATGTTCGGCCTTTACCTTAGAACATGTCAAGCACCAACTGACATACTGAGCTATCGGCTTTCATGTTAGGCCACCAGTAGAGTTTCTTCAAGTCCGATACATCTTATAGGCGCGAGATGAATAGAGTATTTTGACTTATGCGACTCGTGCATAATCAAATCACGAATTCCACCATGAAATGCTATCCAGCTTCTGTCTTTGAAGCATAAAGTTTCGTCGGAACGCTTCAAGAAGCCGTTTCACTTTCTACCATTCCATGCAGATTCTCATAAGGACGGTTCTTTTCCGTCAATGCCGCAGCTTGGGCGGCTAAGATTTGAGATGGTAGTAGCGAACTAATGGTCATTCCTAGGGATTGAATGAGTAAAGGTAGAACGTTCTCCTTACGGCTGAGGGCATCTGCCACTACATTGGCTTTTCCAGGATGATAACGAATCTCACAGTCATAATCACTGAGCAACTATAACCAACAATGCTGTCTCTTATTCAACTCTTTCAGATCTAATATATGCTTCAAGCTCTTATGGTCGGTAAACACTACACACTTGGTTCCATACAGATAATGTCTCTAGATTCTAAGGGCAAACACTACATCACCTAACTCCAGATCATGGGTGGTGTAGTTTTTCTCATGCTTCTTAAGTTTTCGGGAGGTATAAGCTATCACCTTCTCTCGTTGCATCAAAACAGCACCTAAGCCTTTATGCGAAGCGTCGCAGTACACGACAAAATCTTCGCTTCCTTCAGGAAAAGCTAGGATGGGTGCACTACACAACTTCTCCTTCAGAAGTTGGAATGCTTCTACTTCCTTTTCTCCCCGGTCATATGCGTCCTTCTACGTCGGTTTGGTCGGCTGACTTAGCTATCTTGGAGAATCCCTCAATGAACCTCCGGTAATAGCCTGCTAAACCAAGGAACTGGCGAACTTCTGATGGGTTCCTAGGGGCTGCCCATTCCTTAATGGCCTCAATCTTGGCTGGGTCAACAAGAACTCCTCGACTATCTATCATGAAACCTAAGAATTGTACGGACGGAATCCAAAATTCGCACTTAGAGAATTTGGCATACAACTTCTCTTCTCTCAACAACTCTAAAATGAGCCTCAAATGCTCTTCGTGCTCCTCTCTACTCTTGAAGTATATCAAGATGTCGTCTATGAATACTATCACAAACTTATCCAGGTATGGCTTACACACTCAGTTCATGAGATCCATAAAAACCGCTGGCGAGCTGGTCAAACCGAACGACATCACTTGGAATTCATAGTGTCCATAACGAGTCCTAAACGCCGTCTTAGGGATATCCTCCTCTCAAACTCAAAGCTGATGATAACCAAACCGTAAGTCAATCTTGGAAAAGACACTAGCTCCTTGGAGTTGGTCAAATAGGTCATCTATTCTAGGTAGCGGGTATCGATTCTTCACCGTCAACTTATTCAACTCCCTATAATCAATACACATCTGAAACGATCCATCCTTCATCTTCACGAACAACACCAGTGCTCCCCACAGTGATGAACTTGGTCGAATGAATCCCTTCTCTGACAACTCTGCCAACTGTTTAGACATCGTAACTGAACCCTAGAGGTGTTTGGGAAATTCCTAGTAATGGCATAAAGTTGGTGGATACGAAACTCATATCGGCACCAGTATCAAACAGTATGGAAGCATAGCGATTATTGAGAAGGAACATACCCGTAACTACGTTAGGGTCCTCACCAGCTTCCTTCCCAATAGCATACACACGCGTTGTTTCCATGTCTCTCTGCTGATTCCTAGCACCTTGATTCCCTTGATTCCCTACAACCTCTCGCTTCACAGGGTTTAAGCCATTACTTCCCATACCTCAATTAACAAATCCTCCTCCATTACCGGGTTTTCCCTTCACCCACGGCTCTCGGAACTTATTCATGTAGTGCCCTTTCTTTCCACATCCAAAACAGGTGACAGTGGCCTTCCAGTCCGCTCCTTGTGCAGTTTGAGCCGCAGCAAGTGGACCGGACCTACAGTCTTTGGCCATGTGTCCTACCTTAGAGCAATTACTACACACTATTAAGCATGGTCCATGGTGGTGTAGATTGCAATGACCACACAAGGGCTTGCTACCTTCCTAACCCTTCTTCTCTCCATTTCCTATGGCGAACACCCTAGTTGTATATTGCCATTTTTTGCCATTCTCTTTAACAACCTCATTCCTCTTCTTCTTATCACTCTTATCATTCTTACCCTTGTCTCCTCCTTCTAATACATAAGAGTCCATCAAACGTTGAGCCACAGTAATTGCCTCATGCAAGTTAGCTGGCTTCGCAGCGATAACATCATTCCTAGTAGCTAAAGGTAATCCATCAGTATACCTCTCAATCTTAAGAGCTTGGTGCGAACCATTTGAGGCAAAGCGGCGATAACTCTTGGAAACGATGATTGTAAGTCATCATGTCGGTACCCTTAAACTTATGGTTTCAGAACTCAATCTCTAGCTTCTTAAATTCATTCCTAGGATAGTAATTCTTGATCAGGAGATCCTTAAACTGGGTTCAAGTCATGCTATATGCTACATCACTTCCTACGGATCTGTGATAGTTGTTCCACCAGGTCAACGCTTCGTCCTTCAAGGTAAATGTCTCATACTTAACCTTACAATCCTCTTCACAGTTGCTAACGGTAAACACAGACTCAGTTTTCTCCATCCACCTTGTTAGGTAAACCACTCCCTCGGTTCCTCCAAACTCGATGGGACCACAGAATCGGAACTCTTTGTAGGTACAACCTCGAGCTCGATTAAGCGGTAGGCTTCCACCAAGGGTGTTAGAGATATTAGACTCAGCTAGCAGTTCAGCTACACGCTGTGTCACCAGCTGGTCGATGTGGGCTGGGTTCAAAGGCGGAGGGTTTTGTGGAACAGGACCATTCTCAGCAAGGTCGTTCACATTCGGGTTCCCAACAGCGGGGTTACAAGTATTCTGGTTCTCAACAGGTGGAGTTGTCGGGGTCGGACAACGACCTCGACGGACAGGGGCAACCACAACAGCAGGAGCAGCTCGGTTGTTCCTAGGCGGGTTTCATCTTGGTGCCATCAATCTGAAGGTTAGAATAACAGTTTCATAAGTCCACAATTCACGCTCTAAAAGACTAGGTTTGGTTCCAGGGATAACGCTATAACGCGATAAAACAACTAAAGACTGAATCATAACTAAAGGATGCACAATCTAATAACCATAACTCATAAGTTCCAAAGTGGATTACGTGAAAGGATACGGAGAAATCAAAATGATTCTAATCAACTATATAAACAAGATAACTAGGATGGATCTACATCTCGAACTAGAGACTACTCTGTTTCAAGATGGTACAATGTCATAAATCTAACACAATCTAGCCACGATCACGAATACCACTAACATATCTCCTAACATCATCAACCTCTCTCCACAAAGATGAAAGGTCAACACTGTTGGAATCACTCCTAAACCTTAATCAAGTGTTAGTAATTCACATGTAATAGTTAGCTTAATTATGGCCTTTATGTTTGTTATTTAGCCTTAAGCTTATGTAGAAGGCCCATGAGCTTAGGCTTAGGCCCAATAAGAAAAGGATGGGAACTAGGAGTGTTGCCCTAGCTTCCCACCTATAAATACTCATGTATAACCCTCACTTGAGGGTTGGTTATTTAATTTACTCTTTCACTCACATCTACGCCTAACCCTTCACTATTATACGTGTGTGTGTGTTTGGATAATTGTTCAATCGCCTTTATCTCTTTCTATGTTGCTTGTGTTGTAAAACTAGTGACCTAACAGTGGTATCAATCGCCAAATAGTTGGGTGAATCGCTATTTTGTTGTTTTGAAGGTTTTTGGTCTTACGCGTAAAAGAGGTTCCATCTTTCATTCCTTTAAAAACGTATTTTTTACACTTTTTATTCCAAGATTCTTGTACTTTCAATGTTATAAGGTGTTAAATTTACTGTTTTTGGCAAAAGTTTTGACTTTATGCGTGGATCATTGTTTTTCAACCAGTTTTTTGAACGAGGGTGTAATCCTACGCGTAACCGTTTTGAGAGCTTTGGATCATCAAGTTTCACACTTTTGTGTCATTTTGGTGTTATTGAAGCTATTTCATCACACAAAAACTGGTTTAGAAACATCTTTGGGCAAAATCATTTTTACGAGTAAGATTACGCGTATCAAGACCCTAATCTTACGCGTAACATTATCCGTGGTTTGATCGTCAGTTTCGTGGTTTACTCCGTGTTTTCTTGCTTGGATAAGCCTGAAAATACGTCGACTTTGGATATCTTTTGCACTGTGATAGTGTAAAAGATCATTTGGGGTAAAACCCTAAACTTACGCGTAAGCAGAAAGCTTACGCGTAGAAATCCTACGCATAAGATTTATCTTACGCGTAAGCCTTGTCTTACGCCTAAGGTAATCTTACGCATAACTTTCTACGCCTAACTTTGTGTCTACGCATAACTTTAGTGCCTTTACCCTACTTACGCGTAAGCTAAATCTACGCGTAACTCTTGATTGTTACGTGTAACTTTGGTGTTTTTATGCATAAGTCCTACTTGGTTTATTGTGCTTTCTACGCCTAAGGATACTTCATCAACAAAGGTTCATTCGACTACAAAGATCCATTTTTTACCAACACAAGTTTTCAACATGTCACAACCACCATACTCTAACTATTTCCCTTACACTTATTCTCAACATCAACAACAACAACTAACTCCACAACATCAACAATGGAATCAACAACAAGCAATTTATCAACAACAATTTAATCAACAACATACTCCACAACTTGCCGCAATTCCACAACCTCAAATGGTTCAACCACCACCAAGTCTTCAAGTTCAACCCTACACAAATGACTTCAATCAACATCCATCAAGGAACACTATAAAGGAACCCACTTGGTTTGCAAAGATGTGTGATGCTTTAAGCAGCCAACAATCAATTCATGAGGCTGGATCACTTGATAGACCTCCAATGCTCACTCCAGGAAACTACGATCAATGGGTGATTAGGTTCTTTAGGTTTTGTGATCTGAAGAAGCCACATGGAAAGTTCCTAAAGAAGGTTATCTTGGAAGGTCCATTTCAAATGCCAACTGTCATTGTACCTGGCGATCCAAATGCTAATCCACCAAGAGATGAACAATCAAACATTCTACTGTTTGCAGAACTTCAATGCAGAAGAACTTCTACACTATGAAGCTGATGAGCTCGCAATGCAATATATCCTTTTAGGACTACCTAACCCAATTCTTCGAAGTGTTGATGCTCAAAAGGCTGCAAAGGAAATGTGGGAACATATTCATCTTCTTATGGTAGGATCTGCACTCAATCAGGAGGACATGGAATCCAAAATTTACTTGGCTTATGAATACTTCATGATTGAACCTGGAGAGACACTTGAGTCTTACCATCATCGATTCTCAGACATCATAAATGAATTGGATAAAAACAACATCATCATGCCAAGAATTGTCGTTAATACTAAGTTCCTGAGTAGTCTTGGTCCTGAATGGGAAAAGTATGTCATTTTTCTCCGTGAAGCGAAGAACATGCATCATTCTACATACAGATTGTTGTATGATTACTTGAAGCCTCATGAAAAGGAAGTTGATCGAGAAAGGATTCTCCGTTCTCAAATTGCTTCACCTTCACAACCGGAAAATCAACAACTTGCTTTATATGCTCAAAACATTTATTCACCTCAACCAGCAACTCAACCAACTGCTACAATCACACCATATGATCCTTCACGGCCTCAATCTCAACAAACTCAATTGGTTCCATACAACAACAACAATGCTCAAGCACTTGTTAGCGAAGCTAATGAGGAATTGATCCATTCGAAAGCATTGCAACAAGGATTTGCTATGATTGCTAATGCGTTTAGCCGTTATACTAACAAATCCAACAATGTATTCTTCCTCATCTAACACAAGGAATCAAGTTATTTGTGAACAATGGACGAGTTGAAGTTGAGAATCGTGGTTATGGTGCAGATGGGTGGTGGTCAAGGGTTTAATGCTATGGGTAGGAATAACAATAGAGCTCAAGTGGTGGAACAGGGAAATGCTCAAAATGGGTTGAACGGTCTTGATGCTGCCAACGCAATGAAGGGACACCTGGCCAATGCATGCCCAAAGCCGAGGACAAGGGGCAGTGCTATCACAAAGAGGTCTTCTTTGGCTCTCAAGGATGAAGCTGATGGAACTCTCACAGACAAAGAACAGAGCTTTATGGCAAATGCAGACTCAGATGATGATATGGAGGACTTGCAGGCCAATGCAGCTGTTATGTTGATGGCTAATATGCAGGAGTTACACATGAGTGACTCAGGCCCAGTGTATGACATGATGGCTTGTATCAGGTACCGAACAAACCATGTTTATCTCTGATCTCATATCTCCGCCAACATCTGAATCCGGCAAGGCTTAGAATGTTCAAAATGAGTCGTCCACATCTCATTCCGACGATTTTCAACTAGACCCCGTAGTTATATTTGACGATCAAGATGACCTTATGGTTTCCCCTGATACTCAAATTGACTCCGTGGATATACTTGAAGATCTAAGTAATGATCATGTTGTGACTCACGTTGAACACGCTGAACTGTTGTCTCATCCAGATTTTGCTCGTTTAATACAAGACCAACAAACCATAGTGGGAAGAATGCGTGCAATTCTCGGACTTGAAAAGCAAAAAGCACTGTAACCAAGGATTTGAATGTTTACAAAGCAACTCAACTTTTCAAAACTCAAGAAAAACGTGAAAAAGGTTTTGAAGCAGCCTTTGCTTAATCTCATCAAAACGAACAATATTTAGAGAGACAGATGTGTGATTTAGCCGCTTCGAAGAATGCTTTGTTGTCTAAAATAGAACAACTGAAACATGAACATAAAATGAAAATTAACGCTCTCACCTTGGAAAATAAAAAAGCTAAGGCTGAGTTGTTAACTTGTCAAAAACAGTTCTCTGCATACAAAAAGCATTCAACGAAACGAATAGATGATCATCTTGAAGAAATCATCGGCTTGCAAAACAAACTTAAAGAGTTTAAAACTGTTGTTTACAAACATGGCGAGTCGGTCACAGCTATTGAAAAGTTTACTTTAAAACCCAATCCAAATGGATATGGACCGAATCTTGCTGATTACAAACCTAAGCTTTCAACCAAAGCATTCAAACATAATCCTGAAGTTTCAGTGCAGAAAAAAATATAAAATTGGTAATTCTGTATGAATGTTGTTGAATATCATCATCAAGAGGAATTAGATGCGGAAGACGAGAGTCGATCAAAATTAGAAAAAGTTGTTTACAACAAACCTTTTAACTATTCAAAGCGGTCACTTTCGTCACACCAACGGATTCTTCTAACACACCAAGGATTATCTAAAAACGTCACGAGTCTTCTAATGTTAATCCCAAACCAGATTATGCACAAACTTATGGTCCGTTACCTTCCATCAGTGAAGTAAACTCAAAACTGAAAATCGCAAAATTCTTCGATATTTTGACCTTTTCATGGCTGACCTCAAAACTTTACAACATGAGATAGAATATCATTTTGAAATCAAAGTTCAACATTTTTAATCGCCTCTAGCGCGCGAGAAACAAAGAGACATTTTCAGAAAAACTTTTACCAAATGTTAAAAATTTGAAAAGTTGTGCATTATCTTGGGAAAGGGACTTTCACAAGGAACTTGGATTGATGAAGGTCGTTTTCAGAAAAGCGAAACATCTATTTCTAATACTAAACGTAAAAAGAATCTGTTAAGAAAAGATGTTGATCGACTCTTGAAGATGTTATACGTGCTAATATCCATAATGTTGTGTTATTACATTCTTTGCCATATGCATCGATGATATCTCTGCGATTATGATTCGTTGATAATGTTGTGAATCTGATATGATGCATCGGATCGAGTCTTTAACGTTGAAAATAAAGCGATTGTCAAACGAACTTTCAAATGCAATACGTCGTCTTAATTGGTGTCAAAAGATATTCACGATCAACAACTTGCTTTTCAACACAAAATAAGCCCAGTTGCATGACAAAACTTTGATCCAAAAATGAGCAACTGGATGATCAAAGCGTGTCTTTTAAGTGTCAAATCTCAAAATATGAACAAGAACTTGTAAAAGTTAAAAAGGAATATGGTGTCATATTTGATTTACTCAAAAAGACTCGTGATGAAGCATCAAATGAACTTGATCATTATCTTGCACACACTAAAGAAGTTATGCATTTTTTTGGAAATATTCGGTCTGAAAATCAAGATCTGAATCACACTATCTTCAAGTTAAGAGAAATGTTAGAAAAGTATGAACAACTCCCGTCTACAATAATTAAGAGAATAGCCCCGGTAACACTTAGTAATCGTGAACCTAGAATCCCTACTGCCAAATCACAAGTTGCTAATGTGCTTTCTTCTACTGAAACCAGGAATAGTTCGTCTTTTCCAAATGTCCGCACTTCACATCCTAGGAACGCATACATCGAAGAATAGGAAGTTGCGACCTAAGAAAAGATCAATAAGGAATGCTAAAGTAGAAGAACACCCTAGGACTATGAATAAGACTCATGTTGCTTCTACTATAGATATTGCGTCTGGAAAATGTAATAGAAATAGTGATGTAACGAATGCTAAACCCTTAAGCACTTTTGATATTCAGTCTGATGCACCTTGTGTTATTTGTCGTAAAAGTATGAATTCTGATTGTCATGACAAATGTGTTGCTAAAGCTATCATCTCTCGTTTAAGGAATCCTAAGAACCGGAATACCTCTAGGCCCACTAACCTTTCTAAGTCAGTGCTTGGTAGACCGCCCTCTTTAGATTCCAGCAAACGCATTGCTATCCTGTAGCTCAGTTTCACCTCCTAGGAATGTAGTACCACCTAGTGCATTCACTAAGACTAAAGCAAATACTAGTTGGAGATGGCAGAAATGGATATATAACACACTAGGATTTAAATGGATACCTAAAGCTATTGATGTGTGTATGTCTACTATCACTGCTCCGGAACCCTCTAACATTTCGGGTTTGTTGGGTTTTAGGTTCCTTGGATTTGATGAGACAAAATAAATACAAGAATGAAACAAAGGGACTTAAAGTGAAAGAGATGAAACCTACTAAAAGATGGAAGGACTTGCTTGCAAAAGAAGATTTATTATTTAGACCTTCGTAGTATTTTGTAAACCCTAATCCTCTAGTATATAAAGAGGACATGGGGTGTAGGTTTTAGATATATATGTCTTCCAATATGTAGTCATTAAAGGTGTACGTGTGTGTCTAGGCGTCAGGTCCTCTAAGTGGACGCCTAGGATTTGTGTAGTTTAGCCTCAAGGATCTTTGATCCCTTTTACAAGTTAAGTGTAACCGTATTATTCTGATCAAATAATATTTGAGGCTTGGAGTAATTATAATGAAAAACCTTGTGTCAATAATAATGAAGTTTATTTAATTCCGCTGCGTATAATGTTTATAATCATTGTTATTGTTAAACCCTAAGGCTCAAAACGATCTCATGGAGTCTATAAAACTCCACAATTGGTATCAGAGCTTGGGGAGCTCGTTACCTAGGGATTCGAAAGGTTTTATTGGTCAAAGAATGGCGAAAAGAAGAAAAACTATGAATCTGAAAATTCTCGTATTTTTCTGCAGTACAGTTTTAAAAACACGATAACTTTTTGGTTAACCGTTGGATCATAACAAAATTTTCGATTGGACGTTCTCTATATATTCATCTAACTTTTCACGAAGGATTGTCGATCTGAGGTTTCTATCAAAAGTTATTCAATGTCGAAGTTGGTTGCAGAAACTGGTTTAATAATTCGAATTTTTTGGTTTTCATGCATATTCAACTTCTTGAATTTGTGTTACTTATTCTAATTCTTGATGGAGGTTGTTTATACATTGTGTGGTGTTTATGAGTCATGATTAGAAGCAGCTTTCCTAGTGTTTTTACGAAACCACCTCTAGTGTTTCTGAAACCAGCGATAGTGTATTCTCGAAACCACGATAGTGTATTCTCCGAAACCATGATAGTGTTTTCTTGAAACCACTTCTAGTGTTTTTAGAAACCACTTCTAGTTTTTCTGAAACCACTTCTAGTGTTTTTCTGAAACCACTCCTAGTGTTTTCTCGAAACCACTCCTAATGTTTTCTCGAAACCACTGCTAGTGTTATCTCAATTCCACTGCTGGTGTTTCTTGCGTTATTTGTTTTTGCTGATGAGGTTTTGGAATTGAGGGGAATTTGTACATGTTTTTGGTACTGATGAGTATGTAAATACTCATCATTTTTGTTCCTTCTACACTGCAAAAACAGTCAAAAACACTTTGAAAAGTCTCAAAAAGACAGAAAAAATATTTAGACTGTATTTTATGCAATAAGTGTCAAAATCTAGTCCTGGTTTATTCAAAACAAGTTAATTTTTTTCATAAAAGGCCCTCAGGGATTTTCAAGTTGTCAAAATTAGCCTTATAAAATTCAATTTCGCAAAATGGAAACTTTAGTCCCTGAAATTTCAAAGATTGACAGAAATAACCCCAGGACATTTTTAATTTGAAAATTATTATTTTTGGTCCTTGGGAAAATTAAACTTGTCATAATTGGTCCCTATGATACTTTTGGAAAATTACAGTTTCGGTCCCTCTAGTTTTGTGGAATGGCAAATATGGTCCTTGTGATTATAATACCAAACCAATTAAACCCCTAACCAATTAAACCCTTCCCCTTGACCCTTTGAACCCCCAACCACTTTACCAACCCAACACTGATGACCCCCCCTCACACTATCAGTAATAAAAACGACCTTCTTCTTCCTCTTTTTCATTTCCCTCCAAAATCACAAACCCTAAAACCCAATTCCCAAAACCTACTCTCCTCTTTCTCTGCTTCCCAAACACTCAACCCCCTTTGCCTCTCTTTACCCAAAATCCCCATCCCTAACTCACCTTAATCCCTTTACCCAGGATTTTCCCAAAACCCAAACCCACTTTCCTTCTCCCCCATCTCCAAGCTGTCAATCCCGGCTTCAAAAGGCCAACCAATGGCTCAGATTGCCGTGATCTATACCTACTTGATTGAAGGTGGAGATTTATTCAAGAAAACACAAGGAGTGAAGATTTGAAGCTAGATTTTTAGTATAAATAAGATCATGTAGCCAAGTTATAAGGCACCCTTAGTTTTAGTTTTAAAATCAGTTTTATGTTTTCAAAATTTATTGTAATGTTTCTTCTTTTTAATCAATGAAAGTACTTTTTTTTACTGTCTTAGTTTTCAAATGCTTAGTTAGTGAAATTAAATTAGAATTAGTGAGTTTTATTTTAGCTTTTGTTGAAAGAAGTTCTCAGTTCTAGTTTTCCTTAAAAGCTGTTTAAGAGTTTGGCACAAATCAAGGGTGTTTGGGTCAAGCATTTTAATTGGTCAAGATAACACTTTTCACCCGTTTGACTTTCAGAGTCAAACTCCTCTTGGTTCCAAATTGTTAGTTTTATATAGGTTAAATAGAATTCTTCTAAGTGTGCACAAAATTTGGCGAGGAAAAATCACTTTTATCTGTCTAACTCAATGCATACGACAGCTGACTTGAGCTGCTGTTCGAGTGCTCTTTTTGTCATGTTTGACATTCGAAGTATGCAAATTTAGTTTTTCTCAGGGCCTTGCATTACCAACTAAATCTGGTTCCAGTTAAGTGCATCAAAGAATCCCATAGCTCAGTTAAATTGAAGTAAAATCTGTCTTTTGAACATTTTCTTTTAGGCATCAGTTGCAAAATGACCCCAAAACCAGCTGATCTCAGCTTATTTTCAAGCTGTTACCAGTTTTTTCAACACCATGACTAAGTTCTTTGCATATCTGTTGTACTAACCTTGGTTTCTGTAGCTTTTTTCTGGTTTGGAGACCCTTCTTTTAGCTTAAAAATAAGCTGAAACAGGTCCCCCTTGGCTGTTGCAGCCTGCTGCACCACAGGTCCTTTTTCGTCATTCTTTAATTAGCTTATCAGTAGAGTTAAGTAGCTTATTTAGGATTCTTATTGATTATTGGGTTTGCTTTAGTGCTGTTAGGATAGCTTAGCTTAGGATTAGCTTATTAGACTTCCCTTAGTGCTTATTAAAACAAACTTAGTGCTTGTCCCTACTCTTCTTAGTTTTAAGATTTTTTAGTTAATTTCCTAAAGTCAAAATGTTTTTCCATAGATTTTGCTTAATGTTAGCTTATTTATATATGATTTGGTCTGTTAGTCCTCTTGTTAGCTTAACCATCAGGTGAAACGCTTTTCATGCTCCATTTTGCTTAAAGTTTTGCTAAGAGTGCTTGTTTAAAATCTGTCCAAAAACTTGTCCAAACCAGTTGAGGAAAATAAGCTGTTTCCAGCTTATCTCAAGCTTTTCAAGTTTGAGTTTTAGTGAAAGTCTTAATTTTGTTGGTACTTTAGTTTCCAAAAGAAAAATCAAAAAAATGTTTTGCAAAAACTGGCATAGCTGGGACTCGAACCCACGCCATCCAGCTCACACACAACACCTCAACCAACGCGCCCTTGGGACTTGTCTCGTTGGATTTTACACAAACAAACCATTTAACCCTTAAGTCGGTTTACCTATAAGCTCTTTCTAGCTTATTCACTGCTTATTTCCCCAAACAATACCAGGTTTTCTTATTTTTCCTAGGTCCAACATAGATCAAAGTAGTTTCTGTGAATTTTTCAGATTTTTCAACATTAGTTTAATATTTTTAATCATTTAATTAGTGTTTAATAGTTTTAATTCGTAGTAATTATTTTAAAAGTCGAAAAAATTCCCGGCTTTTTTCTAAAATTATTTTTAGACAAATAGAGCGTAGGAAAATTGATTTCACACCCGTAGCACTTAAATTGCAAAACTTTTACGTTTATGGCTCGGGTTGTTTCCCGGTTTTTACGTTTTTACGTTTAGGCACCCTAGGACTTAGTGTAGCTTCGTTTTATCATTTCTTAGGCTTAGTAGTAATTAGTTTGTAGTTTATTAGGGTTCCCTTGCCTTAATTACTTTCCCATTAATTAATTTGTAGAAAACATAATTCAAATCCAACAAATCATTAAAACCTATTCAAGTTGAATCCAACAAACTCAAACGAATCCTTCCATTCAACACCTCGTTGGGACCGACCGGGAAATAACTTTTCCTGTATCACTTTTATCACACCAGTGAGATTTGGAGCGGTTAACCCTTTTCCTAAAAGGTTAATTTGTCGGGTTTGACGGTTATTTTGATATACGTTGATATTGTGTTTGTCACCACGCACTTTGACACGAATCAAAAATTTTGCGCCACTGACGGGGAGGTGTTGCGATAATACGTGATTTTTGCGATTAGTGACTTGAAGAACCTTCCTCGTGAAGTTATTGTTTTTTATAAAATACAACAATACAAAAATATTTTTCTTTTCTTTGTATATATATGTAAAAGATTAAAAATACAAAAAGATTTTTGCTTGTTGTTTTAAATAATATAGAAGACACAATCAATATAACATTCTCAACTGAGGTGTTATCATTATAAGTTCCCGAAGAAAAGATTTAAAACTTGCCTTTGTGTCGCTCGTGATTTGGTTTATTTCTATCGGATAAATAAACTGTGTGAGGGGGTATAAGACGGGGCTGACATTAAATTGCGGCTGAAAGAGTGCGGGTTTTAATAAGCTTCGCGCTGACCTAATAAGTCTCTCTGCTCCTTTGTGCGTTTATCTTATAGAAGTGATCATTTTACGCGGGATTATTGGTTTTAAGTTCACTGTGTTTTGCCTCGGTCTTGTTGTAATGAAAGTGTTGTTTTGGGAAGTGCATGCGCACGTTATTCTAGATCATTGAGCCCTTTTCGTGATTCTAGCAGAAATTCAGAAGGCGTTCTCATAGGCGTGCTGCCCGCATAGTCGAACCCAAGATTCGTTACTATTCCAAACAACAATATGGCAGACGGCGAACTATGGCGGAAATGCTCAGGGGCACCCGCGGGTTATGGAGATGCCATCGTTTTACCACCAATCAATTCTGATCACTTTGAATTGAAGACGCATTTGATCCAACTTGTGTCTACGAATTAATTCCACGGGTTTGATCGAAGACCGTATGCACACATCCGTTGTTTAACAAGTTGACCTCAACTATCAATTACAAGGATGTACCACAAAAAGTGATCAAAATGATGCTATTTCCGTTCTCACTTGAGGGGCAGCCCGGATTTGGCTGGAAAAAGAACCCCCTCGATCCATCGAAACTTTGGAGGATCTTGTTCAAAAGTTTGTCAATTATTTCTTTCCTCCATCAAAGACGACTAATCTTAAAAATGAAATTTCTGGATTTCGTCAAAATTTTGATGAAAACTTTGGAGAGGCATGGGAAAGATTCAAAGATCTCCTCGGGGAAATGCCCCATCATGAATTCACGGAGCTTCAGCAAGTTAATATCTTTTATAATGGGTTGAGCGTGTACGATCAAGATTCTTAGAAGCGCCGCCGGTGGCAATATCTTGAATCGTAAGCCTAAGATGTGATTGAGATTTGCGAGAAAAATCAAAAGTTCCTATTTCTCGCAAAGGTCAATTCCGAACACTCTGCTTCTTCATCCGGTAACTCTTCGAGTTAGCGCTCCGTTAAGCCGCTCTAGCGGACGTCATCCGTTGTATGATGAAGAGGTAAAGGAAATCAAAAGCGAAATTCATAAGCCGGAACCAATCAAAGCCGTAAAAAAGGTGTGTGAAAACTTGTAGTTGGTCCACACGCGTATTATGATTGTCAAGCAACCGATGCTTCTCTCTTACCAAGCTCCGGTCGCTACGTAAACCACAATCAATACCGACCACAAGCTGATCCTCACTACCGTGCACCTAGCAGTATGACACCACCTGGTTTTCCTCCTGTACAAAACCATGGCAATCAAAATCGCTTTGTTCCGAGTCAAGGACAAAACTTCAATAACTCTCAAAATTTCAATCAGGAACGGAACAATTCAACCAACCATATCAGCTCCAAATCAACAAAAGTTATCAACAACCTTCTCAAGCTCCCTACCAAAGACTTCATGAAAAGACGAGTCAAGCATACGTTCAATGCAAACTTCGGATCAATAACATAGAGTTGAGCTAAAAAGGAAATTGATACCACAATGTCTGCGGAGATAGATGAGTTGAAGAATATGATGGAGCATTTCATGAACATGAATATGAACAAAGCTTCGTCATCTTCTGGAGGACTCCCAAGCAATACTGTTCCAAATCAAATGCGAGTTAAAAGCCGTCACCACTCGTAGTGGTAAGAGCACAATGGACCTTCGACTCCCAATGCCTCCTCCACCGGAGCAATGAGTCAAGTTACCAAGGATACAACGGACAAGGTGCATTTCTCAACCCACGACAGTACCGCACACGTCCACCTTGGTAGTCAAGCTTTAAGTCCGGAACCGAAGTTCCGAAGAAAATTCGAGCCGAAATGACTTCAGTTCGGCTCAAAAGTCTAGTCGGCTTCCTTACCCATCAAGATTGCATGATGAGAAGCTCAAAGACAAAACCAAAGAGCAAATGGAAAAATTTTTCCAAATTTTCAATGAACTGCACTTTGATATAATCTTCGTTGATGCTCTCGTTCTAATGCCCAAATTTGCATCCCGCTTAAAAGCTTCTTGAGCAACAAAAGATAAGTTATCTGAGATGGTTAAAACCCCTCTCAATGAGCAATGCTCTGCGGTCCTTCTCAAGGCGCTTCCCAAAAGCTTGAAGACCCTGGCAGGTTTTTAATCCGTGTGATTTCTTGGGGATGGTTCAATGCTCCGCCTTGGCCGATCTTGGCGATAGCATTAACCTCATGCCACTCTCGATATGGAAGAAACTATCTCTTCCTAAACTTACATCCACTTGTATGACACTCGAGCTAGCGGACCGTACCATAACTAGTCCACTTGGGATAGAGGGATGTGTGGTGAAAGTAGGAAAGTTTCACTTTCCTCTTGACTTTGTTTAGTAGACTTTGATGCAGATCCTAGAGTTCCCCTCATCTTAGGGAGAGCTTTCTTGAGAGCGAGCGAGCTCTAATTGATGTATTTTGAAGAGTTAACCATACGGGTTGACAACGAAGAAACGCGTTTAATATCAGCGAGAACTCCAAACCTCTATACAAACATAGTGTTGCGACAATTGATCAAAAATGCAGAAAGAATCAATGCGACACTCTCAAATTTCACGGTTAAGAGGAGTCACCAAAAGCGTCTTTGAGCTAAAAGCTTTGAAAATCAAACCACGGTTCAAACAAATGGTTTGAAAGTTGTCCCAAGGAAGTCAAGAGTGTTCTTGATGATGATGATCTAGAATTGGAGACTTTATCGGAAGTGGTGGAAATTGCTAGCTCTAAGAGCACACCACTTATCCCACCTCCGGGAATCGGTTTATCATTATTGAGTTTGTTAACTCTGTGAATGAAACCAAACTCTCTTCAGGTTTCATCGGATTGGATGATGATGTTTGTAATCCAATGGGAGACATTCTTCCCATTGAAGAATTGCTCAAAAATGATCCATCATCCCCTAGTCTTATTATTTCCGACTCTTCCATCCCTTCTCTCACCTCGGATGAGGAAGATGACAACTTTTGGAATGAAGTCGATGCCTTTCTTAGTGATGAGTTGATTCCAACAGGAATTGATAATACTTACTTTGATTCGGAGGGGGACATCCTTTTTCTGGAAAATCTGTTGATTGAAGAACCGTTTCCAACCCTCCCTACCGAAATGTTGACAATCACCACACAAACTTCAAGACTAAGCTTAAAAATGTCAAAAATGGTGATTTGCTTTTTACTGATGAGGAACGGCCTTGCATTCTCATGCACATCTTTATTCCATTCTTCACGGATGGTGTGGTTGCTCTTTCCCTTTTCTCTTTCGGGAATGAGGACACCATCTTTGACCCGGTATCATCCTTTATAGTATCTACTATTAACAATACTGCGGTTGTATCTCGTCGGTGTGGAACTTTCTGATGTTCATATGTTTATTAACACTGTGAACGAAAGTCCGATCGAGATTGGTTTTCCACGTTGCTTCCCCAAGAACAAATGAATACGGGTCGAGTCAAGCTAGCGACTCGGGAATCAAAAACAGTAGCACACACTATATGGGTTTTCAACCGTATTTCTGACTTCTTTCTACTTTCTACCACCCTAGTGTGGGGGAGTTGCCCCCCGCTGTGGTATATAAAGTTTTCTTAAAAAAAAAAAAAAAAAAAAATCAAATAATGGCCGTAGTATTTTCCTTTTACGTTCTATGTTTCGGCATAACCGCCGGCACTTAGAATATTGAGGGCAATATTCATTTCTAGTGTGGGGGGAATTCTCACGAATTTTATCATATGTATTACCATCTTATTCCCCCATTTTTGGCCAAAATTTTTTTTTTTGGAGTAAGTGTTTTGGACTTACTCAGATTACGGTTATCAGTCCACCATGTCTAATAAACAAAAGGATTGGCTAATCCAGGAGCAAACGGCTCTTGGTAAAGATATCTCAAATCCGTTGACGGCTTGCAATTTGCCCAAAATTGTATGGTGTTCAGCTCACCATATCTTTAATTAGTGAAGAGTTGGCTAACCCGCAAGTTTATGGCTTGTGGTAAAGGCAGTTGGAAAACCATAATTGGTAATCGACTCACCAAAGATATCTTATCTAAGAGTTGGCTAGTCCGTAAAACGGCTTCGGTAAAGACAAATCAAATCCGTTTGAAGCGGTGATTTGCTCAAAATCATATGGTTATCAGTGTACCATAGTTCTTACTTGAACTAAAACATTTGGCTACTCCAGGAGTAATGGCTTTTGGTAAAGAGATTCAAATCCATTAAGTTTTCTCAAAAGATTGCTAGGGACTAGCAATAGTTTAGTGTGGGGGATTGATGAGTGTGTAAATACTCATCATTTTTGTTCCTTCTACACTGCAAAAACAGTCAAAAACACTTTGAAAAGTCTCAAAAAGACAGAAAAAATATTTAGACTGTATTTTATGCAATAATTGTTAAAATCTAGTCCCTGGTTATTCAAAACAAGTTAATTTTTCATAAAAGGCCCTCAGGGATTTTCATGTTGTCAAAATTAGCCTTATAAAATTCAATTTCGCAAAATGGAAACTTTAGTCCCTGAAATTTCAAAGATTGACAGAAATAACCCCAGGACATTTTTAATTTGAAAATTATTATTTTTGGTCCTTGGGAAAATTAAACTTGTCATAATTGGTCCCTATGATACATTTGGAAAATTACAGTTTTGGTCCCTTGGTTTTTGTGGTATGGCAAATATGGTCCTTGTGATTATAATACCAAACCAATTAAAACCCTAACCAATTAAACCCTTCCCCTTGACCCTTTGAACCCCCAACCACTTTACCAACCCAACACTGATGACCCCCCCTCACACTATCAGTAATAAAAACGACCTTCTTCTTCCTCTTTTTCATTTCCCTCCAAAATCACAAACCCTAAAACCCAATTCCCAAAACCTACTCTCCTCTTTCTCGCTTCCAAACACTCAACCCCTTTGCCTCTCTTTACCCAAAATCCCCATCCCTAACTCACCCTTAATCCCTTTTACCCGGATTTTCCCAAAACCCAAACCCACTTTCCTTCTCCCCCATCTCCAAGCTGTCAATCCCAGCTTCAAAAGGCCCAACCAATGGCTCAGATTGCTTCGTGATCTATACCTAACAGTTGAAGGGTGGAGATTTATTCAAGAAAACACAAGGAGTGAAGATTTGAAGCTAGATTTTTAGTATAAATAAGATCATGTAGCCAAGTTATAAGGCACCCTTAGTTTTAGTTTTAAAATCAGTGTTATATTTTCAAATTTTATTGTAATGTTTCTTTTTTTTCAATGAAAGTACCTTTTTTTCTACTGTCTTAGTTTTCAAATGCTTAGTTAGTGGAATTAAATTTGAATTAGTAAGTTTTATTTTAGCTTTAGTTGAAAGAAGTTCTCAGTTCTAGTTTTCCTTAAAACTGTTTCAAGAGTTTGGCACAAATCAAGGGTGTTTGGGTCAAGCATTTTAATTGGTCAAGATAACACTTTTCACCCGTTTGACTTTCAGAGTCAAACTCCTCTTGGTTCCAAATTGTTAGTTTTATATAGGTTAAGTGGAATTCTTCTAAGTGTGCACAAATTTGGTTCGAGAAAAATCACTTTTATCTGTCTAACTCAACTGCATACGAACAGCAGCTTGAGCTGCTGTTCGAGTGCTCTTTTTGGTAGCTATTTGACATTCGAAGTATGCAAATTTAGTTTTTCTCAGGGCCTTGCATTACCAACTAAATCTGGTTCCAAGAATCCCATAGCTCAGTTAAAATTGAAGTAAAAATCTGTCTTTTGAACATTTTCTTTTTCGGCATCAGTTGCAAAATGACCCCAAAACCAGCTGATCTCAGCTTATTTTCAAGCTGTTACCAGCTTTTTCAACACCATGACTAAGTTCTTTTGCATATCTGTTGTACTAACCTTGGTTTCTGTAGCTTTTTTCTGGTTTGGAGGCCCTTCTTTTAGCTTAAAAATAAGCTGAAACAGGTCCCCCTTGGCTGTTGCAGCCTGCTGCACCACAGGTCCTTTTTCGTCATTCTTTAATTAGCTTATCAGTAGAGTTAAGTAGCTTATTTAGGATTCTTATTGATTATTGGGTTTGCTTTAGTGCTGTTAGGATAGCTTAGCTTAGGATTAGCTTATTAGACTTCCCTTAGTGCTTATTAAAACAAACTTAGTGCTTGTCCCTACTCTTCTTAGTTTTAAGATTTTTTAGTTAATTTCCTAAAGTCAATTGTTTTTCCCATAGATTATTGCTTAATGTTAGCTTATTTATTTATGATTCGGTCTGTTAGTCATCTTGTTAGCTTAACCATCAGTTGAAACTGCTTTTCATGCTCCATTTTGCTTAAAGTTTTGCTAAGAGGTGCTTGTTTAAAATCTGTCCAAAAAAACTTGTCCAAACCAGTTGAGGAATAAGCTGTTTCCAGCTTATCTCAAGCTTTTTCCAAGTTTCAGTTTTAGTAAAAGTCTTAATTTTGTTGGTACTTTAGTTTCCAAAAAGAAAAATCAAAAAAAAAAAAAAATGTTTTGCAAAAAACTGGCATAGCTGGGACTCGAACCCACGCCATCCAGCTCACACACAACACCTCAACCAACGCGCCCTTGGGACTTGTCTCGTTGGATTTTACACAAACAAACCATTTAACCCTTAAGTCAGTTTTACCTATAAGCTCTTTCTAGCTTATTCACTGCTTATTTCCCCAAACAATACCAGGTTTTCTTATTTTTCCTAGGTCCAGCATAGATCAAAGTAGTTTTTGTGAATTTTTCAGATTTTTCAAAATTAGTTTAATATTTTTAATCATTTAATTAGTGTTTAATAGTTTTTAATTCGTAGTAATTATTTTAAAAGTCGAAAAAATTCCCGGCTTTTTTCTAAAATTATTTTTAGACAAATAGAACGTAGGAAAATTGATTTCACACCCGTAGCCCTTAAATTGAAAAACTTTTACGTTTATGGCTCGGGTTGTTTCCCGGTTTTTACGTTTTTACGTTTAGGCACCCTAGGACTTAGTGTAGCTTCGTTTTATCATTTCTTAGGCTTAGTAGTAATTAGTTTGTAGTTTATTAGGGTTCCCTTGCCTTAATTACTTTCCCATTAATTAATTTGTAGAAAACATAATTCAAATCCAACAAATCATTAAAACCAATTCAAGTTCGAATCACAAAACTCAACGAATCCTTCCATTAACACCTCGTTGGGACACGACCCGGGAAATAACTTTTCCGGTATCACTTTTATCACACCCGTGAGATTTGGCGCGTTAACCCTTTTCCTAAAAGGTTAATTTGTCGGGTTTTACGGTTATTTTGATATACGTTGATATTGTGTTTGTCACCACTCACTTTTACACTGAATCAGGTACTGATATTTTTGGTGACACACACATGGGATTTTGGTTCGCACACACAAGAAGATTGGTATTTGTTCTTAAAGGTTTTAAAAAGCTCGTTTTTGAATTATTTGAAGAATTGATTACGAAGAAGGTTAAATATCACTAATTTGATGTTGTAGTTGAGTTTCACATGTTTGTGTTCTTATCATATCTCAAAGTGGGTGTTACACTTTGAAGATAACTTGTTCGTGCTTAAAGGATGTTGACGAAGACTTGCAAAATCTAGTTTTCAGAGGTCAAGGGGTGGATGGATGAAGACCTAGTTAACTATCACTTAAAGGAGTTACATTGTAGTGCTCAGTGTCTCATTGAAGATGAGGATTTTGTCAAGAGATTGCGGTCTACTTATATGGTGTTAGTATAAGTTTGGAGTCACGTGGATAGTACAAGACATAAGACACAAGTTTGGGTTATTTTACTTCTTTATCAAATTCGTTATACTTGGTTTTCTTCACAAGTGATCATTACATAGAGCTTACTGATTTGAAGAATCATTTTCATGCACCACTCAAGGGGAAGTTTCTAATGTTTATATTCTCTATTTGTTGATAAAAAAAAGGGGAAGAGATATTGGAGTGCGATGGCATGGATTAAGGGGAAGACAAAGGAAGACAAGAATGTTTCATTCACGGAGATGTTTACATCTCAACTTCTGCTACTTCGTCTAGGGAAGTTCATACACGACTTTGTTTGTTTTGTCATCATCAAATAGGGGAAGATTGTTGGGTTTTAGGTTCCTTGGATTTGAGGAGACAAAATAAATACAAGAATGAAACAAAGGGACTTAAAGTGAAAGAGATGAAACCTACTAAAAGATGGAAGGACTTGCTTGCAAAAGAAGATTTATTATTTAGTCCTTCGTAGTATTTTGTAAACCCTAATCCTCTAGTATATAAAGATGACATAGGGTGTAGGTTTTAGATATATATGTCTTCCAATATGTAGTCATTAAAGGTGTACGTGTGTGTCTAGGCGTCAAGTCCTCTAAGTGGACGCCTAGGATTTGTGTAGTTTAGCCTCAAGGATCTTTGATCCCTGTTACAAGTTAAGTGTAACCGTATTATTCTGATCAAATAATATTTGAGGCTTGGAGTAATTATAATGAAAAACATTGTGTCAATAATAATGAAGTTTATTTAATTCCGCTGCGTATAATGTTTATAATCATTGTTATTGTTAAACCCTAAGGCTCAAAACGATCTCATGGAGTCTATCAAACTCCACAATTGGTATCAGAGCTTGGGGAGCTCGTTACCTAGGGATTCGAAAGGTTTTATTGGTCAAAGAATGGCGAAAAGAAGAAAAACTATGAATCTGAAAATTCTCGTATTTTTCTGCAGTACAGTTTTAAAAACACGATAACTTTTTCGTTAACCGTTGGATCATAACAAAATTTTCGGTGGACGTTCTCTATTTATTCATCTAACTTTTCACCGAAGGGATTGTCGATCTGAGCTCTCTATCAAAAGTTATTCAATGTCGAAGTTTGCTGCAAAACTGGTTTAATAATTCGAATTTTTGGGTTTTCATGCATATTCAACTTCTTGAATTTGTGTTATTTGTTCTAATTCTTGATGGAGGTTGTTTATACATTGTGTGGTGTTTATGATTCATGATTAGAAGCAGCTTTCCTAGTGTTTTTACGAAACCACTTCTAGTGTTTTCTGAAACCACTGATAGTGTATTCTCGAAACCACTGATAGTGTATTCTCGAAACCACTGATAGTGTATTCTCGAAACCACTGATAGTGTTTTCTTGAAACCACTTCTAGTGTTTTTCTGAAACCACTTCTAGTGTTTTTCTGAAACCACTCCTAGTGTTTTCTCGAAACCACTCCTAATGTTTTCTTGAAACCACTGCTAGTGTTATCTCAATTCCACTGCTTGTGTTTCTTGCGTTATTTGTTTTTGCTGATGAGGTTTTGGAATTGAGGGGAAGATGTACATGTTTTTGGTACTGAGATTTTTGGTGACACACACATGGGATTCTGGACTACCGGGTACCCCTTAAACTGCTTCTTTCTTTATAACTTTGGATGTATGATATATTATGTCAATGGCTTGTGCACACATTACAGTGTACAACCCGTACTTGTAAATAAAGGACCCTGTGGTACGCTTCGTGCCACAATCCTTATAAAAGGAGCGAAAGCTTCTTACTTTTGAGTAAAACCTATCAAACCTTTCACTTTTCAAGGTTTGCCCAAAAGAACAAGTACTTTCCCTTATGAATTTTCAAAACCTCAACCGTTTATATCACTCATTGAGGGGGAGTACTTGACTTATAACTTTGTTCACAAATTGTTCACAGTGGTCATTCTTCCCGCAACACTCGAAATGGTCATATTTATTCTCAACTTTTCAAAAATAACATTTTATATGCCATTTTTTAGGGGGAGAAAAATACGTGATAAGAAATATGTTGTGTTTTGCTCATGAATTCTCGTGCAAAAAGACTTAACCAACGAATTGACGAAATCGTAACTGTTAGTAACTCGAAAAGACTTGTCCTGGATGGGTAATAATTTCAAGCTAGTTCGCTAGTAATGTAAACGTGTCTCGCAAAGGACTTGTCCGAGTAGAATGTATCATTCGAGAAACTCTTGGTAGACATGAACCTTGACGGGTTTGAGAACCTTTCGGTGTTTTCCACACCTTCAAGATAGTTATTAGAGCTAGTTGTCACCTAAAAGCTAACAATGCAACTCTTTAACTATGCCACGTAACCGTGTCTCGCGGGGGAATGTCTATCTTGAGTCGAGCAATTCAAAAGTGCGCTCTTTCCCTCCTCAATCGTGCGCATTTCCGTCAAAACTCTAAAGCACATATGGAGGGGGAGTATTTCTGCTAAAAGATAAAACTCTCACAGTGGTTCAAACATCTTTTTCATTTACAAAACCTTTGAGAGATTTTCTTCAAAATGGTTTTATGGCAAGATAGGTTAGTCATGGAGTTATAAGGTGACTAAGGTTAGGAATAACCGTCCTATGATCCACCAGAGCCGGAGGGATCTACCCAATGACACCACAAATAGTTAGAAGTTAGAAGTCCTTAGGTATGATTGTAAAAAGGAGAAAATGAGAATTGGAGAAAGAAGGAGTTGAAGAATTAAAAAGAAATGCAAAGAAAAGGGTGAAAAGAAATAGCCCTCCAGAATATTCAACTTAGGGCACAATCGTTCAATTCATATGCTACTGGTTGTCACTAGATGACACCGGTATTGAAGATTAAAAGTCGTCATGGACCCAGTGACGCATGCACTAAACCTTCTTAGCCACTTAAGTTTCTCTCAATAGAAGCTTGTTTCATTCTCACAGGGAAGCCTACGTAAACTATCGGCTTTCTCTTAGAGATTGTTGATATTGAAGAAGGAAACCCTCTCCCTAGTCTCTGCTCAGGAAACCAAAATGCACTATTGAGTCTAGAGCCACGAGATTCATCAAAAGATCTCTTAGGTACACTTGACATTTCATCACTTGATGTTCAACAATAAGAACATCAGTGGTACGTTATCGAGTCCTTCACAGATCCTAGCAATCTCTCGAGAACATTTATGAGAGGTTCATATTTGTGATCTTCAGTGATTGAATGGAAACTCTCCACGGGTCAACATCAAACACCCGACAGCCAGGTCGCCGGCAACTCCCGTGGATTGCGCCTAGTGGTCTCAAACGGTCTACGATGGTGGTGATGCTTCGGTGTACCTCAGCGACTCATCTGAATCGTAGGTGTACTTCGGTACATCGTGTTATCTCACTTGTGGGACTCCGATTCAGAAACGGCCTTTGTGAGAATTAGAGTTGTGTTTTCACACTATGCTATTAACACTCTCGAAGTTCAAACTTGTAAGTGCCGGAATCCGCTTATTACTAACCGTTTTAATGTTTTCTTCTTATGGAAGCTCTGGAGCGGAATGATCGTGCAGATTCTTCTCATGCTCACGCCAACATCATCACTATTGGAAGTTCTATCCAAAAGCAACACAACAGTCAGAATGATTCTTCATCAAATCAAAGAATCTACATAGTTAAAGACTTAAAGAACTTCATCAGTACTGAAATTCAACGTCAAAGAGCATGTGAGCATGTTGAAGAATGATGTGGAGACACTGGAGCAGTGAAGCAGACCTGAGGCAGACTTGATGCAGACAACTACAACATACTATCACTTTCATCACAAAGAACAATGATCAAAGAACAAAGTTAAAGATGACGTCAAAGCATAACTGTTCAAAGAAAACTATCTCTCTACACTGAGGAGATTGTTCGAATCAAGGCAATTCTTCTCACAAGAAAGAAGAATGTCAGAAGACGTCAAAGCTACTATTACTACTGCACCTTCACCGTTTATTCATCACTAACACTTAGGGGAGATTTTTGGAATCACTCCTAAACCTTAATCAAGTGTTAGTAATTCACATGTAATAGTTAGCTTAATTATGGCCTTTATGTTTGTTATTTAGCCTTAAGCTTATGTAGAAGGCCCATGAGCTTAGGCTTAGGCCCAATAAGAAAAGGATGGGAACTAGGAGTGTTACCCTAGCTTCCCACCTATAAATACTCATGTATAACCCTCACTTGAGGGTTGGTTGTTCAATTTACTCTTTCACTCACATCTACGCCTAACCCTTCACTATTATATGTGTGTGTGTGTGTTTAGATAATTGTTCAATCGCCTTTATCTCTTTTTATGTTGCTTGTGTTGTAAAACTAGTGACCTAACAAACACGCTGAGCGCCGCGATCACTCTTCAGATGCACGACCTCCCTCTCCAACTCACCTATCCTGCGCCATATCGCTCGGTCTACATGTCAGGTTGTCGCGAACCCTCTCAGCAGGTCCCCAACGTGCTCCTGGAACTCCGACATACCCTCTCTCAGAATCGTAGTCCTCCTAACTATAGAACCTATATCTACTCTTAAATCCTCTACACTAGCCCTCGATACTCCAACCAACCGATATGTCAACCTACTAAGCCTAATACCCTAAGATGTAATCCTCTCCCACATCAGACCCGTCTCCCCATACTCCTCGGGCTCTGAAGCAATCTTTGATGGTATCTCTGAACCTAATGGGCTACCTATCTCAGGTGAATGTGGAGGTGAACCAAAATAAAAAGGCTGCCCAGGAGAATCGGGCTCAGGCAAAGGTAAGGGAGAGCCTGGTTCTGGAGAATGCGCAGAATGCGCAGGACTCTGCAATGGAGGAGTACCCCTTTCTGGGATATCCTCATCGTCCTCCTCTTGAGGATCCTCATCCTCATCTACATACTCCTCATCAATCTCATGCTCCTCCTCGATCTCATGCTCCTCTTCGCCCTCATCTTCAGAGAGAGAGTCCATGAGTCGGCGTCTCTGTATGGGTGAATCCTGAGGTGGTACAATATGGGATCTAGGTCTTTTAAGACATGGTGATGCTGATGGTAATGACAGAAGAGAGTGGCCTGCTAGGTGAATAGGCGATGATGGTGGTCGCATGGACATGCGGGTAGTACTACGAGCAAGTCTAGGAGTCTGGGCTCGTGCTAAGACCTGATGCAAAGTGAGCTGCCTAGATGAGCTAGGACGATAAGAAGATGATGAACTAGAGTGATGGGCAATCACATAGGGATCACCCTGCGCAACAGTCATGAGAGTCAATGTTGGGGAACTAGCAGCAGCAAGGACATCCCCAGACACATCTTAAACTAGTGAAGGCATAGTTTGTGACAATGGCATAGGGTAGGTATAAGTGTTTGAAAATAACTAGTTCTAATAAGCGCATCAACTCAACCAAAACATATATCACATAATGAAAGCTTTAAAATAGAGGTACCGCATTACTCAAAATATGCCTTTAAGTAAAACACGTAAGTTATGTTCTATCACATAATCCACGCATCATATAATCCCAAATCGAATCAATCATAAAATCAAGATCATAATCCCAAAATCATAACATATCAATAATCCAATCAAGTTCATAATATCTCGACAATCAATTCACAATTCATAATATCTCATAAATCAAATTGCAGTTCATACCATAATCAAACAAAGAAGCCTCGGCTTGGCAGGCTGTCATGCGTCGGTCGAGGATCAATTTTCTTAAAAAGTGGTTATAGTTTAGGTTTTATTAAATACCTAGTTCTCTATAACCTTGGCTCTGATACCAATCTGTAACACCCCTAAATCTCGGTACAGTGGAAGACTTAATCAAGTTTTCGAGGCATTACATTGGATTGGTATCTCACACAAGTATAACAAACAATATAGTCGTTTATCATTCAAAACCAATCCCAAATTTAATTATCCAAAACAATTATCCCAAAATGTAAATAAAAGACCCAAAACTGATTTATAAAAATAAGTCCCCATAATATATCAGAGTATGATTATAATCCTTGAACCATGCCGCCTTGCCAAGCTTCCACAGAATACGTACTCCAAACATCACTTAAATACCTGAGAAAGACATGCTAAAAGGTCAGCTATCGCTGGTGAGTTCATAGGTTTAGTTTCAAGTTTGAAATAGTGGACCTGTAGGAGTTAATTTGCTATGCGAGACCTAAGATAGATACACATCAATCACATACCAATATCACAATCACAAAATCAACAATATCATATCCGATGTCATAGTGGGCCCCTAGCGACACTAGCCAGCACAATCGTAGCAAAGTCTAGAACGATTGCTAACCCTAGACTAGGTCGAGGTAGAAGTCTATACTTAGCTAGGCAAGTACTATAGCAATTAGGATTGCTACCCTAGACTAAGGCAACAGCTACCACGTATGTATCTAAATAGTCAAGCACATAAGCAAATCAAAATAGTTTAAAAGGTCCAAAAATAGAAGCATGATTCTCACCCCAAATTAGTTAAAAACATAGATAAAAGTGGGGCTATGAAACTCACCTCAAGCAAGAAACACACAAATAAACACTAGCAGAAGATAACAGCTAATCATGGCTCAGCAACTATCGACTAGGCACAACCTATTAATGTAAACTAATTTTAATATATATTTCCCTAAATCAACGTTATCTACCCCCATGTATTCCTTTTCTTTATCTCCAAAAATGTCTTGTTTCACCGTTTAGTCCTTGCGTTTGGTATCATCGTGTGTGTGTGTATCGATTCAATATGATATCATGAATGCACTTAAATAATCACAATGTGACTCAATGCAACACAATGAGACATCTAAGCGATAAGCTCCATAGTCCAATAAGTTTCGGAATAAATAGTAGACCTTATCGAATTTGTCAACCCGATAAACTCAATTACTTATTCGTGTCTCTTATTATCCCATAAACCGGCCACATCCTAATGAGTCATAAGGATAATTCATCCATTAATAACGTTATCCTACGTATCTAGCGGGCTCTTATTAGATTCGTCAACCTAATAAGTCCGCTACCCACGTGGATCGACGCTATTAATGTTAGGTCATCCATAACCCATGCACACAATGTAAATAAATTAAATACTTGAAGCTAGTATTAAATGCTCATAATTGGCACATTTCGATAAACGTGCACTCGAAACATTAAATACTTATTTATTAGAAAACCTTTCCATTTTAAGTTGTTAATTCCCATTTAAAATAGTATATAACAAGACAAGTCTTGTTATCGATAGTTTTGGTACAAAAACCTTTTTATTATTTATGTTTCATAGTTTATTAACATTTTCATATATATATATATATTTCGTCAATTTCAATATTAGTTTCATATCGTTATTCATTTCGAGTCCACAAGCACGAGTCATGACTTCTCTGCTTTTAATCAATCAATAGTCCAAAATATACTAAAGTCCATGTTACGGCGTTGCCGGGGTCAACTATGACTAAAAAGTCAAAGTAACACCGACGTTGCTCAAAGTTGACAATTTATATTATACGTCCAAGTAAATAATGACAATAACGCAACTCAGTCTCCAATCAACCCAAATCAATCTCGCCAACCAATCAATCTACCAAATATACCCGAAACCAATGTTATGACCCTAATGGTCATGACACAGTCACAGTTAAGACCACGTGAACCAAACAAGCTCCAAAAGCTTTTTGGTTTCACGCGTCTCATCCAAACGCCAACAACAACAACCAACAAGCTACCACAACAACCCGACCCGGACCTGTGGTCTATATGGGTCACGTACGCCACCACACCATGACCATCGTGGGTCTTGGTGGTTCGTACACCCCAAACTACACAACCAAACACTCCCAAATGGCTTCTACCTCAAGCAAACATAACTAAACAACCTCCAATTATCATCCAAACATCAAACCCTGTTAGGATTTAGTAAATCCAGTTATTAAAGTGTCGGTCACCTCAAGTATATGTAATCATTAGAAAGCTCATAGTCGTGGTTATTTAATGTTAGGTAGTATTTAGTTAAGTAAGAACGTGGAGGACGGACGGCTCTTTACCCACTGTATGCCTGATCCACAACCCGTAGGTGGCGCTTATGTACGATACTATAAATACCCTCTACCTCCCAAGGTAGAGGGTTGGAGCTCATAATAATACTTTTACTTTCTCTCACTAAGTTCCCTAAACCTCTAAACTTTCTCTCTCTAAAAACCTCACGGTATACGCCTAGTATGATCATGATTTGATGTGTTTATGAAATCCAATATGTTACAAATGGTATCAAGATCCATGGTTTGATCATCTCTCTTACATGTTCTTGGATTTCTAGTGATTTTATATGGTTTTTGCGTTTGAAAACGTTTAGTGGTATTTGCATCATTTGGATCATTTCTTGTGTAAGTTTGAATTTTGATTTTATTTTCGTGTTTAGAATCATTGTATGTGCTTGGGTTTTGATTTGGAAAGCTTGAATCATTGTGGTTGGGTTAGTTTTGGATTGAAAAGTGTTGTGTTTGAACTTTTATAGCTAGCGACTTGAGTCTCGGAGTTGTGTTCTTTGTAGTGACTTGTTGTTATAGTATTCAGCGACTTGCAGTTGTAGTGGTAGCGACTTGTCTATTGAGACAAACCGACAAAAAGTACACAGTAGTGGTTGTACCATTTCGGCTAGCGACTTGGCAAAGTAGCGACTTGTCTTTGCTAACTTTAGCGACTTGACTTTGTTTTGAGTAGCGAGTTGTTCTATAGAGACTTGCACACTTAGCGAGTTGTTCTTTAGCAACTTGTCAACTTAGCGAGTTTTTATTTTAGCGACCCGTGTCTAGCGACTTGTATCACAGCGACTTGTGCTTTTAGCGAGTTGTTACTTAGCGACTTGTCCTCAAGGTTTATAGCGACTTGGTTGATTATTGTTTCTGATACGGTTTTCTCTTGATTTAGTAAAATCCCGTGAAAGAATCTATTTCCCGGTTTAATCATAGAGTTATAAAATCCCGTGAAATCTTTAATCATGTCTACCAACGTACCTACAATCATCTCTTCTGTAGCTGAGGACGTTCAAGCAGCTGGATCAGATACTCGTACACCCATGCTTGACAGAATTGACTATGACTCATGGGCTCAACGAATTAGATTGTATTGTTTGGGAAAGGAAAATGGGGTCAACATTCTCAAATCAATTGATGAAGGACCTTATCAAATTGAGACTACAAGAGACATACTTGAAACTGCTGCGGATGGTACAGTGATCTTAGGATTGGACAGACCAATGACGTATGATGAGCTCAGTGATAAGGAGAAAAAGAGATATGATGCAGATATCAGGGCTTCAAACATTATACTTCAGGGTCTTCCAAAAGACATCTACAAGTTAATAAATCATAACACTGAAGCCAAGGCAGTTTGGGACAATGTCAAGATGCTTCTCTCTGGTTTTGAACTAACTAAAGAAGACAGAGAATCACAACTGTATGATGACTTTGAGCACTTTAAGATGTTACCAGGGGAAAGTGTCACATAATATTACATGAGGTACCACAAGCTTGTGAAAGACATGAGGAATATTAAAATGACTATGCCAAATATTCAGCTAAATTCAAAGTTTGTGAACAACAAGAATCCTGAATGGCACAAATTTGTCACTTCAGTCAAGTTAACTAAGGTTTTGAGGAACACTAACTATGAGCAATTGTATGCATTCCTGCTTCAGAATGAGAGACATGCTATGTTTGAACGAACGATTCTTGAACAGTTCAAGTCTAAACATGGAGAATCAAGTTCGTCAAATGATTCAACAGCCTTTTACACCAATGTAGGAATTACCACCAAAGCTTCTCAAGTCATACCCACGGGTAATGGTAATTAGAAGCTCATTCCAGATCTAGCATATAAACCACCAGATTCAAACACACTCATGGAAAACTTCATCAATCAACTATCTCTCATGGTTAGTCAAAATCTGAATTCCACTCCACACACCAACAATAACCTCAGAACAACATCCAATCCACAAAATCAAGCTATTGTCAGCGATGGAAAGGTGGTGGTGCAGAATGTGCAAGGAAGACGGTATGAACTAGGGATGATTGGAGCAGGTTATGGTAATACTCGAGCAGGAGGAGGGTATGTGGCTAATCTGAATCGTGGAAGGAATGCAAATCAAGGACAAGCAAAGCCAATCAAGTGCTACAACTGTGGTGGTGAGGGACATATTGCAAGGAACTGCACATCTCCAAAACGTCCACAGAATGCAGAATACTTCAGAGACAAGATGTTGCTAGTGCAAGCCCAGGATAATGGAGCAGTTTTGGATGAAGAAGAGTTGCTTTCTTTCGGAAGGAAATGCCAAAACATATGATGCCGATGTGGATGAGCCAATTAGGAAATAGGACACAATCATCAAAATGCTTTTCAAGTTGTCGACTTCGTGATGCATTTGACTCTGATATAGATGATGAACCTACTGCCCAAACAATCTTCATGGCTAGCATTTCACCAATGGTTTCTCCAAAGGTCACTTCACCACAACAGGCCGGTCCCTCTAAGGCATCAATCATCTCTGAGGTACTAAAATTATGCGATGGGGTTGATGAGCAAAAGATACAATACAAAGTACAACCAACTAAAATATGTGAATCAGATATTGAAAATATGGGCAATAGTAAAGTTGTCCCATATGACCAATATGTGAAGCATGATGAAAGTGAAACGGTACCAAGTAATGTATCTTCTGTAGTCAATGATGAATATGCTTTCGATGAATACACTAAACGTGCCCCTGATGATTCCATAGTTTCTGAACTTAATGTTTATAAGGAACAAGTTGCCATTTATGAACAACGTGCGAAGTTTGAGTTAACTACCCGTGAGCAGGAAATGGATAACCAAATGCGTACAGTTATTAGAAAAAGTAATTTTAGAGAAGAAGTGTTAAAACAAGAGTTAAACTCCTTACAAGAAAAGCTGTCTAAAACTGTTAAGCAAAAAAAGAACTCCAAGATAATGTTAAAGTGCTTAAACAAGAATTCAATGCAAAGGAATCAAAACTTTTGAATGACTTTTCCAATCTAAAAACTTTGAAAAACAAGCTCGAAAATAAGTTGTACGTACAAGGGAATACCATTCAGACTGCTCACATGATCACTAACCACACAGAGTATTAAGCGATAAGTATAGTATTCCCCTAGTAGAGAAGCCAAATCCCGAGTATTGTAAAAAGGCTAAAGTGTTCCATGCGATTGTATATGATGGAAATAAGATCCTCAAGCCTAGGTAAACACCATCGTATATTGGAAGCACTGAAGAGGATAAAAATTTAGAAGATGCCTCTAGGGAGAAAATGGATAAGAAGCTAAATGATCATGAGTGTAAAAAGAAAAACATAACGATCAAACCCCATGATTACACAAAAGAAAATTGGATCTCCCTGAACATGTTTAAGCCTCAAACTCAATTAACCCCAGAACAAATTTTTTGGAAGAAAGACATGGATAAGCAAAAAGCAAATGTACTTGTTAAAACAAACCCTCCCTTTAGGAAAGTGCCTGTAGCGACTGTGTATCCTCCAAATACACCAATGCATTTAGTTCCTAGAACTATTTCCACTAATAGCAAGACCTTAATCAGCCTGAATGTTGTTTATCAACTATTCGTTGATTTTGAGAAGACATGTAAGAAGAGAATCACACCTACAGGGATAACTGAAGGGGAAAGGGGTTTTGAGCAAACTAAAGAATGATATTTAACTGAGGTCATGCCTTTCTTTAAACAATTAAAAGGTCAATTTGAAAGTCTTCAAAAGGGGATAAACTCGGATATTAAAGAAATGGAAAAGGAATTTGATGCAATGATTGTTGAGGTCAATGATTATGAACGGGAACTCAAATATAATGAAATTGAAAGGAAGAATATGCATATCTTAAAGGAGAACTTAGTATTGAGTTGTGTAGCTCAAGATGTGTTTTATAATGTTACTGAGCATTCTATTACTGCTTCTCAATATCATGAATTATCTGTTGCTTTAAAAGTTTCCCATGATCGTGTCATTGAGCTTGAAAACAAAAACTCAAAACTAAATGAGAAAATTGACCAGTATGATCACGATAATTTGGTAAAACATTTTTCTAAACTAGAAGTTGAACATTTTTATTTGAAACTAAAATATCAACATCTAAAAGAAAATGTTAAAACCTCAAACATCAAGATATCCTCGGATGTTCCAGAGTTTGATGCATTTTTTGAAATAAACAAACAGGATGAACAGATTCAAGCTCACTGTAACACGATCAGAATGTTGAAAGCCCAAATTTCACAATTAAAAGGTGAAAAGAACAATGTGATTGGATTTCAAATGCCTCCTCCTTTAGATTCTCAATTGTCTCAAAACTTTCATCTTCAAAACATCATTAATGTTTTACAACAAGAAAATTAGAGTTTTCTTAAAGAAAATGAAAAAGTCAAACGACACTTCAAAGAGTTATACGATTCAATGAAAGTCACACGTGACAAGAACAACGAAAAATTAACGTCTTTACAAAAGGAAATTGAGAATCTGAAAAGTCAGGTAAAACGGAAAATGCCACTTGTCTTTAATGATAATGTTGCATCAAAGTCATCTGCAAACTCTAAATATACTGTGACTGTTAAATGCATTCCTCCTCATCTTAGAAATAACTAACTTGTGTTTCATAACTATTTTGCTCACCTTAAGGATAGTCTAGAATGTCTCCGTGAGATTGTAGAAGAGGATTTCATAAATAAGCCACTTGATAGCGAAATTAGGTTTGCTTGCATTCAGGCCAAACGATCTCAGGAGCTGTTAGAATGTTTAAGAGCAACATGTCCTAAATCCTTATGTGAGAAAGATAAAGCTGTGATGCCTTGTTCAATGTCTAGTGCCAAGTATGCAACCCATTCTATGCCCAGTGTTAAGAAAGTGAACTCTAAAGTGCTTTCAATAAGTTCAGATCCCTGCACTTCTAGTTCAGGAATGCAAAAGGTAGCCCAACCAACTAATGTTCCCATAATTCCCTCTACAGGAGTAATCAGTGACTTAAAAGCAAGCGGGTCAAAGCCTCCAGGCAATACAAAGCAAGATAGGACCTCGTAAGCTAAGAATGTGCAATGGAAGAGAGTAGAAGACCACCCTAGGAACATTAAGTTTGAGTTGAATAAAACGAATCGTGTTGATTCTATTATTAGCTATAAGCGTACTGTAGTTAATTCGAATTCTGCTACTATCTGCAAAACATGTAATGATGATTGCTTGGTTTCTGTTACTAATCATGTGTGTGGCGTGAATGATTTGATTGATTCTGTTAAACATCCAGTTAAAATCGTTAATGTCAACAATCATGTTAAGAAGGCTAGAAAGCAATGGTGGAAGAAGGTTAGAAAACATTGGAAACCCACAGGAAGAAAATTTAGTAATGTAGGTTATCAGTGGATACCCACTGGCCGCAAGCTTAGTCTTAATGAGTTGTGCCCTAAATTATCTAAGTCAATGCCCATTAGAAAATGGATGCCTACTGGTAGAACTATTCCTTTAAGTAGTGAACATACTTTGAATAGGTCAAATACGGACACTAGCACTGCATCTATCCCTGATGATTCCATTGTTTCTACCTCCAATGTGGGTGTTCCAATCACCATTACTAACAAAGTGGAACCCATTCTTGCATGGGGATCCCAATTGTCCAATTATCCATTCTTGTTTGTGTTCAACTGTAGATCGTTCAAATCATTATGTGGTACTTGGACTCAGGCTGTTCCAAGCATATGACTGGAGATCGCTATGCTCATGAAATTCGTGAGTAAATTTATCAGGACTGTTAGATTCGGAAACGACCATTTTGGAGCAATTATGGGTTATGAAGATTATGTTGTTGGTGACAGTGTAATCTCTAGGGTATATTATGTGGAAGGTCTTGATCATAATCTATTCTCTGTCGGTCAATTCTGTGATTCTGATCTAGAGGTTGCCTTCAGAAAACATACATGCTTCGTTAGAGATTTAGATGGTGTTGAACTTTTGAAAGGAACACGTGGAACCAATTTGTACACCATCTCCATCGAAGACATGATGAGATCTTCTCCAATTTGCTTGTTATCAAAGGTCTCTAAAACAAAGTCTTGGTTATGGCACCGTTGTCTCAATCATTTTAATTTCGGCACCATAAATGATCTGTCAAGAAAGGACCTCGTGAGAGGCTTGCCTAGACTAAAATATGAAAAGGATCACCTTTGTTCTGCATGCCAACTAGGAAAAAGCAAGAAGTATGCCCATAAACCCAAACCTACAAACTCAGTTATGGAAGTTCTTCATACTCTTCATATGGATTTGTGCGGACCAATGAGAGTACAAACAGTTAATGGAAAAAAATATGTGCTTGTTGTTGTTGATGACTACTCTCGATTTACTTGGGTTAAGTTTCTGAGGACAAAGGATGAAACTCCAGACGTCATCATCAAACATATCAAACTGTTGCAGGTTCGACTTAACAAGACTGTCAGAATCATTCGAACAGACAATGGAACTGAGTTTGTTAACAAAGAACTAAGTCAGTTCTATGAAAGCATTGGAATCAGTCATCAAAGAAGTGTTCTACGTACTCCTCAACAGAACGGTGTAGTTGAAATACGAAATAGGACTCTTGTAGAAGCTGCAAGAACTATGCTAATTTATTCAAAAGTTCCAATGTTTCTCTGGGTAGAAGCCATTGCCACTGCTTGCTACACCCAAAATTGCTCTCTCATCCACACCACTCATGGTAAAACTCTATATGAACTCGTCCACAACAGAAAACTTGATCTCTCTTTCCTTCGTGTGTTCGGTGCGTTATGTTATCCAACGAATGACGGACAAGATTTAGGTAAATTAAGAGCTAAGGCGGACATTGTAGCTTTTGTAGGTTATGCATCAAACAAGAAGGGTTATCGAATCTACAACAAAAGATCCTGGGATATCATGTTAACTATTCATGTCACGTTCGATGAGCTGTCCGGGAAAATGGCTCCAGGACAATCAAGTTCTGGACCCGCACCTCAACCTTCACTAAGTAGTCAAATTAGTTCTTCCCTTGTACAAAACCCCTCACCAACAATTCCATATGTACCTCCTTCTAAAGAAGATTTGAAGAAACTGTTTGATCCAATGTTTGATGAATATGATGAACCTATTGTTTATGATCTGTCCAATCCATCAACAGAGGTTATAACTAACCAAGTCAACGTGGACAATCCTTCAATATCTATGTCATTGAGTCAAGAAGCTCCTACTGCAGATCACTCATTCTCATCATCAGATCCTCAATCGTCGAATGTACATCATGGAAATGTTTCTGGCACCAATGATTGAGATAACCCCTTTGCTACTCCCGAAGATGCTCTCTTTGAGAACATATTTGCTCCTCGAACCATCATCAAAACCATCTTCATCGGGAAAATGACTCTGCTACTTGTTCCTCAACAAACCACATGAACACCTTAGAAAATGGAAACATGATCATCCATTAGACAACATCATTGGAAATCCCTCTCGTCCAGTATCCACTCGTAAAAAACTTGCAACTGATGCCTTGTGGTGCTTTTTCAACTCCGTACTATCTAAGATCGAACCAAAAGACGTTAAAACTGCCATGAATGAAGATAGTTGGTTCAGTGCCATGCAAGAAGAAATTCATGAGTTCGATCGACAAGATGTATGGGAATTAGTACCGGCTCCTGACTGTGCTATGATCATTGCTATAAAGTGGATCTTCAAAGTAAAACTTGATGAGCATGGTGATGTGTTAAAGAACAAGGCTCGATTAGTTGCAAAAGGATACCGTCAAGAGGAGGGTATTGACTTTGAATAATCATTTGCTCCAGTTGCACGTATCGAGGCAATCAGAATCTTCCTGGCTAACGCTGCAAGTAAGAACATGGTAGTCTATCAGATGAATGTAAAGACGGATTTTCTTAATGGAGATCTTAAAGAAGTCATATACGTCAGCCAACCTAAAGGTTTTGTGAATCCAGAGCATCCTACTCATGTCTATCGCTTGAATAAGGCTCTTTACGGATTGAAGCAAGCTCCAAGGGCATGGTACGATACACTATCAAAGTTTCTTCTATCTACTGGATTCAACAAAGGAGCAGTTGATCCGACATTGTTCACCAAAAAGTCAGATGCTGACCATGCAGGATGTCAAGATACACGTCGAAGTACGTCTGGAGGTGCTCAGGTTTTGGGTGATAAGCTTGTGAGCTGGTCTTCAAAGAAACAAATGAGTACTTCTATATACTCTATAGAGGCTGAATACATAGCCATGTCATCTTGTTATACTCAAATATTATGGATGAGATCTCAATTATCTGACTATGGATTTGAATTCAACAAAATCCCTCTGTATTGTGATAACAAAAGTGCCATTGCTCTCTCGTGCAACAACGTTCAACGTTCAAGAGCAAAGCATATCGACATTCGACATCATTTCATCAGGGAGCAAGTGGGGAACGGGGTGGTGGAACTTCATTTTGTGAGGACTGAATACCAATTAGCAGACATCTTCACCAAAGCTCTTCCTAAAGAACGTTTTGAGTTTATCCTTCCACGACATGGTCTAAAGAGTCTACAACCGGAAACACTCAAACGTCTTCAAGAGAGAGACGAGGAGTAAAAGTTTTTCTTCATCTATCTCTTGTATATAGTTATTCAAAAAGCAAAATACAATATTACAAAACCAAAAAAAAATAAATAAAATAAATAAATAAACAGATAGAAAAATATAAAACTTTCAAAAATCCATAAAAATTTGAAAAACTCAAAAAAATTTCAAAAATATTGTCGTTTTGTCATGTTTTTCTTGATTCGATAATATCTACGGTCTTTATGCTGTCATTCAAAGAGTGACACGGGTCTTTAGATGTTGTTCGAATGTACATAAATCATTTTAAAAAAATGAGAGAAAGTAAAACAAAGGCTTACAGTCATTTCAGTCTATAACCCATTTTTAAAGAAAGAACAGAGCCATGCTTTATCTTTTTTTTTTTCAAATCTCATGCTCTGATTCTAAAAACAAAGTTTGTCACTAGAAAGATAAATGTTTCCCTCACAAATATTTTTCCTTCTATAAATTCTTCTGAAAAATATTTGTTATCTAAATGAAAACTAATAAAAAAACTCGGACTCAATTTTTGAAAATCATCTGATCTTGACATTCGTCAAAATCTTTATCTCTCAATCAACAACTTATGTCATTGATTGAGGGGGAGAATGATTTCATTTAAATCAAAAGGTTATTTGTCATACAATTGGTTCAGACCAAGGTTTATGTCATGTTTTCAAAAGATATTCAAGCATGTTTAATCTTTAGAGTTTAAAGTCTCAGATTTGATCCTTATCGGTTATATGTTTTCACAAGCAAGTCACAATTCTCCGCAAAAGCTTTCAAAATCAATTTAAATCTACAGAGATCACAAATCTTAAATGATTTGAAAATTGTAATCGGGGGAGAATTTGTGATTTAAATCAATAATTCATTAAATGTTTTATAAGTGTTTAGCAAGCTCTCTTCCCTTCATGTGCCAAACGATTTCAAATTTTCCAGGCACATGTTAAGGGGGAGCATCTATATCAAACTATGAAGGATTAAAACGTGATTGATTTATTCCAAAGTTCAGTTTTTCCCTAATATGTGTAAAACAGTTTCGAATCTTGATGCACATATTGAGGGGGAGCAACTTTTTGAAAACCACATCCTTTCCAAAAATATCCTTAACAAAGTATGAAAAATACTAATTTTGATCAAGAAAGTGATGTTGATATCTTTTAGAAAATGGTAATCAAAGAAGTGAATCCTTCCTCTTGCCTCCGTGTGCCAAAACGATTTCGAATACATGATGCACATGTTGAGGGGGAGCTCTTTTTCTAAAAATATCAAAACAATTCAGGTACAAAATGTTTTGATAATATATCACAAGTATCTGGATTGATTTTCAAATGGTTTTTCAATTGGTTCCAATGGCAGATGAACAATACCAAAAAAGACCGACCAAATTTACTTTATGTATGGTGATATAAGGATGGTTAGGTTAGGTATTCGTTCCTATGATCCCGCCAGAGCCGGAGGGATCTACCCAGGGACAATCCACTAGATAGTGTAGAAGTCCTTAGGTATGATGTAAAAAGAAGAAAAATGAGAATATGGGAAGAGTGCGGACTGAGACAGAGCTAGTACTGGAACAAACCCAACAAGGTTCTAGTTATGAAGTCTCGGTAAGCACTGAAGGGGTTGAATAATGAAAAAGAAATGAATGTGAAAAGGGTGAAAAGAAATAGCCCTCCATTAGACTCAGCTAGTAGTTCAGCTACACGCTGTGTCACAAGCTGGTCGATGTGGGCTGGGTTCAAAGGCGGAGGGTTTTGTGGAACAGGACCATTCTCAGCATGGTCGTTCACATTCGGGTTCCCAAGTATTCTGGTTCTCAACAGGTAGAGTTGTCGGGGTCGGACGACGACCTCGACGGACATGGGCAACCACAACGGCAGGAGCAGCTCGGTTGTTCCTAGGCGGGTTTCGTCTTGGTGCCATCCATCTGAAGGTTAGAATAACAGTTTTATAAGTCCACAATTCACGCTCTAAAAGACTAGGTTTGGTTCCAGGGATAACGCTATAACGCGACAAAACAACTAAAGACCGAATCATAACTAAAGGATGCACAATCTAATAACCATAACTCACAGGTTCCAAAGTGGAGTACATGAAAGGATACGGAGAAATCAAAAATGATTCTAATCAACGATACTAACAAGATAACTAGGATAGATCTACATCTCGAACTAGATACTACTCTATTTCAAGATGGTACAATGTCATAAATCTAACACAATCTAGCCACGATCACGAATACCACCAACATATCTCCTAACATCGTCAACCTCTCTCCACAAAGATGAAAGCTCAACACGCTGAGCGCCGCGATCACTCTTCAAATCCACGACCTCCCTCTCCAACTCACCTATCCTGCGACATATCGCTCTGTCTGCATCTCGGGCTGTCGCGAACCCTCTCAGCAGGTCCCCAACCTGCTCCTGGACATCCGACATACCCTCTCTCAGAATCGTAGTCCTCCTAACTATAGAACCTATATCTACTCTCAAATCCTCTACACTAGCCCTCGATACTCAAACCAACCGATATGTCAACCTACTAAGCCTAATACCCTGAGATGTAATCCTCTCCCACATCAGACCCATCTCCCCATACTCCTCGGGCTCTGAAGCAATCTTTGATGGTATCTCTGAACCTAATGGGCTACCTATCTTAGGTGAATGTGGAGGTGAACCAAAATCAAAAGGCTGCCCAGGAGAATCAGGCTCAGGTAAAGGTAAGGGAGAGCTGGTCTCGGAGAATCGCAATGCGAGGACTCTGCAATGGAGGAGTACCCCTTTCTGGGATATCCTCATCGTCCTCCTCCTGAGGATCCTCATCCTCATCTACATACTCCTCCTCAATCTCATGCTCCTCCTCGATCTCATGCTCCTCTTCGCCCTCATCTTTAGAGGGAGAGTCCATGAGTCGGCGTCTCTATGTGGGTGAATCCTGAGGTGGTACAGTAGGGGATCTAGGTCTTCTAAGACATGGTGATGTTGATGGTGATGACAGAAGAAAGTGACCTGCTAGGTGAATAGGTGATGATGGTGGTCGCACGGACATGCGGGTAGTACTACGAGCAAGTCTAGGAGTCTGGGCTCGTGTTAAGACCTGATGCAAATTGAGATGCCTAGATGAGCTAGGACGATCTGAAGATGATGAACTAGAGTGATGGGCAATCACATAGGGATCACCCTGCGCAACAGTCATGAGAGTCAATGTTGGGGAACTAGCAGCAGCAAGGACATCCTCAGACACATCTTAAACTTGTGAAGGCATAGTCTCTGACAATGGCATAGGGTAGATATAAGTGTTTGAAAATTACTAGTTCTAATAAGCACATCAACTCAACCAAAACATATATCACATAATGAAAGCTTTAAAATAGAGGTACCGCATTACTCAAAATATGCCTTTAAGTAAAACACGTAAGTTCTGTTCTATCACATAATCCACGCATCACATAATCCCAAATCGAATCAATCATAAAATCAAGCTCATAATCCCAAAATCATAACATATCAATAATCCAATCAAGTTCATAATATCTCGACAATCAATTCACAATTCATAATATCTCATAAATCCAATCAAGAAGCCTCCCCTTGGCAAGGTGTCGCCATCGCTCAGTCGAGGATCAATTTTCTTAAAAAGTGGTTATAGTTTAGGTTTTTTTAAATACCTAGTTCTCTATAACCTTGGCTCTGATACCAATCTGTAACACCCCCAAATCTCGGTACAGCGGAAGACTTAACCAAGTTTTCGAGGCATTACATTGGATTGGTATGTCACACAAGTATAGCAAACAAGATAGTCGTTTATCATTCAAAACCAATCCCAAATTTAATTATCCAAAACAATTATCCCAAAATGTAAATAAAAGGCCCAAAACTAATTTATAAAAATAGGTCCCCATAAATTATCAGAGTTTGATTATAATCCTTGAACCATGCCTCCTTGCCAAACTTTCACAGAACACGTACTCCAAACATCACTTAAATACCTGAGAAAGACATGCTAAAAGGTCAGCTAACGCTGGTGAGTTCATAGGTTTAGTTTCAAGTTTAAAATAGTGGCCCTGTAGGAGTTAATTTGCTATGCGAGACCTAAGATAGATACACATCAATCACATACCAATATCACAATCACAAAATCAACAATATCATATCCGACGTCATAGTGGGCCCCTAGCGACACTAGCCAGCACAGTCGTAGCAAAGTCTAGAACGATTGCTAACCCTGGACTAGGTCGAGGTAAAAGTCTATACTTAGCTAGGCAAGTGCTATAGCAAATAGGATTGCTACCCTAGACTAAGGCAACAGCTACCACGTATCTATCTAAACAGTCAAGCACATAAGCAAATCAAACTATTTTAAAAGGTCCAAAAATAGAAGCATGATTCTCACCCCAAATTAGTTAAAAACATAGATAAAAGTGGGGCTATGAAACTCACCTCAAGCAAACAACGCACAAATAAACACTGCGTAAGATAACAAAGAAATCACGGCTCAACAACTATCGATTCGGTACAACCTATTAATGTAAACCAATTTTAATATATATTTCCCAAAATCAACATTATCTACCCCCTTGTATTCCTTTTCTTTATCTCCGAAAATGTCTTGTTTCACCGTTTAGTCCTTGCGTTTGGTATCATCATGTGTGTGTGTATCGACTTAATATGATATCATGAATGCACTTAAATAACCTTAATGTGACTTAATGCAACACAATGAGACATCTAAGCGATAAGCTCCATAGTCCAATAAGTTTTGGAATAAATAGTAGACCTTATCGAATTCATCAAGTCGATAAACTCAATTATTTATTCGTGTCTCTTATTATCCCATAAACCGGTCACATCTTAATGAGTCATAAGGATAATTCATCCATTAATAACGTTATCCTACGTACCTAGCGGGCTCTTATTAGATTCGTCAACCTAATAAGTCCGCTACCCACGTGGATCGACGCAATTAATGTTAGGTCATCCATAACCCATGCACACAATGTAAATAAATTAAATACTTGAAGCTAGTATTAAATGTTCATAATTGTCACATTTCGATAAACGTGCATTCGAAACATTAAATACTTATTTATTAGAAAACCATTCCATTTTAAGTTGTTAATTCCCATTTAAAATAGTAAATAACAAGACAAGTCTTGTTATCGATAGTTTTCGTACAAAATCCTTTTTGTTATTTATGTTTCATAGTTTATTAACATTTTCATATATACATATTTCGTCAATTTCAATATTAGTTTCATATCGTTATTCTTTTCGAGTCCACAAGCACGAGTTATGACTTCTCGGCATTTAATCAATCAATAGTCCAAAATATACTAAAGTCCATGTTACGGCGTTGTCGGGGTCAACTATGACTAAAAAGTCAAAGTAACACCGACGTTGCTCAAAGTTGACAATTTATATTATACGTCCGAGTAAATAATGAAAATAACGCAACTCAGTCTCCAATCAACCCAAATCAATCTCGCCAACCAATCAATCTACCAAATATACCCGAAACCAATGTTATGACCCTAATGGTCATGACCCGGTCACGGTTAAGACCACGTGAACCAAACAAGCTCTAGAAGCTTTTCGGCTTCACGCGTCTCATCCAAACGCCAACCACAACAACCAACAAGCTACCACAACAAATGGACCCAGACCTGTGGTCCATATGGGTCACGTACGCCACCACACCATGACCATCGTGGGTCTTGGTGGTTCGTACGCCCCAAACTACACAACCAAACACTCCCAAATGGCTTCTACCTCAACCAAACATAATTAAACAACCTCCAATCATCATCCAAACATCAAACCCTGTTAGGATTTTTTAAATCCAGTTATTAAAGTGTCGGTCACCTCAATATATGTAATCGTTAGAAAGCTCATAGTCGTAGTTATTTAATGTTAGGTAGTATTTAGTTAAGTAACAACGTGGAGGACGGACGGGTCTTTACCCACTGTATGCATGAACCACAACCCGTAGGTGGCGTTTATGTAAGATACTATAAATACCCTCTACCTCCCAAGGTAGAGGGTCGGAGCTCATAATAATACTTTTACTTTCTTTTCACTAAGCTCCCTAAACCTCTAAACTTTCTCTCTCTAAAAACCTCACGGTATACGCCTAGTATGATCATGATTTGATGTTTTTGTGAAATCCAATATGATACAAATGGTATCAAGAGCCATGGTTTGATCATCTCTCTTACATGTTCTTGGATTTCTAGTGTTTTATATGGTTTTTAGGTTTGAAAAATTTTAGTGGTATTTGCATCATTTGGATCATTTCTTGTGTAAGTTTGAATTTTGGTTGTATTTTCGTGTTTAGAATCATTGTATGTGCTTGGGTTTTGATTTGGAAAGCTTGAATCACTGTGGTTCGGTTAGTTTTGGATTGAAAAGTGTTGTGTTTGAACTTTTCTAGCTAGCGACTTGAGTCTCGGTGTTGTGTTCTTTGTAGCGACTTGTAGTTATAGTATTCAGCAACTTGCAGTTTGGCAGTTGTAGTGGTAGCGACTTGAGCACTAGCGACTTGTCTATTAAGATAAAGCGACAAAAAGTACACAGTAGTGGTTGTACCATTTATGCTAGCGACTTGGCAAAGTAGCGACTTGTCTTTGCTAACTTTAGCGACTTGACTTTGTTTTGAGTAGCGAGTTGTTCTATAGAGACTTGCACACTTAAAGAGTTGTTCTTGTTTCACCGTTTAGTCCTTGCGTTTGGTATCATCATGTGTGTGTGTATCGACTCAATATGATATCATGAATGCACTTAAATAACCACAATGTGACTCAATGTAACAAAATGAGACATCTAAGCGATAAGCTCTATAGTCCAATAAGTTTTGGAATAAATAGTTGACCTTATCGAATTCGTCAACTCGATAAACTCAATTATTTATTCGTGTCGCTTATTATCCTATAAACCGGTCACATCTTAATGAGTCATAAGGATAATTCATCCATTAATAACGTTATCCTACGTACCTAGCGGGCTTTTATTAGATTCGTCAACCTAATAAGTCCGCTACCCATGTGGATCGACGCTATTAATGTTAGGTCATACGTAACCCATGCACACAATGTAAATAAATTAAATACTTGAAGCTAGTATTAAATGCTCATAATTGTCACATTTCGATAAACGTGCATTCGAAACATTAAATACTTGTTTATTAGAAAATCATTCCATTTTAAGTTGTTAATTCCCATTTAAAATAGTAAATAACAAGACAAGTCTTGTTATCGATAGTTTTGGTACAAAAGCCTTTTTGTTATTTATGTTTCATAGTTTATTAACATTTTCATATATATATATTTCGTCAATTTCAATATTAGTTTCATATCGTTATTCTTTTCGAGTCCACAAGCACGAGTCATGACTTCTCGGCTTTTAATCAATCGATAGTCCAAAATATACTAAAGTCCATGTTACCGCGTTGCAAGAATGGGTCAACTATGACTAAAAAGTCAAAGTAACACCGACGTTCCTCAAAGTTGACAATTTATATTATACGTCCGAGTAAGTAATGACAATAACGCAACTCAGTCTCCAATCAACCCAAATCAATCTCACCAACCAATCAATCTACCAAATATACCCGAAACCAATGTTATGACCCTAATGGTCATGACCCGGTCACGGTTAAGACCACGTGAACCAAACAAGCTCTAGAAGCTTTTCGGCTTCACGCGTCTCATCCAAACGCAAACCACAACAACCAACAAGCTACCACAACAACCCGACCCAGACCTGTGGTCCATATGGGTCACGTACGCCACCACACCATGACCATCATGGGTCTTGGTGGTTCGTACGCCCCAAACTACACAACCAAACACTCCAAAATGGCTTCTACCTCAACCAAACATAATTAAACAACCTCCAATCATCATCCAAACATCAAACCCTGTTAGGATTTTGTAAATCCAGTTATTAAAGTGTCGGTCACCTCAAGTATATGTAATCGTTAGAAAGCTCATAGTCGTAGTTATTTAATGTTAGGTAGTATTTAGTTAAGTAAGAACGTGGAGGACGGACTGACTCTTTACCCATCAGATGCCGATCCACAACCCGTAGGTGGCGCTTATGTACGATACTATAAATACCCTCTACCTCCCAAGGTAGAGGGTTGGAGCTCATAATAATACTTTTACTTTCTCTCACTAAGTTCCCTAAACCTCTAAACTTTCTCTCTCTAAAAACCTCACGGTATACGCCTAGTATGATCATGATTTGATGTGTTTATGAAATCCAATATGTTACAAATGGTATCAAGAGCCATGGTTTGATCATCTCTCTTACATGTTCTTGGATTTGTAGTGGTTTTATATGGTTTTTAGGTTTGAAAAATTTTAGTGGTATTTGCATCATTTGGATCATTTCTTGTGTAAGTTTGAATTTTGGTTGTATTTTCGTGTTTAGAATCATTGTATGTGCTTGGGTTTTGATTTGGAAAGCTTGAATCATCGCGTGGTTGGGTTAGTTTTGGATTGAAAAGTGTTGTGTTTGAACTTTTCTAGCTAGCGACTTGAGTCTCGGAGTTGTGTTCTTTGTAGCGACTTGTAGTTATAGTATTCAGCGACTTGCAGTTGGGCAGTTGTAGTGGTAGCAACTTGAGCACTAGCGACTTGTCTATTAAGAAAAAGCGACAAAAAGTACACAGTAGTGGTTGTACCATTTATGCTAGCGACTTGACAAAGTAGCAACTTGTCTTTGCTAACTTTAGCGACTTGACTTTGTTTTGAGTAGCGAGTTATTCTATAGACACTTGCACACTTAGCGAGTTGTTCTTTAGCGACTTTTCTACTTAGTGAGTTTTTACTTTAGCGACCAGTGTCTAGCGACTTGTATCACAGCGACTTGTGCTTTTAGCGAGTTGTTACTTAGCGACTTGTCCTCAAGGTTTATAGCGACTTGGTTGATTATTGTTTCTCTACGGTTTTCTCTTGATTTAGTAAAATCCGTGAAAGAATCTATTTCCCGGTTTAATCATAGAGTTATAAAATCCCGTGAAATCTGTAATCATGTCTACCAACGCATTCTACAATCATCTCTTCGTAGGCGAGGCGTTTCAAGCACCGATCGGATACTCGTCCACCCATGCTTGACAGAACTGACTATGACTCATGGGCTCAATGAATTAGGTTTTATTGTTTGGGAAAGGAAAATGGGGTCAACATTCTCAAATCAATTGATGAAGGACCTTATCAGATTGAGACTACAAGAGACATACTTGAAACTGCTGTGGATGGTACAATGATCTTAGGATTGGATAAACCAAAGACGTATGATGAGCTCAGTGATAAGGAGAAAAAGAGATATGATCGATATCGGGCTTCAAACATTATACTTCGGGTCTTCAAAGACATCTACAAGTTAATCAATCATAACACTGAAGCCAAGGTAGTTTAGGACAATGTCAAGATGCTTCTCTCTGGTTCTGAACTAACTAAAGAAGACAAAGAATCACAACTGTATGATGACTTTGAGCACTTTAATACTCTGTGATTAGTTGCAAAAGGATACCGTCAAGAGGAGGGTATTGACTTTGAAGAATAATTTTCTCCAGTTGCACGTATCGAGGCAATCAGAATCTTCCTGGCTAACGCTGCAAGTAAGAACATGGTACTCTATCAGATGGATGTAAAGACGGATTTTCTTAATGGAGATCTTAAAGAAATCATATACGTCAGCCAACCTGAAGGTTTTGTGAATTCAGAGCATCCTACTCATGTCTATCGCTTGAAGAAGGCTCTTTACGGTTTGAAGCAAGCTCAAAAGGCATGGTACGATACACTATCAAAGTTTCTTCTATCTACTGGATTCAGCAAAGGAGCAGTTGATCCGACATTGTTCACTAGAAAGTCAGATGCTGACCATGCAGGATGTCAAGATACACGTCGAAGTACGTCTGGAGATGCTCAGGTTTTGGGTGATAAGCTTGTGAGCTGGTCTTCAAAGAAACAAATGAGTACTTCTATATCCTCTACAGAGGCGGAATACATAGCCATATCATCTTGTTGTGCACAAATCCTATGGATGAGATCTCAATTATCTGACTATGGCTTTGAATTCAACAAAATCCCTCTGTAGTGTGATAACAAAAGTGCCATTTCTCTCTCATGCAACAACGTTCAACATTCAAGAGCAAAGCATATCAACATTCGACATCATTTCATCAGGGAGCAAGTGGGGAACGGGGTGGTGGAACTTTATTTTGCGAGGACTGAATACCAATTAGCAGACATCTTCACCAAAGCTCTTCCTAAAGAACGTTTTGAGTTTATCCTTCCACGACTTGGTCTAAAGAGTCTACAACCGGAAACACTCAAACGTCTTCAAGAGGAAGACGAGGAGTAAAAGTTTTTCTTCATCTATCTCTTGTATATAGTTAATCAAAAAGTAAAATACAAGATTACAAAACCAACACAAAAAATAAATAAATAAATAAATAAATAAAACAAATAGAAAAATATAAAACTTTCAAAAATCCATAAAAATTTGAAAAACTCAAAAAAATTTCAAAAATATTGTCGTTTTGTCATGTTTTTCTTGATTCGATAATATCTACGGTCATTTCAAAAATATTGTTGTTTAGATGTTGTTCGAATGTACATAAATCATTTAAAAAAAAATGAGAGAAAGTAAAACAAAGGGTTACAGTCATTTCAGTCTATAACCCGTTTTAAAAGAAAGAACAGATCCATGCTTTATCTTATTTTTTTTCAAATCTCATGCTCTGATTTTAAAAACAAAGTTTGTCACTAAAAAAATAAATGTTTCCCTCACAAATATTTTTCCTTTTATAAATTCTTCTGAAAAATATTTGTTATCTAAATGAAAACTAATAAAAATAACTCGGACTCAATTTTTGAAAATCATCTGATCTTGACATTCGTCAAAATCTTAATCTCTCAATCAACAACTTATGTCATTGATTGAGGGGGGAGAATGATTTCATTTAAATCAAAAGGTTATTTGTCATACAATTGGTTCAGAACAAGGTTTATGTCATGTTTTCAAAAGATATTCAAGCATGTTTAATCTTTAGAGTTTAAAGTCTTAGATTTGATCCTTATCGGTTATATGTTTTCACAAGCAAGTCACAATTCTCCTCAAAAGCTTTCAAAATCAATTTAAATCTACAGAGATCACAAATCTCAAATGATTTGAAATTTGTGATCGGGGGAGAATTTGTGATTTAAGTTAATAATTCGATAAATGTTTTATACGTGTTTACCAAGCTCTCTTCCCTTCATGTGCCAAACGATTTCAAATTTTCCATGCACATGTTAACGGAGAGCATCTATATCAAACTATGAAGGATTAAAACGTGATTGATTTGTTCCAAAGTGCAGTTTTTCCCTAATATGTGCAAAACATTACGAATCTTGATGCATATATTGAGGGGGAGCAACTTTTTGAAAACCGCATCCTTTCCAAAAATATCCTTAACAAAGTATGAAAAATACTAATTTTGATCAGGAAAGTGATGTTGATATCTTTTAGAAAATGGTAATCAAAGAAGTGAATCCTTCCTCTTGCCTCTGTGTGCCAAAACAATTTCAAATACACGATGCACATGTTGAGGGGGAGCTCTTTTTCTAAAATATCAAAAACAATTCAGGTACAAAATGTTTTGATAATATATCACAAGTATCTGGATTGATTTTCAAATGGTTTTTCAATTGGTTCCAATGGCAGATGAACAATACCAAAAAAGACAGACCAAATTTACTTTATGTATGGTGATATAAGGATGGTTAGGTTAGGTATTCGTTCCCACGATCCCGCCAGAGCCGGAGGGATCTACCCAGGGACAATCCACTAGATAGTGTAGAAGTCCTTAGGTATGATGTAAAAAGGATAAAAATGAGAATATGGGAAGAGTGCGGACTGAGACAGAGTTAGTACTGGAACAAACCCAACAAGGTTCTAGTTATGAAGTCTCGGTAAGCACTGAAGGGGTTGAAGAATGAAAAAGAAATAGCCCTCCATTATCTCAACCTTAGGGCAGAAACCGGGTTCAATTCATATGCTACTGGTGGTTACCAAGGTAATACCGGTATTGAAGACAAGACGTCATGGACCCAGTGACGCACTATACTACAACTTCCCAAGCTACTCAAGTTCCTCTTAAAAGGAATTGTTTCATTCTCACGGGGAACCTACATAATCTATCAACTTTCTCTTAGAGTTTGTAGATATTGAAGAAGGAGACTCTCTCCCTAGTCTCCGGCATAGGAACCAAATGTGCACTATTGAGTCTAGAGCCACGAGATTATCTAATAAATCTCATTAGGACACTTTCAATGAAGACTCTCTATTTCACACAATGTGGAAAGAGAGATTATATCTTAAGAGTCCTACGCATTATCCTTGTGGTATTGCCAGAACATCTGAGTGATATGCAAACATATTCACAATGAAGATGGAAAGCCTTCAAGAGCCAACATCAAACAAGCTCTTGGTAGGTGGCATGTGAGATCTATCTAATGTGACGGATACCTTTGAAAAACCGGTCGTTGTGCATAAAATTCTTTTCTCTCGCACATCGACTGTGTATTAATATTTCAAAATAAAAGGTATTTATGATTGATAATTAATTTTCCTTAAAACCTTTGTTGTATTGCAAAAACACTTTATTACACAATACACGATTGTTTTTCAAATCTCTTTTCATCAATCAGTGAATCACAAATGCGCTGGTTCACTCACTCCGTGCTGTCTTCTTTGAGACGTTTCGGTTTGAGAACGGCTAGAACAAAACCCTCGTCAAGGAGATTCTTCGGAATTACACCTGATCACAGGCAGTACTTGTACTGATCAACGGGGAACCGTGGGCCGTGTACCTCAATTCAACAAAAGTGATCAAAGACACTTTCGTGCGCTTTATTGCTAACTGTCGTATGCAGGTACACCCCGACGATTGCAGCTGATCAAACTTGAGAGGTCAATCCATAGCCGCATGCTCACACAACACAGTAATCTCTAAAGAAATCATGATAAACGCATCAACAACTCTGATATTTTCACTCCATGCTTCTGCTACGCTGCTGCAAATATCATGAATCAACTAAAGCTTCTGCTACTCTGATGAGAAGAAATCATGATCCAGAATGTGAGCATGTCGGTCCAAAAGTCACAACATCACATAATGTCAACACTACAAAGGAAGAGTCAGAGATTTATGGTAGCTGATGATCTCAAAACTGGCTCAAAACTCATTATCACGTGGATCACTTAAAGACCCCCACTTGGATTAACCAAACATGCAAAACATGAAGAATCAAAGACTACGGGCTACAGACCAAGAACTTTAACAAGAATCTAAGAACAATCTTAATGTTATATCTGTTTGTGTTCAATGTAATTTGAAGTGACCTCCCTTAGGGGGAGATTTGTTAGGATTTAGTAAATCCAGTTATTAAAATGTCGGTCACCTCAAGTATATGTAATCGTTAGAAAGCTCGTAGTCGTAGTTATATAATGTTAGGTAGTATTTAGTTAAGTAACACCGTGGAGGATGGACGGGTCTTTACCCACTATATGCCTGATCCACATCCCGTAGGTGGCGTTTATGTAAGATACTATAAATACCCTCTACCTCCCTAGGTAGAGGGTTGGAGCTCATAATAATACTTTTACTTTCTCTCACTAAGTTCCCTAAACCTCTAAACTTTCTCTCTCTAAAAATCTCAATGTATACGCCTAGTATGATCATGATTTGATGTGTTTGTGAAATCCAATATGTTACAAACCCATCAACTAATCTAAACCCATTTCATGAAACTAAGCCTAAAATGCAAAAACACAACAATATGATACACCACATGATAACAAATCACTAGCTACATGTTTTATTAAGTGTAAATTAGTTTTAATCCCAAACAAGCTTGACCCACATTCCATTTACCTTTTCCAACCTCGGTCTACAAGATTTAATGAAAACCCTAGAATCACGAATCGTTTTTGTAAGATTTGGAGGTGTTAGTGTAGGCTTCTATAAGAGATATATATATGGATGGAAAGATGAAAGAGAAATCTACAAAATGGCAGTTGATTTTGGCTGGAAAGTGGCCGGATATGGCCGGCGGCTATGGTGGTTATTTTAGGGTTAGGGTTTTGTTGGTGGAAGAGAGAGAGAATAAAGAGAGAAAGTAGGTTAGTGTGTGTGTTTTAGAGAGAGAAATGAAAGTATCAAATGAGGGAGGATGGGGCTATTTATACATGGATATTGGGGACTAAAAAATAAATAAAAATATGGGGAGAGGCGCCGGCCAAGGGTAAAATAGAGGGGCCGAAGACGTAATTTTTCATAAACTATCCCGTTTACCCATTCCTGAGCTCATATATTGTCCCATGAGTGTCCCACGACGTTCTTTCGACTTTCTATTATGTTTATTTATGTTTTTCCACGAGTTTTGACTATTTATTTATCAAGTTTCGAGTTACGGTTTAAAAGTTACGTTATTTTTTGTTTTAGGCTTTTATTATGTCGAATCGCATAGTGCCTAACAAACAGAGTTAAGACTCACACGATAAATCATACGATAATAAAATAAATCATAAAAGCTAATAAAAGATATCAAATCAAGTCATGGTCGATAAAATAGTTATAAAGGCAAAAGTTCGGTTTAGTTTAACGATAGACTCCCTAATTGCCAGTTGTCACACTGCGTCTGTGTAATCACAAACTGGGCTGAAACCCACCGATATTAAAGTATACCCTTTTTGTTCTTACTGTGTCTAAGCCCAACCTATTAGAGTGTTTTTGTCTCATGGGTTGCGAAGCCCATCATAGATCAAAGAGTAAGTTCAGTTTGGCAAACACCAGGCCTAGTCCAATGTTAAATAAAAATATGGGTGAGTGTTGGAAATGGGTCGAATCCCATCTGTCATACGAGTCCGATTGGTACTAAACAGCCCACCAAGGGCAAGCTTAGTTGAGTATAGTCTCAAGTTTCTTTGATCAAATTCCGTTTCACTTGACCCGTGTTTGTCTAATTGGAATTGCCACACACCATGTCATTTTTGGCAAAGCAAGAAGACTATGACATCCACTTGCAACCGACTCATTCAAATTACAACGCGACATAAAATTTCACACGACTCATTATTTGCATTCGACTATACCATTTGAAACTCAACATACGATAACACTAACATAAATATTAAATCGAGAAACGAACCGAATTTCAAACATAAACAAGTTTTAGAGAAAAAAATTAAATAAAACAAGCTAACTTCTATTAGTCGAAACTTAAATAAAAGGTTTTCATGCTAAGAGATGTGTAAAACTTTTAAACGCCCATTTACGATTATAGAATCGGACATAAAACTAGATGAAACATATACTCTTGACATTAGCCAACTCGAATAAATATAATATATACTCAGCTTATGCCGGATTCTTCATAAACACATAAGTTATTTTACAATTATAAACGAAATGTAACTACATTGTATTTTCTAATACAAATCGTATGTAAAAATTAAGTTAAGACTTAATGTTCTTTAAAATAATTACATTTATTTTAAAGACTAGATGACATGAATATATATATACACACTTAATATATATATATATATATATATATATATATATATATATATATATATATATATATATATATATATATATATATATATATATATATATATATATCTTTGTTCACACCAACAACGTCTCACAATATACATACTATTCCTCGTACATCATCATTCGGTCATCATCAAACCAAAGTCTCGTTCATTCTATGCCTACATAACCGAATGAACTAGTAACATGAGCAAATGAACTGGTCACATCTGCTATGTACATACATGACCGAATGAACTGGTCACATAACTGCATAAACTGGGTACATGACCGAATGAACATATCACATAACCGAATGAATTGTCAAACGAACATTAAGTCTTGTGGTCCACACAGCTTTTGCAAACTTAAACCTATGAACTCACCAACCTCGTGTTGACACTCTTTAGCATGTATTTTTAGGTTTTAAGGTGATAGCTTGATTTTGGAGGCTCAAGGCAATGGCATGGCATTGTCATAGATTTCTCTAATAATATCATTTGGGACCGCTTTACCTATACGGGCATGTATTTCCGCACTAAAAAATGATGTAAACCTTGTTTTATTACAATGAACGAAATTCTTAAAGAAAATCCATTGTTCTATACTCTGTGATGTGGTACCGATTTAGTAGCACCCATGACTTGTGTGCTTCCACTGTACCATTTTTGGGGGTGTTACAGAGATTACTTATGTAGAGGCTAGATGCATGGATCAAATGGTCTAGTCATGTTACATAGGAGTATAGGGGTATTGTCTGGACCAAGGAGATACTCACCATACATCCTGATGTCATCAATACTTTACAATTAGATCATTGCACTAATAGACAGATAACTAAAATGTAGTAGGATTCACAAGGCTAACACTATCTTCTCCTATTGATCTCAACACACGTAGATAGTTTAGTTTATTTTACTTTTATTGTTTTAGTAGTTAATTACAAATCAAATCAATCAAAGCCCTTGTAAACCTGTAAAACTTACTAGATTAAATCTAAGCATACTATTCTTGAGATCGACCTCGTACTTACCCCACTGGCTACATCTGATCGGGTACACTACTCGTGAAAGTGTGTCCCTTAAGGTATAAGTCCAGCAAAATATAATTTTAAAACTTGATTTAAAAATACCTACAATGAAACAAACATCATGGCGTCGTTGCTGGAGAATAGTTTAGTTTTAGGTTAATGTAGTGCGTTTTGTATTTTTGTTAGTTTAGTTAGGTTTTATTTGTTTTTTTTATGTTTTCCGTGTTTGTTAACTATTTCTGTCTTAGGTTAGGTGGCTTATTCACTTCCATTGGATACGACGTATTTCTAGATACTCAGATATGACGTATTGCTTTCCAGCATACGGCGTATTCGTTGCTCATACAGATTAATTTGTCTAGTTGAAATTTTCATTTTCTCTTTCTTATTTTTAGTTTTAAATTTTTATTCAGTATTTGTTTATTTTAATTTTTTTTTAAATTCTAAAAAACATAAAAAATATTTTATTTTTCGTATTAATTATTTGTATGTCATATTAATTTATTTTTCGTATTAATTTGTTGCTCATATGTTATTAATTATCTGTTTGTCATATTAATTTATTTTGACACGGCGTATCAGTTTTAGTACAATATTCATATTCTGAGAAATTGGGATACTGCATATTGTTATAACATTGATAACAATGTATACAGTTTTCTGTATATGGCACATTGGGTGAATAGTAACCCAAAAATATTTTATTTTTGGTATTTAGGGTTAATTTTTGTTTCTAGTATACTAATAGCTCCTATTTTGTTTCAGATTTAGTAGGAGTATTGATGCAAAGGAAAAGCATGTCGAAGAAATGGACATTTTGAACATTGACATTGATTTTTTCGACTATGAGATCACAACTAATGATGGGTTCTGTAGCCTTCGAATGATTGGGCCAAATTTGTTTACTCACAACACTAATGCGCATGTTGAAGAACAACTATTTATGAGATCAAATGATCATCCAGATGGAATTCCATCGACAGTTGGGGGAAATGATGAAGAATTCCTGACATGGAGCTCGAAAATGCAAAAATACAAGATGCAGGGATCCCTTGGACCATTGATGCATGCAAGGAGGAAGACACCTTAAGTTTCCTTAGTTGTAATGCTAAGATGATTGATAGCAGGGTCCGGGGTCGAGAAAACCTCATTTTCTATGAGCAAGCTTTTCAACCCGCTAGGCAGTGAACCTAATCGTTGTAGTGTAGTATGGGGTAAGACTCGGGGATTGATCTCGTTCTCTAGGAGAATAGGAATGCTAGAAAGAGATTTATGACAAGAAGGTGGGGTTGAGGATGATTCTTTTTTATCTTTTTTATGGTTTTTAGAAAGCAAATGTAAAATCTCGGGGTATATGATTGGGGGGTGGTACTTCTACCCATTTCTCTACTTCTACTAATTATCTAATTTAACTAATTACTACGGATATTTTATGCTAATTGAGGTGTGCTCGTAGGGTGATAAAGATGTGTTCACTTAGATACTATTACTCCTTAGTTATCTTTTATTGGTCGGTTGAATTGTCACTTCTTTTATCTTAACGCGTTGTATTCCTATTAGTCGTATGGGGTGCGTATTCCCTAGTTCTATGAATGTATCTTTCCTATAGAATACACGGGCTCGGCAAGTATAATACTATCTTCCCCGAATACCCTATCGTCCTAAAGCACACTCACGCAATAAACACAACGAAAGCCTAGTTGCACTCCTAGGCTTCTATCAAATAAGACAAGAGACAACCTAACAACAATCAATAACTAGGTTTCATAGATTTAAGCAAACACACAAGTAATTTAGCTAGACATGTTAAACAAGCAAGGATATAAAAAATCAATTGAACATGGGGTAGACATAATGATAAATTGGAATAACAAACTTATCTTGATGTGTAAAATAAGGTATGGGACCCTAGCATAATGTCCAAGTTGGACTACAACTGAGTTAGGGTTTGCTCTCCAAACTTCTACCTCTTAAAATACAGAAACATCGAGTTCTATATATAGATTTACAATCGCGATGGCGTTGCCTTTTGCTAGTGACACCGTCAGGTCGCCGTTGTTAGGTCACCATTTATGTAACACAAGCATCAATATAAGAAGTAGAGATAAGATATAGATCGGATGAACACCCAAACACAAAACACGAATATATGAAGAAAAGTTATGCGTAGGAAATGAGTAAGAGTGAAAAATCAACCATCTAAGGATGGTGTACATGAGGTATTTATAGGAGGGAACTAGGGCAACACACCAAGTTCCCATCCTTTACTTATTAGGCTTGGGCTAAGGCTTATGGGCCTTCTACATAAGCCTTAGCTTAATAACAAACATAAAGGCCTAAATAAGCTAACTATTACATATTAATTACTAACACTTGTAATCTATTCTAGGATTGATTCCAACAATCTATCCCTAAGGGTTGGTGATTAATGATTTGAGTGATAACGTTGTAGGTGCTTATATAATAGTAGCTTTGACGTCTTCTGACATTCTTCTTTCTTGTGAGAAGAAGTGTCTTGATTTCAACAACCCAGTAGGACCTGTTTACTTTAAGTTTTTTGACGATTCATTATATTTGTTATTGATCTTTGTTCTTTGTGGTGGTAGTGATAGTATGTTGTGGTTATCTCCAGACGTCCGCTCGCTGTCTGTTCCACGCTCTTTCTTCAACATGCTCACACGCTCTTTAACGTTGGATTTCAATACTGATGTAGTTCTCTTAGTCTTTAAACTTTGTAAATTCTTTGACTTTGACAAGAATCTTTCTCGACTTTGTGTTGCTTTTGATCTTGTGAGAACTTCGTATATGATGTGTTTGATATGAGCATGTGGAGAATCGCAGGATCTTTTTCCACCCCGAAAGCATCCATAAGAAGAAAACATAAAACACGGGTTAGAAATAATCCAATAGCATAAGTTTGAACTTAGAGATTGTTAACAACATAGTGTGAAAACACAACTCTAATTCTTACAAAGTCGCTCCTCAACCGAGTCCCACAAGTAAGATATACGATGACAAAATCGGCACACCTACAGCTCGATGAGTCGCCGAGGTCCACCGGCATCACCCCACGATCAGAGACCGCTTATCAACACCTGCGTAACCTCAAGGAGTTACCGAAGTATCGCCGCAGCCGCTTGATGTTGACCCCGGCAGAGTTTCCATTCAATCACCGAGGATCACATTTGAACCCCTCATAAATGTTCTCGTAGACTAAGATTCGTAAGGACTCGATAATGTATCACTTACGCCTTATTGTTGAACCACAAGTAATGAAATGTTGAGTGTTCCTAAGAGATCTTTTGATAAATCTCGTGGCTCTAGACTCAATAGTGCTTTGGTTTTCCGAACGAGACTATGGAGAGGGACTCTTCTTCACACAACAATCTCAAGAGAAAGCCGATAGTTTATGTAGGGTTCCCTCAGAATGAAACAAGCTCGTTGAGAGAAACTTAAGAAGATTTAGTGCATGCGCCACCGGGTCCATGAGGACTTTGATCTTCAATACGGTGTCATCTTGTGACAACCAAGTAGCATGAAGTGAACCCTGTCTCTCCTAAGTTGAATAATTTGGAGGGCTATTTATTTTCACCCTTTCTTTACATTTCTTTTAATTCTTCAACTCCTTCTTTCTCCCATTCTCATTTTCTCCTTTTATAATCATACCTAAGGACTTCTAAATTCTAACTATTAGTGGTGTCCTTGGGTAGATCCCTTCGGCTCTGGCAGATCATAGGACGGTTATTCCTAACCTTAGTCACCTTATAACTCCATGACTAACCTATGTTGCCATAAAACCAATTTCTCTTGAAAAATATCTCACATTGGTTATGAATAAAAGCTTTTAGTACCACTGTTGAGAGTTTAGATTTTAAATACTCCCTTCACACGCTTAAGTATTTTGACAAAAATTTCGCACTGCGGAGAGTAAGAGCGCTTTTGAATTGATCAACCTGCTATTCCTCGCGAGACGGTTACGCTTTCATAGTTAAAGAGTTGCATTCTCGCCTTTAGGTGACAACTAGCTCTAATAACTACCTTGAAGGTGTGGACAAACCTCGAAAGGTTGTCAAGCCCATCAAAGTTCATGTCTATCAAGAGTTTCACCTAATGGTACATTCTACTAAGACAAGTCCTTATGAGACACGCTACATCACTAGCTTAACTAGCTTGAAATTATTACCCGCCCCGAAAGTATTTTGAGTTAATAACATTTAAGATCTCACAATTCATTGGTTAAGTCTTTTAGCACGACGATTCATTTGCAATTCACAACATATTTTTTATCACATAATTTTTCTCCCCCTCAAAAATGGCATATGAATGTTATTTTTGAAGAAATTTGATGTCTAATATGTCCATTTTGAGTTTTATGACGAAAACACTAAGAACATTTTGAATAAATTTTTAAGCAAATACTCCCCTCAACAAGTGATATTAACTTTGAGGTTTTGAAAATCATAAGGGGAAGTATTTGTTCTTTTGAGCAAAACTTTGAAAAGTGATAAGTTTTACTCAAAAGTAAGAAGTTTCTTCCTTTTATAAGGATTGTGGCATCTGAAGCATACCACGGTGTCCTTTCATTACAAGAACGGGTTGTACATCTGCTATGTGCAATGCCATTGTCATATTAAATAACACATCCAAATAATTAATGAAAGAAACATCGCGGGTACCAGAGTCTCAGTAATCCAAAGAATAACTGTGAATGCGCTCGATGTTGATAGCCCGGAGAGATATGCTTTGGATCTGCCACCAACGAAGCTCTCAAATGTTCTCGATTCGATCCCTTCAACAACCTTTCATCAATCCGCTGATGATATTCTTAACATCCCTTCTCCTTCGAATTCCATCTTCTACACCCATGCCTTCATGTATCTCCTTAACCCATGCTAAACCGCCCCGACTTTCGTGTGATCCCCAAACTTGTGTAACTTTTCGCACATGAAGCAATTGTGGTGTAGTTCACTCTCGTAGACTACCCCAAATGGTTTCTTGATTAATGCATCGAGCAAGTTGGTTGATGCCTGAAGGTTCTAGTTGAGGTTTTTGTGAGACCCGCTTTTGATAAGATTCAACAAAGAAGTCAATGTCCTCTACACGCTTTGGATCACAATGCTTCGATGAAGATTAATAATGACTTGATGTACCACGCTGGATAGTTGTGGAGAAATGTCACATTCATCCTTGCACCTTAGCTTAGATACATATCTTCAATGTCATTTAGTGACAGCTTCAAAATCAGCTTCACAAAGTCATAATCCTCTTCGCCTTGTCGCTTGACCACAATGTTCTCTGAGGAATGTGTAGTCCTACTTCTATCGTGCGATATGCTTGATTGCAATGATCCGCTTTTCACTATACACCTCCTTTTTAGACTTAAACCCCGCGCTTCGAGAAGATTCTTCGCCGTGCCAATGATGAATCCCATACATCGCATCAAGGTCATATTTTTCCACTTTGGCAAAGAAACATATGAGGCTTCTTCCTCGATGGTCGGATTGTTAGAGTAGATTGTACCGGGAAAGGAAATGTGAGCGAAGAAGGCATTTCCTGAAACATCGCTACCGTGTAGAAGAAACTCGAGGTCATTGTTGAAGAAGTAATGGTATGAAATTTGAGTTGATCCGGTCGCCAATTGTTGTAGAGGTTTGGTCCAATGGTAGTAGGGAGCCTGTCTTGTCTTCTGGAAGTCGATGTTAGCTCGGTTGTTGAGCCAATCGATATATTCGACATGGCTGCAATGTTGTCAAGATGGTATTCGACTTCACTGTACTTTTGAGTCAGTCTTTAAGCGCTGAAGGCATCATTCTTTATTCGCCTTTAGCTCATTTTTAGTCATGTTCTTCACTTTAAACCGTTTCTTGAATGCCTTCACATGCTACATAGTATGCCATCTACCATTTCTGACCTTCGGTAATGAGGGAGTAGCATAAACAAGTCTAGAAACCACCATATTCTTCTCGTTGTATCATTATCTATCCATGAGAGAACATCGATCTTTGTCTTCTTCATCTTAGGCATTGATGAGGACTTCGCTTTCTTTGTTGTGGTGGAAGAGGCGGTTGTTGTCAGCTCGATCTTTCATCGCCACCACCGTATTCAAATGATCACGGTTTTCTGATGGTGGTAACTCGTGTCCCGAGGTTTCGGTAGGAGTCGAACATGGAGGAGATCTTATTTCGCTGGAGTCCTTTGGGGTGGTGGTCAGAGAGGAGGATTCACTAGACTTCTTAAGCTAGACTCTTTATCCTTATCCCGCTCATCACGTCTTCTAGGACGCTTAGCCGCTTACCGCCGCTGCATGATGTCTTAAGTTGGTAATCCAAAATGCATCAAAATGCTAATTTTCGTCGCAGGTAAACGCTGCATCGCTTTGACATTTGAAGTACAATCTTAAACCAATTCTAAGCCTGAGAAAGTCAGAGGCTCGCTTGTTGATTGTAACCGTTAAGGTGTTGATCTTATTGTTTGCTTTTGCCAACTCCATGAGATTCGATAGAGTTGTCTAGTGAACATCTCTTGTCACACCCGAACAATGTCGGAAGGAACTTGTAGTATATTCTCTAGTCAGTTTTTCCATTTTGAAATCTCCCTTTAACAGCCTTGAAGTCGCCTTTCATCCGAAACCGGTTAATCACTTTCAAGAAGATTGATTCTGCCGGCAAGTTGATTTAGCTTTTCATTGACTACGCCCTTCTTCCTGCTTGTCTTACCTTTAACAATCTTCGCTCTTGGCATGTGAAACAAGCGTCGGGCTTCTGCTTTTTACCGATCCGATGTCGATTCGGTGCCTTTGGATGGTGGTGGAGATGAGTGAGAGAGAGTCCGACGATGATGATTCATGAGGAGGCTTAGTGGTCCTTTGGTGGCTCGGTTTGTTCCTTGAGCGTATGGGCTATTAGAAGAAAATCATCATAATCAATATCGCCTTTTTTTTCGATTTAGCCATTTCTTCACTTGATCCTCGCTTCTTCATCCGCTGAGCTTGAGCTTTTTTCGCTTTTTCTTTAGCCTCTCAAGATCCTCATCGTGAATTTTCGCATCTCCTTCTCGGTTCTCAAAGTCATAGATGATAGAATCCTCGTTGTTTTGTTGATCGTGGTGGTACCGCCTCTATCTGCTGATTAATCGCGATCGGAACTGGTGTAGGTGCACCATTCACTTGACCGCCACGAGTTTGTTCACCGGTGAATTCTCGAGCATGTTGGAGTCTGGAGATTCTTCAACTTTTTCGTAGTCTCTGCTTCATCCAGCGGCTCTTCGCCGAAGCTCTTCTTCCCCGCCAAGCACCGAGTTTTCCTTTATCGCCTCGGGACTTAGAGGTTTACACCGCCAAAGGGTCATCGATTAGAGTTTAGAGTAGAGAACCTCTTGTATCATCGTCCTCCCAGTCCTCGCCCATTAGTTTAGGGTTCGCTGAAACGGGATAGCCTTTAATGGAACTTTCCTTTTACGGGAAGGATTCTTCGATACTTGAGGGCACTCGCGTTGTAACAATAAATGACGCTTCTTTCTCGTCTTCCCGACAAAAGATTTTTTCATCCATGAACCCCACTTTGCCTAATGCAACCGCTTCTGCATAACGCTACGAATGACACGCCCCGATAGAAGTAGTAGCATAGGCAATCGGTAACACTACACCCTCGCCTTTTCAGAGTTGATTCCTTAAATCTTACCATATTGAGTGTGGGTTCAAGTAGCGCAGAGTGATCTTTGGGGTCATCAAGTCTCAAGGAATATCGATTATTTCCTATAATCCTTTGGATCAACAATTTCGTGTAATTGGAGAGGGACGGTGCCGTGCTTTTAAGATAAGACATCATGTCGCCCCGCATCGAAGCGTAAAATTGATGTGTTTCATGTTGACCATGCCCCAATATATTTGAAGTTCCATGAGCTTGGGATGCTCATAACCACCGCCATGTCCAAAGATTTGGCAATCATGATGTAGGGTTCTCCATGGTTGGAGAATATTTTGAGATCTACCGGAGGAGTGCTTTTGATCCCGCAGATTCATCATAGCCACGTCGCACCATGAACCGAGAACTACCTCTTCTCAGGGTGTAGCGCGTAATCACAGGCCGATGGATGGAAGAAGAAGAACAACCCTTAAATCAGCAGGAGTGATGGTGGCTTGTTTGTTGTTCGTCATTGTCACAAAGACTTTGACCTTGACCTTTGTATTGTGTGCCGATCTGGTGAACATAGATCTCGCACGTAAAGAGCGTAGTTTGAGCATGTTCTCGGGTATGTGTGAGTCTTTAGAATATCCACCGCATCCCATAAGACCATCGTAACAAGTGAAGTTGTCGAAATCAACTCGAGGTTATTCTTTCCAATCTTCATTGGGTAACCGCCGAAGATGTCTTCCATAGAGAACATTTGCGCATCAATGTATTCCATTTCAAGGCCCATATCATGATCTGAAAGATATTTAGCCAAAAGAACCAACATATCGAAAGACATTATGTTAGTCAAAAGTTGATTTTATTGTCTAATTATTGAACATGATATGTTAATGATTGTTACGAGTCCAATGTCACTTGTTAGTCCAATAGTACAAAGACGCGGATAAGTCAAGGGAGTAGATTAACTTTGAGTTTTTAAAGTCCAAGTTTTCACTTATTTTCACAACTTAGTAAACATTTAAGCTTATTAATGACATTTGGTTTCATTGATGTTATGATTTGTTTATTTACAAGTTTGCACGCTGCAACATTCACAATTTTGGTTAAAATAAGGCGAGGTTTTGCAAGTTTATGCGCATAATATGAACCATACGCGTAGGCATATGTTTATGGGATTTATCTACGCCGTAAGAAATGTTACACATAGGAAAAGATCCCTTAGCTTAAAGCTTACTGTAAGCGTGTGTTGAAGTTTACGCTATAGGTCAACACGCAGTGGTAAACCTTGGCGCGAAGACTCAAGTTTACGCGATATCCTTCAGGTGATACGGAGTCCCTTGTAGAACCCACGCTGTAAAGATTACGCTAGTAGCATTCTCACGCGTAAGATGATCCTTATGCGTAGAAGCTCAATTAACCTTGATTCTCAATTTCACGATAATAACTCAAATAAATTCATCATAACACCATCATTAACACAACATTCAATCCCTTTCAGTTATCACATGATATCTCAATCGTATTACGCTTACGCTGAAGATTAGCTTACGAAAACTTAAACCCTAAACACCAAGATTTACTTAATAAGAAATCTAGCCATAGGAAATGCACCAAATCATTTCTGGGATATCTTAGAGGCCATATGACTATGTTGCAATAAGTTTTAACATCAAAACCTTCATGAATCAAGAAAACCTAATTCGCATGAACATAAACCCTAATTCTTAGTTTTCACTAAATTAATGTTTTTGGGTATGTTTCAAGCAAGGTTTTTGTAAATTAAACATGTCAAGAACATAACACAACCATCTTTTTAACCAGAAACACTCTCATATGAAAACACCCAAATCATGCGTATAAACCCTAATTTTGAAAATGGTCAATTGCGGTTTCGGTGGATTTATTTGATAGAAATGGTATAAGAGTGATCATATCAACATTTTAGCACAACCATTTTAACGAAAACACCCAAACGATGATTATAACACGATATGAGAACACAAATTCATGCCTAGGGACAAATCTAGTCGCTGATCTTAATGAAATTAAAACCTATGTTTGTAAACATGTTAAGATCATAAAATCACTTACAATTCAGGACTTTAAAGCATGAAATTGTAGTTTGATTCTTAGGCGTAGGATTGGTAGTTGATGTAATAAATGAGAGTAGTAAATGTGTTATGAAAAGTTGGTGGAGTGTTTTTGTTAAAATAACTTTGAGCTTTTGACAACATTAGTTCCTCCACCATAACCATTTTCATCCAACGCCCATAACTTCCATTTTGGTTACGTAAAGAATGATATTTGGAAAGAAACTTGACGACACTCCCCCTTTACTTAAGATATAATGAAATTTTATGAATTTGAGTCCGAGGAGTGTCAAACCAGAAATGTGACCACCATTATCAAAGAAACAACCGGGATGAGATAACATGCAAGTACAAGGTTTTATGAAATCGAAAAAATATTTACTTTTCCCTCAACACTTGACCAAAAAATATCAATTTTGAAAGAGTAAAGTGTTGATCTAAAGATTTGTACTTGCCATGTTGAAAGAAATTAGGATAGAAGAATGCTTTGTATTTACCGATGAGTATATTTTTGTATTTTGTTTTGAAGATATTTACAAAGAGGTTTTAGTGTTTGACCGGTTTTAAGAATGTTTTAAAAGTTCATCTAGAGTCAAACAACACATACCAATCCGGTGGACCAACTCATTAAACCTAGCAGGAGCTAAGGCTTTGGTGAGAAGATCCGCCAGCTTGGTATTCAGCACCTACAAAGTATAATTCAACGGTACCCTTTTCCACGTGCTCCTTGATGAAATGATATCGAAGATCGATTTGCTTTGATTTTGAATGTTGAACAGAGTTGCACGATATCACAATAGCACTTCGATTGTCGCAGATATCGATTCATCAAATATGTAACCATAGCCTTTGAGTTGTGTTTCATCCAAATGACTTGAGCACAACATCGACATGCTACATATTTTCTTCTGAGGACAGGTACGCCCCGCTTCTTCATTGCCATGACACCGTTTATCACAAAGAAATTGTAAAGCTTCCAAGTACTTTTCCCAGAATCTAAGCAACCGCAGATGATCACCGAAAAAGCTATTAGTTCAAAACCGTAATCCTTCGGATACCGCATCCCCAAGTTAATGATTCCCTTGATGTATCGGAGATTCTTTTAGCCTCGTGAGAGGTGGGTTTCAGTTGGTCTTGATGATAACGGAGCTAAGATATACTGCAAAGACAATATCGCCCATCGGGTCGTTAGATACATTAGGGACCCAATGATACTTTGGTATTTTGTAGGGTCAACCAATTCAAGGGCATGTTTGTTTAAAAATTCAAGGGCATATTTGGACTGACTCAAGAAAATACCACGGGGTGATTGATGAACATGTAGTCCTAGAAAGAACGTAAGTTCACCCATCATGGACAATTCAAAATGTTTTTTCATTAGTTTTGAAAAAGCGTTTGAGTACTTAAGATGTGTTGACCTAAAAATGATGTCATCCACATAAATTTGAACGATTAAAAAGTGTGCCTGCGGATATTGATTAAAAGTGTAGGGTCGATGAACCTTTGACGAAATTATTGGCGATAAGAAAGGATGATAACTTATCATACCACGAGGGGCTTTTGAGACCGTGAAGAGCCTTCTTTAGTTTGTAGACATGATTAGAGAACTCGATCAACGAATCCTTCCGGCCGCTAACATAGACCGCTTTTCAGTTGTCCATTAAGAAAAGCGCTTTGACATCCATCCGAAAGATCGGATGTTCATGTGAGCCAAACGCCGAAATATCTATACACTCAAGACGAGCAACCGGCTTAATGATTCTTCAAAGTCAATACCTCTTCCGCCTATAACCCTTAACCACCGACGCGACTTATTTCTCGATACGGTTCCTTCAACATCCAATTTGTTTTTCCAAATCCATTTGAGACCAATGACTAAGACCCTTAGTCTTTCAACCAATTCCCATACTTCAAGACGCTAAACCGATTGAGTTCTTCTTGCATGGATTCAATCCAGCTTGTCTTGGTCATTGCATCTTTAATGTTTTAGGTTTAGATCAAGATGTGAGTGCATAAATGCAATGTTCACGCCTGCGTAAGATGTTGTCTAGTTACGATCGGGTTGATTCGTTAACAATAATGTTCTCAAGAGGATGGTCTTTCGTCCAACGATGTGTGGAAGGTTGATGTTGATATACATTCTCGCAGATCGAGGATTCAAATGGCTTGTAGATGATTCCGCAACATCGGGTGCCGCGCCATTAGCAAAAGGATTGAAGAACGATTTGGATCATAATCTGCAGTGGGGTACTTCATTGTTCAAGATCATCACCGCTTCTGCCGTTGGATGTGGTTTTTTCAACCTGTTGTAGAATCAATCGGTGGTGCTTCCTCAACAAGTAGTTGTTGTAGCAAGTGTATCCTGTATTGGATTTTGATCGCCGAGCAATGGAAACATTGGATACACCCGGTGCACGCTCATTAATAACATCATTAAACAGAGGAGCAAATAAATGTTCCATTTGACGCCGAAAGGTTGTAATCTAGGTTCAATGATGATGGGGTTTGAGGGAAGTTTAAACGTTATGACCGTTCCAAGTCATATGCCAAGCCATTTCGTAAGTTCATCAAATTTGCATGAATCGCTTCCATAATCTCCCTTGTACGACGATTCCGATCCGAAACCATTAGAGTTTTCACAATATCCTACAAAGACTCCAATGTCACTTTGGCTTTGAGTTACCAAAGTCATCACGATCTTTATTCGGATAACAAAGGGAACCAAATACATGAAAGTGTTTGAGATTCGGTTTACGGTTGTGGATAAGCTCATAAGGTGTTTTGTTGTAGTGCTTAGTAATCATTGAGCGATTCTCGAAAGTAGCATGCAGCGTTAACGCTTCAGCCCATAAGTAACTGAAATTTAGCATTAATTAACATTGTTCTTGCACCTCCACTAACGCATTTATTTCTTTCAACAACTCCGTTTTGTTGTGGTGTACGTGCAATAGATGTTTGATGCTCAATTCCCACTTTCTCATAAAATGCATGAAGATTTTGATTCACAAATTCAGCCTTTCATTCGCTCGATTTTCGACCGTGTTCCTGAGTGAACTTGAATTTTCGTGAGAAAGGTGATGATCATCCGTGGAGCTTGATCTTTACTTCCAAGAAAATAAACCCAAGTCCATCTTGAGTAGTCATCTACAATTACCAAGATGTATCGCTTGCCATTAATCGCTCCAGACGCCAGACGGGCCGCATAAATCCGTGAAGAAGATGAAGCACATGCGGAGTCGTGGTTCCACCTTTGAAGGAAAGTGAGCATGAGTGCTTTTCCCTTGTTCACAAGTCAATGCAGGTAATCTTTAGAATATCGTAATCTTGGGAGACCTTCAACAAGTTTGTATCGAGCAAGGTTGGTTATGGTTTGAAAGTTTAAATGTGAGAGACGACGGTGCCATAGCCAAGATTTTGTAGATGTTGCCTTTGAAAGTAGATAGATGAGAGATGAAGCAATCATGTCCAAACAGATTGTGTAAAGACTTGAATCATGGGTGCCGACATAAGATCATTTCCTTTGTAGATCACTTAATGAAACAAGATTTCTCCGAAAAGCAACTTCCAAATCTCCATGCAATTGACCAACAAAGAAGAGATTGTGCACCAGGCCTTCCACATAATAAACCCTGCTAATTTCAATGTTGCCATTGATGTAATATCCGTATTCATGAAAGCCGCTAAGATCATTCCCTAATCTCGATGCCAATGAACTTTGCAACAAAGTTTGATAACAGCTTTGAGATTGTTCGTCATGTGTCGAACATCCGCTATCAACCACCCGTGATGATTCAGATCACCGCATTACAATACGCATCTACACACGTGATGGAATAAGTAGATGCGAACCCGAAGATTTAGAGGGTTCTGATGCGATATAGATGAAACACACATGTTCATGATTTTAGGTATCCATGTGCCAAGTGTATTATAACCATTTCTCGCCATCTCCAACTAGTCTTAGCTTTGGTCTTAGTGAATGCACTAGGTGATAAGTTATTCCTAGGAGATGAAGGGGGTACTATGGGTACATCAATGATCTTAGCCTAACACTAAGCGTGGTTTACCTAGCAATGATCTTAGAAGAATTAGCGGGCCTAGAGGTATTCCATTTGGATCTGTTCGCTTCATTTATTCAAGATAGCCTTAGCAACACATTTATCATGACAAACTTAAAACATGCTTACGACAACCAACACAAGAGGCTTCAAACAAAACATTAAAAGTACTTAAAGATTCAAAGATTCGTTACATCACTTTGTTCATTACATTTGTCGTGACGCAATATCTAAAGTGGGTCCAACTTGAGTTTTATTCAAAGTCCTAGGGTGTTC
>OU343217.1:195816926-195859652 GCA_910596185.1 Chrysanthemum makinoi | reverse complement strand
AGTTGGATTATCTGAGTGGACCAACCCTAGTTACCTTATTATTTGGACTTATTTTGGCGGGCTTTTGTTTTGAGATTTCATTTTATCTTAGACATTTTGGTATTTGAAATTTTCCGTGTAAAACATTGTTTAAATGACTTGATACTTTATTCTTAAGACTTTCGCTTTTAATTGTATGTTCTGATATGACACCAGAATGTGACACTTCTACCCTTGTCGGGTTGGGGTGTTACAATTATGGTATCAGAGCCAGGTTTCGTCTTGCTGACCTTAGGATTGACTGTGAGATTGGTAGGACATTAGGCTTACTGCATTTCGGTATATTCGATTCCTTTTGATTGTCGTTCATTTTACTCAGATAATCTTTTGTCTTCATTGTTTTGCTCTTCTTCTCTTCGCATTTGATTTTATTATTTTGTCTTCGCACATCCGTTTGTCGATCGTTAGATGGAGATTAACGTGGAGCGAAGCGTGATGGTCTTACCCTTTTCGCGTTGTTGCAACAGCCTCAGCTGGAGAGTTCGGAAGGCGAAGCCACCCGGCGCGTGCTTCTTTGGAACACCGGGGATGCTGGAGGGCGGACCAGAAAGGAAACTCAAAGACGAAGACAAGATTCAACTGGTGGCTAAGAAGGTTCATCTACTTCATATGATCGGGCGCGACGTATTTTACTCTAATTTGTTTGTCACACGTTTTGAGGCGGTTTGATATTTTGCTAAGTTATTTGATCGGTATTGCATTCTTTGATCTGTTTAGAACTCGATTTGAATCATGAAGTTTCATCGTCTAACATTTTGGTCTTATCTCAACTTTGTATTTAGATCGTCAGTAATGAGTCATGAGGAACCCTTTCGAGCAAGTTGGTGGCCTTCTTTCTTTTCTGGTACAGTAAGTTGGTTTGATGTATTATATGTTGTATGTATGTGATCTGGCCTGTTTTGATATTGATGAGTGTGTAAATACTCATCATTTTTAGTCAATATAAACTGCAAAAACATCTGAAAACACTCTGAAACACATCAAAATGATCAAAATATCACAAATCAGTGTTTTATGTGTTTTAAATTCAAAAATATCAAAATCAGATGAAAAACATATCAAATTTGCAAAATTGGCAGTTTTAGTCCCCAAAAGTTTCAAAAATAGTCAAAAAATAGTTTTGAGTCAAAATTTCAAAAGGTCCTTTTAAATCATAAGTTGTCAAATTTAGTCATTTGGTGAAAAATATCAAAAGTTTTGAGAAATTACAAGTTTAGTCCTTCAAGTTTCAAAATTGGCAGAATTGGCCCCTGGAAAATTAGAAAATGACAGATTTGGTCCCTGTACTTTTGAAACTTGTCATTAATGGTCCCTTAAAGTAACTTTGATGAATTGGCAGGAATAGTCCTTGATTTTTGAGAAAATGGCACAACTAGTCCTTGTGTTTTATAAGCCTTATACCATTTTTGGACCTTAAGCCTATTATGCCCCCTGTCATTAAACCATTTTGGACCCTTACCTGTTTTGTGACCCCCCCTGTTATTAATATATCAGGTCAAACCAACACCCTTTTGGCGCCAACACTTCTCCTCCCCACTTGATCACTGCTATTGCCTGCTACACTCAACCCCCTCCTCACCTTATCACAAACCCTGTCCCCCCTCCAAACACTACATCCAAAAACAATAATTCTTCCCTCACCAAACACTCTATCTCACTCCAACTGTTAAAACTCCATTTCCCGCCAAAAATGGAATGAAGGGCCATGATCATTTTTTCTCATCCAATGGCCATCAAGAGAGGTGGGATTTAATCAGTGATGAAAGAGAAAGCATCTGAGCTATAAAAAGAAGGAAGAAAGAAGCAAGAAGGCAGTAGTTAGTTTATATAATTTTCCCTTATGTCGTTTTTATCTTCCAGTGTTTAGTTAATCTTTCAAACTTTGTATTAAGTAGTCTCAGTGTGTTATAAACTTATTTTAACAATCAATTGCAAGCTTTCTTTTCATTTCTCAGTTTATGTAATTTTCAATATCAAGGAAATCTTATGTTAAGTGAATGTTGTTATAACTTGTTGTTAAGCATTCAAAAGCTTCTATTTAAGTGCAAATAAGCTTGTCTAAGCTGCTGAATGCTTTTGATAAGCCTATGATTAAGTTTCAAACATCTTGGATTCTTGGTCAACAAAAAGTCAATATGGGTGAATTTGATGGTGATTGGATTTTGGTGTTGCAGGCTTGGATTTGGGTTAAAAAATGGTTTAGTATAGTGGACTTTTGTTCGGTTTTGGCACAAAGATCTGGACACATGTGAGTGTCATTCTAAATTTCAACTTTTATTCAAATTTGCATATCAGTCTTGTGTATGTATCTATGCTCATTAAAGGTTTTAACATGTCCAATTAGTTATATCTAAGTCAGTTAGAATAATGTTGAGTATCTGTTATATCTAGATCAGTAGGTAGTTTAGTTAAATGTGCTTAGGTTCTTAAAATGGTGTTTGGCTCAGCTTTGTACAATCTGTCATGGGTTAGCTCAGTGTTTGGAAATTGTTGTTTCAAGTTTGTTTAATCCTAATTGACTCATTTGAGCCAAGTTCTTGTGTCTGCACATGTCCATAGTCAAATTTGTATGCTACTGTCTTAACATGTGCCTGTTGAGAATTTTGCAAATCCAATCCTTGTTTTGTGTTTAGATTCCTTAAACATTGCTTGCATTAAAGTCATTTCATCTCTATATATCATTTCCAGTCCTTAAATTGATTCCAAAGTTCATGAAAGTCAATTTTCATTGTTTTATCCAAAAGTCAAAATGAAAAATCTTTTGAGCCATTCTAGTAGGAATTTTAACAAGCTCTTTCGGGCCAAATCATGTGAGTCTTGTTGTTTAAAGAAGCTCTGCTGGTCTATTTTGTTGTTAACATTTTTGTATAATTTTGTGATTTTTTTATAAAGCTCAAAAGATCTTGTCTAAATGGTTCAAAGTCCCCTGTGCACACTGCATTGAAGCACACTTAGGAGTTGTGCAGTTCTTGAGGCTTATTACAGAGTTCATTTGAGCTTTCCCAGAGCTGTAATTTGGTGCATAAGTAGTTGGCTAGGTCTATTATAAGCTCCAACTTTTGTTTTTCCATTTTAGCTTATCTAGTAGCTTGTACTTAAGTCCAAAGTTGGTACCCCTTAACTGCTTTTTAGTTCATAAGCTCAACATCAAATCTGTGCTAGCTTGTGAATCAATGGTTTAGGCTTGTTGATTCTTGTTACTTTTGAGTTCCTTTAGCATATCCAAGCTTCATTTCAGTGTGGTGGGCATTTGGTAGCTTTTGGCTTATCAAAGTGCTTATTTTTAAGCACTTCCCACATCAGTTGCTTATTCCTCCACATTAGGGCCTGTTTTTCCATTTTTCTCATATTCCTAATATTATTTTAAAGTTTTCCTGAAATTTTCAGATTTTTCTAAGTTGTTTTGCTATTTTTATTAATTTAAATTAGCTTTTAATCATTTTTAATTAGCTTTTAATACAAATAATTAAGAAAAAGTTCAAAAAAATAAGTTTTCATTTTTATTAAGTTAAGATATATATATAAGTCATAAAAAGTATTTTTCCATAATTTTCTTAGCTTAATTAGTATTTTCTAGCATTTTAATTAGTTTTAAATAGTTTTAAATTAGTAATAAATATATAAAAAGTCAAAAAATATATTTTCTGTTTTAAAATTAGTTTTATCATATTTTAGATTTTTCTAAGTCTTAATCTTATTTTTCTAATCTTATTTCATATTTTCCTTTATTTTAGAGTATTATTAAATAGTTTAAAATAGTTTTTAATTAATAATAATTAGAATAATAGTGTTAAAAATAATTTTCTTTTTCTATAAATTTTCTTTTATCATTAGGATTGTAAAAACTACATACATAGGTATTTTCCTTCTTTATTTTCGTTTTAGGTTTTAATTGCGTTCATTTTACTTCATCTTTAAATATAGTGATAGCGTTTATTTAATATATTTTATCTTTTAATTTTCTTAATTTGTATTTAAGTCGCTTTAATTTATAATCTTTTTCATGAGTCTAATCATCCATCAATTCTTTGGATCATTATCCTTAGTGATCCTTCTACGTCTGAATTAGTGTTCTACACACCATTGAGTCTCGTGGGACTTAACGACCCGGATACTTGTATTCTCTGGACTTCATTGTATTTGTTATGCAGCGTTTTAAGCTTCTACGGTCGGTCATTCACAAGTGGTGCGGTGTGTAGCTTGGCGTAGTTCAGCACAGATCAAATTTTGGCGCCACGCGGGAGCTTTAGCATGTGTTTAGCCTTTTGGACTCATTCTTGCACATATCCCATCCTTTGTAAAAAGTTTTTTGTAAAGTTATAAAAAAAAAAAAAAAAATCCATCTTTTATCCTCTAATCTGTTTAATTCTTCATTCCTTTACCCTCTAATCTGTTTAATTCTCCATTCCTTATCCTCTATAACCGTTTAATTCTTCATCTCTTATCCCTCTTATCTGTTTAATTCTCTATGTCATGGTATTTGACATGTTCCTGGTGTGGAGGTCCATTTAGCGGTGGAAATTGCGTGATGTACCAATGTGAGTTTCGGAGACAAATTTGTCGGTAATCCCGATCCCATTTCAAATGAAACACCCGATTTTTCATACCTACCTCCACAACCCCAATACGAATCCTACTCATGCGAGTATTGTGGGAATGATTCTCATTACGGTTTTGATTGTCCACCACAGGTCCCGCTTGTCTATGAGCCGGAACCATGTTACAATCAGAACTTTGGTGAAAGTTATTTTCCCAATTATCTCTTTGTGAATTGTGGGGTAGGGGTCATGCGACTTTTGAATGTCGGCCGGTGAATCAAAATTTTCAAAATTCCAATTCTCGGTTTTGACAATTTCAACCCCCACATATTCCATCGATCATCGAGACTTCGAGCCTTCACATCATTTCAATTATTACGAGGAGTGTAATCTTCCTCAAAGTTCTGAAGAAATACGCATTGAAAGCGCAAATGAAAAGAATGGTGTGTAAGCCGAGATGAATATAAGAATCGAGATATGATGATGATGATGAGGATGTATTCAAATGAAGGAATACTATGATTCGACGAGGAGAGTGTTACTCAATTGAGCGATCTTATTTCTCAACTCCCTCAGTCTATTGCTATCACACCTATCTTACCTATTATTGCTTCCAAAGACTCTCATAATGGGGCGAGCCTCTTAGCACTATTCAGAAGAATCTAGTGTTGAGAGCCTTGTCCCAATCCCAAGTGAGTCAGAGGTTATCTCCGTGTATGTGTGATGAGCCTCTTAATGGTGTTTCTTCTCCTCCTCTTGACATTCCATATGATCATGTCGAGATGTTCTCCGGTCGACAACGATTGTATTTCGTTTGACGATTCTTTATCCTATGGAGACATCGATTATGTCGAGGAGATACCTTCTGAGCTAGTTAGCTTAGAAGATGTGAGAAGACTGATGATCTTGAAATTAAGGATGAGGTACTTCGTGAACAATTGTTCAATATAAATCTCCTCGTTTCTAAGATCGAATCATTTTGTGCTAAACTAGCTTCATCTCCTATCCCCGTTGTGGATAGTGACTCTACATTGGACAAGCCCGAGCTTGAGGCTTTTTCCAATGATTCTTCTCATGAAGAGTTCTCGGTGAACTCTCATGACATATCTCCTCCGGAATATGATCATTTCTATTTTGATCTTGAGGATGATATTGGCTTGGAGGAAGGTGTGCTCTATCATAAGAGTTTGCTTATTGATGATACTACCTTCACCCTTCCTCCAGATATGTCTACATTTGAGGATGACGAATGGATCCTAATTGTTATAAACATCTTCCTTCCATTCCTCACTTATGATGTGTCTTCCTCTCTTCTTCACTCCTTCGAGAATGAGGACACTATTTTTGATCCCGGCATTTTCAATTATCATTTGGTAGGTTCTCTTTATATCTCATCGGTGTGGAACTTTCGCGTGCTTCAAATGTTTATACAAACATCTTGAATGAAAGTCCGATGGAGATTGTTTCTTCCACCTTGCTTCCCCATGAACCAATTAATGCGGGGTCGAGTCAAGCTAGCGACTCGGTAATCAAAAACAGGAGCATGCCATATGGGTTTTCACCCATATTTCTGACTTCTTTCTATTTTCTACAACCCTAGTGTGGGGGTGCCCACATGTTGTATGAAAAAAAAAAAATTCTTCTAAATAATGGCGTAGTAGTATTATCCCTTTTTACGTTCTTTGTTTGGCATAACCGCCGGTACTTTGAATATTGAGGGCAATATTCATTTCTAAGTGTGGGGGGGAATTCTCACGAATTTTATCATATATATTACCCAATTCCCCCGTTTTTGGCCAAATTTTTTTTTGGAGTAAGTGTTTTACACCTACTCATTTGGTTATCATCGCCATATCGTAAGACAAAAGGATTGGCTAATCGAGAGCAAACGGCTCTTGGTAAAGATTTCTCAAATCCGTTTATATGGCTTGCAATTTGCCCAAAATTGTATGGTATTTAACTCACCATATCCTAAAAAGTGAAGAGTTGGCTAGCCCGCAAGATTATGGCTTGTGGTAAAGGCAGTGGAAAACCATAATTGGTAATCAGCTCACCAAAGATAATTCTGATAATTTATCTAAAGAGTTGGCTAGTCGAGAGGAGTGCGGCTTACGGTAGAACAAATCAAATCCGTTGAAAATTTGGTGGTTTGCTCAAAATCACATGGTTATCGGTGTACCATGGTTCTTACTTGAACTATAACATTTGGCTACTCCGAGTAATGGCTTCGGTAAAGAGATCAAAACCATTAAGTTTTTCTCAAAAGATTGCTAGGGACTAGCAATAGTTTAGTGTGGGGGATTGATGAGTGTGTAAATACTCATCATTTTTGGTCAAATATAAACTGCAAAAACATAAAAACACTCGAAACACATCAAAATGATCAAAATATCACAAATCGGTGTTTTATGTGTTTTAAATGCAAAAATATCAAAATCGGATGAAAAACATATCAAATTTGCAAAAATTGCAGTTTTAGTCCCCCAAGTTTCAAAAATTGTCAAAAATAGTCCCTGAGTCAAAATTTCAAAAGAAAAATCACCAAAGGTCCTTTTTAAATCATAAGTTGTCAAATTTAGTCATTTGGTGAAAAATATCAAAAGTTTTGAGAAATTACAAGTTTAGTCCTTCAAGTTTCAAAATTGGCAGAATTGGCCCCTGGAAAATTAGAAAATGACAGATTTGGTCCCTGTACTTTTGAAACTTGTCATTAATGGTCCCTTAAAGTAACTTTGATGAATTGGCAGGAATAGTCCTTGATTTTGAGAAAATAACAACTAGTCCTTGTGTTTTATAAGCCTTATACCATTTTTGGACCTTAAGCCTATTATGCCCCCTGTCATTAAACCATTTTGGACCCTTACCTGTTTTGTGACCCCACTGTATTAATATATCAGGTCAAACCAACACCCTTTTGGGCAACACTTCTCCTCCCACGATCCTTTGCTATTGCCTGCTACACTCAACCCCCCTCCTCACACAAACCTGTCCCCTCAAACACACTACATCCAAAAACAATAATTCTTCCCTCACCAAACACTCTATCTCACTCCAACTGTTGTTAAAACTCCATGGAATGAAGGGCCATGATCATTTTTTCTCATCCAATGGCCATCAAGAGAGGTGGGATTTAATCAGTGATGAAAGAGAAAGCATCTGAGCTATAAAAAGAAGGAAGAAAGAAGCAAGAAGGCAGTAGTTAGTTTATATAATTTTCCCTTATGTCGTTTTATCTTCCGGTGTTTAGTTAATCTTTCAAACTTTGTATTAAGTAGTCTCAGTGTGTTATAAACTTATTTTAACAATCAATTGCAAGCTTTCTTTTCATTTCTCAGTTTATGTAATTTTCAATATCAAGGAAATCTTATGTTAAGTGAATGTTGTTATAACTTGTTGTTAAGCATTCAAAAGCTTCTATTTAAGTGCAAATAAGCTTGTCTAAGCTGCTGAATGCTTTTGATAAGCCTATGATTAAGTTTCAAACATCTTGGATTCTTGGTCAACAAAAAGTCAATATGGGTGAATTGAATTTGATGGTGATGGATTTTGGTGTTGCAGGCTTGGATTTGGGTTAAAAATGGTTTAGTATAGTGGACTTTTGTTTTGGTTTTGGCCTGCAAGATCTGGACACATGTGAGTGTCATTCTAAATTTCAACTTTTATTCAAATTTGCATATCAGTCTTGTGTATGTATCTATGCTCATTAAAGGTTTTAACATGTCCAATTAGTTATATCTAAGTCAGTTAGAATAATGTTGAGTATCTGTTATATCTAGATCAGTAGGTAGTTTAGTTAAATGTGTATGATTCTTAAAATGGTGTTTGGCTCAGCTTTGTACAATGTCATGGGTTATTGCTCGGTGTTTGGAAATTGTTGTTTCAAGTTTGTTTAATCCTAATTGACTCATTTGAGCCAAGTTCTTGTGTCTGCACATGTCCATAGTCAAATTTGTATGCTTCTTGTCTTAGCTATTGGCTGTTGAGAATTTTGCAAATCCAATCCTTGTTTTGTGTTTAGATTCCTTAAACATTGCTTGCATTAAAGTCATTTCATCTCTATATATCATTTCCAGTCCTTAAATTGATTCCAAAGTTCATGAAAGTCAATTTTCATTGTTTTATCAAAAGTCAAAATGAAAAATCTGTTTTGAGCCATTCTAGTAGGAATTTTAACAAGCTCATTTCTGGGCCAAATCATGTGAATCTTGTTGTTTAAAGAAGCTCTGCTGGTCTATTTTGTTGTTAGAATTTTTGTATAATTTTGTGATTTTTTTATAAAGCTCAAAAGATCTTGTCTAAATGGTTCAAGTCCCACATTGCTGCTTGCATTGAACCTTGAGTTATGGAGCTTCTGCGAGCTTATGCAGTGCATTTCATTTGAGCTTTCCACTGTAATTTGGTGCATAAGTAGTTGGCTAGGTCTATTATAAGCTCCAACTTTTGTTTTTCCATTTCGACTTATCTAGTAGCTTGTACTTAAGTCCAAAGTTGGTACCCTTAGCGCTTTTTAGTTCATAAGCTCAACATCAAATCTGTGCTAGCTTGTGAATCAATGGTTTAGGCTTGTTGATTCTTGTTACTTTTGAGTTCCTTTAGCATATCCAAGCTTCTGTTTCAGTGTGGTGGGCATTTGGTAGCTTTTGGATTATCAAAGTGCTTATTTTTAAGCACTTCCACATCGATTGCTTATTCCTCCACATTAGGGCCTGTTTTTCCATTTTTCTCATATTCCTAATATTATTTTAAAGTTTTCCTGAAATTTTCAGATTTTTCTAAGTTGTTTTGCTATTTTTCTTAATTTAAATGAGCTTTTAATCATTTTTAATTAGCTTTTAATACAAATAATTAAGAAAAAGTTCAAAAAAATAAGTTTTCATTTTTATTAAGTTAAGATATATATATAAGTCATAAAAAGTATTTTTCCATAATTTTCTTAGCTTAATTAGTATTTTCTAGCATTTTAATTAGTTTTAAATAGTTTTAAATTAGTAATAAATATATAATAAGTCAAAAAAAATATATTTTCTGTTTTAAAATTAGTTTTATCATATTTTAGATTTTTCTAAGTCTTAATCTTATTTTTCTAATCTTATTTCATATTTTCCTTTATTTTAGAGTATTATTAAATAGTTTAAAATAGTTTTTAATTAATAATAATTAGAATAATAGTGTTAAAAATAATTTTCTTTTTCTATAAATTTTCTTTTATCATTAGGATTGTAAAAATGTATTTTCTACATACATAGGTATTTTCCTTCTTTATTTTCACGTTTTATTTTGTATGCATTCGTAGTTTTAATTTAAACGTGCGTCTTAGGTTTTAAAGTTCATCACTTTAAATATAGTGATAGCGTTTATTTAATATATTTTATCTTTTTAATTTTCTTAATTTGTATTTAAGTCGCTTTTATTTATAATCTTTTTGAGTCTAATCATCCATCAATTCTTTCGGATCATTATCCTTAGTGATCCTTCTACCGTCTGAATTAGTGTTCTACACACCATTGAGTCTCCGTGGGACTTAACGACCCGGGAATCCACTGTATTCTCCTGGACTTCATTGTATTTGTGTCGGCGGTTTTAAGCTTCTTACGGTCGGTCATTCACAAGTGGCTGGCTTGTGTGAGGTAGCTTGACTGTAGTTCAGCACAGATCAGATATGTTAATTGCTACCTGTATGTTATTTGTTTCGTTGCGATATTGATTATGTGGTTTGTCATGACCCGAGGTAGAATATGATGACAATAAGGACTTGTTATGTGATGCAAGTATTATGGCCTTTGATCAAGCGTGATATCTGAGATCATCATATATTTATTGAAATCATCGACATCTTAAGGAAATGCACTGGGTGAATGCGTGAATGGAATAAGGCTTATATCCGTTATTTGACACTCCTTATGTTCGTTTGGAATTCTGTACCTCTTTGTGAGATTCTCATCGACATCACATTGCGTATAAGCTTGATGCGCTTTGGAACCGGAATCGTTTTGATCTGTGTGAAACTATGAATTGTTACGTCTACCTTGGACTAGTACGTCTCTGTGTACCTCTGCGACTTCAATTTTCGAGGACGAAAATTTTCTTTTAGAGGGGAAGAGTTGTAAAACCCTAAAAATCGTAAACGTGATAAAAGACCTTTTTCCCCTCAAGCTAATGTCATTGATTACGTTAAACACTAACATCACAAATAAATTAAACAAGACTATGATAAATCTATTTTATTTATGACTACAAGAAAATGTTACAAAATTTAAATAATCTTTAAAGCACCAATTTATGTTATGTCATGTACACTTTAACTTAAACCAAGAGGAGGTCCAAATACATTAACTTGTGATAAGAATGATAAATATGAAATGAATCAAATCTTTCCCTTTTGTTGGCCTTAATCCACGCCAATCAACTCCCATCATTCCTTTTTTTTAGCTCCAAGTTATTCTCTCAATTACTGATATTAACTAGCACTTGTCATGTAAAATAAAAAAACAAGGAAAACCCTAAACTCATTACTCAAAAGTTACGGCAAAAGGGGTTTTATCCCTCCCCCATCTTTTCTGTTTCTGTCGACACAAAATCAGTCCAAAGAAGGGGCTCGAAGGTTCTTGTAAGGCTGCTATAATCACGTGTTTTATACGAGGTTGCTTGGGTTTCATCATGGGTTAAAGTTGCTGCTATTGCCTTGTTTTCGTCCTGGTTCTTTCTTTTTGTGTCACGCTACAAAGGTACTACATGACCTCGTTTTTCGCCTTTGTTCTCTGCTTCTGGTCGTGGGTTTATGACCATCATGCGCACACCTTTGAACCTTAAATCATGTTCATTTAAATGTTAAGTCTTAAGATATTTAAAACCTATTATAAGGGCCACAAAGAAAACCATGAGACAATCTTTATACACGTTGACTAATACACTTTATATATCTTGTTCATGTCTTTGATTCTGGTCGTGGGTATGGAAACCATACGCATGTTTTTATCTATATAAACATGTTGCATAAATGTTGAAAACTAACCTAGTACTAAACTACATAAAAGTCATGACTTAAAACCTTTATGTATATGTTCATTTTGTGCACTAATCTGGTACTTAGATTCTGTTTTGTAAACCCCACGTCATGTATATTTCTTATGTTTATATCAAGCCTAACATGGGACTAAAACATATGAATATATCTAGTACTAATTGTATCAATTGAAACTTGGTCTAGGATGTTATTTTGATGGTTGTAGGGGCGCATATTTTCTGTTTTGGGGAGGGTTATGTCACGGCATCATAAGACTCACAAGAAGGGTTATGTAAACTTGTATTAATCATGCTTAAAAAGGTAAATAACCTATATGGTAAACGTAATATTGACCTAGGATTCGTTGGTTAATTGAATTGTTGGCATATGGTGTTTTAGGTTCATGAACGTCTCGACTAAAATGAGTAAGCACATAAGGTCATCTAATCTTATAATTAGACGTAGTTAAATGGTTAATATCGTGAAATGAATACGTGATTTTAAAGCTAGTACTTGTTATACATGTACATATACGATTGATGTAGAATTTAATGTTATATTCATAATTATTGAAACTAAAGGGTTGTTTGTAAATATGATGACTAAAAGGGCTAAATAAGTAAAATGGGTAGAATGGCATATTTACACTTTAGACCCTAAACTTGTGTAATTTTGTTATAAATGATCCTTAAATAATAATAATAATACTCATTTTCATTTATTAACTTGAGATAAGTAACTAAACTTGCTAAATATAGAAACCTGCTAAAAATAGAAACCTGCCTAAATGGAAAGTTACTAAAAATGGAAAGCCGTCTAAAATGAGTAATCCGAATTTAATAAGCGTTAAATTATTATATATATAGGTTCGGATGGCGGGTTTGATTCATCGATGTGACTTACATTTCTATTTTGCTTGATTGAGTACATATATTCTGACCTTACCTCTTAAGGTTTCTCATGATTCGTATACATCTTTTGATACTAGCTTGAACTGTTATGCTTTACTCTAAGCCTCCTTATTAGGGCTTCCCTATAACTTTGCTATGCTTCCTTTAATTGAATCTCCTATGTGAACACTTTGATATGAACCTTCTGATTATGAACTTTGATATGAACTTTGATATGAACCTTCTGATTATGAACTTTGATATGAACTCTGATATGAAACTATGATATGAACTTTGATATGAAACTTATGATATGATTATGCTTCGACCCTTCAGATTGATACCCGAGCCAAATATTGTTCACTAGGCATGGGGGTTCCATGTCCGTGTCATTGATGCACCAATGGCAGGACTTTAGTGTGGTTAGTGATGTTCACACCGTCCCTTTTCATTATCGATTATGAGCTCGATATATATTGTATGGCCACTATCTGCAGCAGTATGGATGCATCCTAGATTTGTTACGTTATCGATATGTTATGATCTGTGCGGTGAATGATGTCGTGTATCTGGCGTCTTCACATCTGAAGCTAGCTACTCCATTGGTTACTGAGGTCTCCCCTCCTATTGGTTTGGTATTACGAGGTCACCCCTCCGAATACAATGGCTACTATTGGATACTAATGGCGACTATTGCCACTATTGATATTGATTTGTTTTGTTGGCTCGGGATGGATTTCTGACAGACCTTACACTATTGATATACCCATATCGTACCTTCGTATTACCTAGCACTATATTACGTATTGATGGTGCATTACACCGGTACCCTTGTGACTCATTCTACTACCATTCCATTCACGCGTCGGGGTTATTATATGATTATTGAATTTGATTGTGCTATTTGCATGTCTTATGTGACTCTTGTTTACCCCTTTCGATATGATTAATATGTGATTGTTTGATTCATCTATTGACATGCTAATAACCGACAAGCGGTTTACCATACTTGTTATGTGACTCTTTGATTCGTGCGGTCCATGTTAGTGTATAAATGATTGTTTTGACGGCTTATCATGTAAACTCTGTTTTGTTAACCTCGTGGTCTATGAATATCTGTTAGTATCTTTTCCCGCTTATTATTGATCTGCCATGTTTATATTCCTGTTATGATATTGTATGTAATTAACTGTGGGTTACTTGACTTGTGTGATTGCAAAGCTCTCTTTCTAATTACTTGCTTCCGCTAGCTTTTAGATTTCTGTTTGGCTTATATGTTGTCTGATTTCCTTATTTCTTGTATGCATGTTGTATGTGCTTATTTATAGGTCATTGATGCAGTGCTTTGCTTCGTTCTGTTTGTTATCTGTTCTTTCTGGATATCTGTATAATTGTGTTCTGCAGGATCCTCATTGACTCATTGTTCCCTTTTCGCTGCGACCTTGTTATCAGTTCCTTATTTCATTTCGCATTTATGATTTTATGTAGTTTTCGTTTTGTTATATCATTCCTTTGGGATTTTTAAGCTCAGCGCATTTATTTTCTGCGGCAGGTTTTAGGTTGAAGATGGGCTTTGATGGGCTGAGAGTTGGATTATCTGAGTGGACCAACCCTAGTTACCTTATTATTTGGACTTATTTTGGCGGGCTTTTGTTTTGAGATTTCATTTTATCTTAGACATTTTGGTATTTGAAATTTTCCGTGTAAAACATTGTTTAAATGACTTGATACTTTATTCTTAAGACTTTCGCTTTTAATTGTATGTTCTGATATGACACCAGAATGTGACACTTCTACCCTTGTCGGGTTGGGGTGTTACAGATTGTGTTAGATTTATGACATTGTACCATCTTGAAACAGAGTAGTCTCTAGTTCGAGATGTAGATCTATCCTAGTTATCTTGTTTGTATCGTTGATTAGAATCATTTTTGATTTCTCCGTATCCTTTCATGTACTCCACTTTGGAACCTATGAGTTATGGTTATTAGATTGTGCATCCTTTAGTTATGATTCGGTCTTTAGTTGTTTTGTCGCGTTATAGCGTTATCCCTGGAACGAAACCTAGTCTTTTAGAGCGTGAATTGTGGACTTATGAAACTGTGATTCTAACCTTCAGATTGATGGCACCAAAAGAAACGCCTAGGAACAAGTGCTCCTGCTGTTGTTGAGAACGAATCTTGGTAACCATTTGTTGGAACCCGAGGTGAAGCATCTGGCTGAAATGGTCCTGTTCCACAAAACCCTCCGGCTTTGAACCCAGACCCATCGACCCGACTTGTGACACGTGTGTAGCTGACTGCTAAGTGAGTCTAATCTCTAACACCCTTGGTGGAACCCTACCGCTTAATCGAGCTCGAGGTTGTACCTACAAAGAGTTCCGTCGTGGTCCCATCGAGTTGGAGGAAGGGGTGGTTTACCACCTAACAAGGTGGATGGAAAAGCGAGTATGTGTGTACCGTTAGTGAAGAGGATTGTAAGGTTAAGTATGCGACATTTACCTTGAAGGACGAAGCGTTGACACGGTGGAACAACTATCACAGATCAGTAAGATGATGTAGCTTATAGCATGACTTGAACCCGTTTAAGGATCTCCGATCAAGACTTACTATCCTAGGAATGAAGTTAAGAAGCTAGAGATTGAGTTCTGGAACCATAAGGTTAAAGTCTACGACGATGACTTACAATCATCGTTTCCAAGTTATCATTTGCTTTGCCTATTGCACTAAAGCTCTTAAGATTGAGAGGTATCTGATGGATTACCTTTAGCTACTAGGAATGATGTGTCGGCAGCTTGACTAACTTGCATGAGGCAATTACTGTGGCTCAACGTTTGATGGACTCTTATGTGTTAGAAGGAGGAGACAAGGGTAAGAATGATAAGAGTGATAAGAAGAAGAGGAATGAGGTTGTTAAAGAGAATGGCAACAAATGGCAAGAGACAACTAGGGTGTTCGCCATAGGAAATGGAGAGAAAAAGGGTGTTGGGATATGAAAGTGCTGAAGACATGAAAGTACTGTAAGCTGCAAAGTACTGGGAAAAGTCAAAGAGTCAAAGTACTGCTAGAGACAAAGTCAAAGTACTGCACCTAAAAGTCAAAGTACTGCAAGAACAAAAAAAGCTTATTAGTTTATGGAAAGTATTGTATTCTATGTTTAGATTACTTGTCGTACAAGGTTATCAATTGTAAACGACTAGGATATCCTTGAGCCTATAAAAGGACTCCTAGATTGGCATTAGATGTGCGAGTTTATGAGTTTTAGAGTTCTACAATTCACAAGTTGTTTAGAGTTTGGAGAAGTTCGATTATCTTAGAGTTGTATTAGAGTATCTGCATAATAAGCAGATTTATAGTTTATAATAAAGGTTTTTTCTTAGCTTTGTTAAGTAAATTCCCGTACTTGATAAAGATTGCTCAGTGTTTCTTTGTTAATAACTTAGGATTTATCCGAGGTTATTAAACCTTGACAAGCTAGTTAAGATAGTTTGATTAAAGTATATCGATCCAACAAGTGGTATCCGAGCTTGTGTGGAAACTCTGACTAGGAAGAAACCCTACTTCAACAACATTCAAGATGTCGATTGACGCGTTCCACCACCCTCAATCACCTCACTCAGAATTCCAATCATTAAGAAGGGAGAATATGACCTATGGTGCATGAAGATGAAGTACATTGCCAATACACACCATGCTCTATGGAATGTAATTGTGAATGGGAATGAAGTTGTAGCAGACCCCATTGATATTCTTGGACAACCCAAGGCACCTAAACCGATATTACCCGGCAGCAACCTTAAGGAATCAAGAGAAGGCACTCAACATTCTCTTATCCGCCATTCCAGATGGTCATCTTCTCAAATTTCATGATGCTAAAGATGCTAAGCGACTCTGGGCGCTCTCAAGACAATTTGGAGGGAATGAAGCCTCTAAAAGTGAGAAATTTGCTAAAGCAAAAGTTTGAAACGTTCAGTTGGTGAAAGAGAGTCTTGATCTTGCATATGATAGGTTTAGAATCTTCTCAACATGTTGGAGCTATACAGAAGAGTTGAAGATGCTAATTTGAAGTTTCTAAGGAGTTTGCCATCTTTATGGCATGTGATTGCTACAATGATCGAGGAGAAACAAGGTTTGGATGTCATGGAATTTGATGATCTCTATCATCAACTTAAGGTGTATGAGCATGAGATGAGTGGTCAAACAAGTTCTAAGTCTCACAGTATTGCTTTTCTATCATCGAAAAGAAGGCTAGTACTTCAAAAAGTCTGCTTCCCTCAAAGTATTTTCTCAAAGTACTGTGTCTATACACCCCCTCATATGTTCAGCAGGCCCACCAACTACCACTATGGCCTCAGATGAAGTTATGTGCTCCTTCTTTGCACAACAAGCTACTTTACTTGTCACTTATGAAGAAGATCTAGCCAGATTGAAGAAGCGGCTTGAAGAAATTGATATCGGGTGGCAAGTTGCTATGATCACTGCAAGGATCAAAAAGTACATGAAGAAGACGGGCAAAAGCATTGATTTCAAACCAAAGCAGGGCATAACTTTTGACAAATCTAAAATTGAATGCTTCAATTGTCAAAAAGGCGGTCACTTTGCAAGGAGTTTGAGGTTTAAGTATCAAGCAAATAGGACATCTGAAAAACTTGAGCTTAAGGAAATTCCAATTCTTGAAAAAAGGCTTTGGTTGCTCAAGAGAAGTTATCAGAAGTTGACTGGAGTGAAGAGTTTGATGATTAACCCGTAACTTATTGCATGGTAGCAGTGGAAGAAGAAATTGAAGATTCAGTAGAAGCATTGGATTGGAGCACTATTTTTGTGAAGAACACGAACATCTTTGTTTGGAATCGATGATGGCTTTAGAGGATTTGGTGGAGCAAGGAAAGTGAAGATGATCCTGTTCATCTTGCATTGGTGGCTACTTCACCAACTCAATCTCCTATCTCTGAGGTATGCTCAAATTGCTATGATTTTTATCATAAATTACTTAGCGGTTATGTGATTGAGAGAGATAATTGTGTTAAGCCTAGATGCTGAGGTAGCGAGGTTATCAAATAACCTTAGAATCTATGGAAGCCAAAATCTTAGCACATGAAACTAATGAAGTAGTTTGGGCTGAAAAATATACACAAGGATTACCAGTTAAAGCTTAGTGAATGGAAATTAAACTGTAAAATTGCTAAAATTGAGAAATTAACTAAGGAAAGAGATGATTTGTTAGCTAAGTTTACTGCTTGGGGTGAAGCATCACATGTTTTCTTATGTTCAAAAACAGCAAAGAGCCTACCTTAAAGCTGGATTAGGTTTTGGAATGGATTTTAGTAAGATAGAAGAAAACCAATCTAGTAATCGGGATGAAGGTGAGTATGAGGATATAACCACTAGTGATGAAGAACTCATTAATTATGTAGATACATCTAGTAATGATGGTTCAATAAGTGACTCACCTCCTGAATATAAGAAAGCTAATGATTATCATCTTGTTCCTCATCCCACTGGCATTCATCAACCCCTTATGATGTTTTGGAGTAGAGTCTAGAGTTTAGGAAAAAGCTAGTTGCTCAATCTAGAGTCACGAAAAACCCAAAGAATCTGTTGAAAACGACGTTCAAAATCAAGCATTACCTTTAAATCAAAATCTTGCTCAACCCGATTCTTCAAACCTTTTCAAAGCGATCTTGTTAAACCTTTTTGGGATAATTTTGGTCAAAACAGGTTTAATCACTCACCAGAAAGCATAATTTTTGGCATAGACATAGAAAATGTCACTTTGACCGTATGGGTCGAGAATTGTGTTTTGTGTGTTTTAGTTCTACTCATCTAATTAAGGATTGTGAACATCACTCAGAATACCTTAGAAAATTTTCAAAGAGGGGCCAACTAGAAACCTAGAGCACAAACCGGTTTGGAATAATTCAAATAGGTTCAATCAGAAATTTCTCACGGATCATAGATACCACACGGCGAAAACCTTTTCAAAACCTTGTATCTCACGAGTACTTTCCAAAGTACATTGTACAACCCGATACTTTCTCAAAGTCTTTGCTCGAACAAAACAAAGTCTTGATCACAATACTTGGTATACAAATTCTAGGAGATCTCACTATCAACCTAAGCGGTATTACAATTCACATAGGAGATTTAGATCGAGAGGAACCAAGTGTTAAAAGCGAATGGGTTAAAAGGGAAAATCTTGCTTGAGGAGCGAGTACTTTCAACCAAAAGTGAATCGATGTTTTGTGATGAAAGAAAAAGAAATTTGTGTTAAAAACGAGAAAGTTTTGAAAATCCACATGCTAAAGATCAAAAGATAATTCTGGATCATCATTTGAAAGATAGTGGAAATTACATACTCAAGGAATTTGAGTTTGTAACTCCACAAAGGGAACACAAGTCGATAATGGCTTGGGTTCCTAAAAGTTCTAACTTTTTTCTTTATGTGCTTGGGCAACAGAAAAGGAGCTTAAAGATCATCTTATTGTGGATAGTGGTTGCTTTGGAAGTATGACAGGAGACAAAGAGATCATGTGCGATTTTAGGAAGATTAGTGGAGGAAGAGTTGCATTTGGGAATGATCCCAATGGAGGAAAGATGCTGGAAAGGGACTAGCGGGGCTTATAGATTTTGAGAATGTTAGATATGTAAAGGAGTTAAAGTTCAATCTATTGTCAGTATCACAAATCTGTGATAAAAAGCATCTTGTGTTATTCAGAATGTCTTATCCTTTCCTCGACTTTAAGCACGTTGATGATGAATTAGTAGTTCTTAGAGTACCAAGGACAAATGATGTGTATAGTTTAGACATGAAGAGTCTACATTCCTATGGAAGAGCCACATGTTTGGTGGCTAAAGCAACATCCGAAGAGGCACATCAATGGCATAGAAGATTGGGCCATGTTAATTTCAAGAATATCAATAAAGCTGGTCAAAGGCAATCTAGTTAGAGGTTTACCTTCAAAGACTTACAAGAATGATCAATCATGCTTGGCATGCAAGAAGGGTCAACAACACAAAGCTTCTATGAAGCTTGAGGAGAGTATTAGAGAACCTTTGGAGCTTACATATGGATTTGTTTGGACTGTTTACGTGGCAAGTTTAAACTAGAAAAAGTACTTCTTAGTTGTAACAGAGATGATTGTAGTAGATTGATTGGGTATTTTTCTTGGGTTTTAAAAGATGATACTTTTGATGCTATCCAGAACCTTTATTGCTCTTGAAAACCAATGAGGGTTAGAGGTATTAGATGTGACAATGGGAGTGAATTCAAGAACAAACTTATGGATGAATTTTGTGCAAACAAAGGCATAAAAGGGAGTTTAGAATTGCAAGAACACCACAGAGAATGGTGTTGCGAGAGAGAAAGAATAGGACTTTGATTGAGCGGCAAGAACAATGTTAGCGATTCTCACCTACTATTGATTCACGAAGCGTAAGTCTTGCTTGTTATGTACTTATGAGTCTCGATCACTAAACCACAGATGAAGACACCTTATGAATTGCTGATGGGCAATAAACCCAACATTAGTTTTATGAAACCTTTTGGATGCCCTCTTACTATTTTAAACACTATTGATAATCTAGGGAAGTTTGATGGAAAGTCAGAAGAAGGATACTTATTGGGTTATTGCACTAACGATGGGGCTTTAGAGTATACAACAAGGTTACTAAGAAGGTTCAAGATTGTCTTCATGTAGAGTTTTTAGAAGATCAAGACAATGAGAAAGGTAAAGGTCATGATTGGATGTTTGATCTTGAGGTTTAACTCCATCTGAACTATGTACACTGTTATAGAAGAAAATCAACCAGCAGTGCGATGGAAAGATTACAATATGTTTGTTCATAGGTTCATATTAGACTTGATGATTTCTGATGAAGATCTGTTAGTCAAAACAAAAATCTTGAAGTTCCAAAACAAAATGCGCATTTGTTTAGAATCTTCTTTATCTGCGAGAATCAATCTATTCAAGAGGAACTTAATGGATGCTTCTTCAAGATGTTTTAGCACATTCTTACAGCGATGAACAAGGAGAACTTATGAAGAGGCAAAGAGGAAGAACATGGTACAAAGTACTCTCACGATACTTTGGGCGGTACTTCGAACAAAATCTTCTTTGCACCAGTTGACGTACTGGCGATCACGGATGATCATACCATGCACGAATTAGAAGATCGCGATGATGAGTTTGAAGATGAAGGTATTTTCTAAATTCCAATGAAGGTCGCGATGTTACTAATTTAGAGGATAATTATGAAGTTCCACAGGCTCCAAACTTAAGAACTCATAAGGATCATCCTTCTGATCAAATCATTGGTCCTTCTACTTACAGATGCTTGACTGAACACAGAGCTAAGACTTTCTACATCTCACAATGCTTTAGCTTTGTATATAAACAGCTTTGAATCATAAGGACCATCAAACGTATATTTACTTGTTTTATCTCAAAGAATCCAAGAATATTGCTCAAGCTTTGACTAAATAAAATTGGGTTGAAGCTATCTTGAGGAAGAACTTCTTCAATTTAAACTTGAAGAGGTTTGGGTTTTATGTGATCTTCGGATGGGAAGAGAGTTATAGGAACGAGATGGGTTTTAGGGTCAAAAGAGATGAAAGAGGTAATGTTATCAAGAATAAGGCAAGGTTAGTAGCACAAGGATATATACAAGAAGAAGGAGTAGATTATGATGGCGTGTTTGCTCTGTGTAGCAAGAATAGAAGCTATTAGAATATTTCTTGCTTTTGCTTCTTATATGGGCTTTCAAGTTCTGAGATGGATGTCAAAAGTGCCTTTTTATATGGCAAGATTACAGAGGAAGTTTATGTCAAACAACCTTCTGGTTTTGAAGATCCTAAACATCCAAACAAAGTCTACAAGGTGGTTAAGGCTCTTTATGGCCTTCATGAGGCACCTAGAGCTTGGTATGAGAGACTCTCTACATTCTTATTGCAACATGGATATAGAAGGGGAGCTATTGACAAGACTTTGTTTATCAAGAGAGACAAGAAATATATCATGTTAGTTCAAGTTTATGTTGATGATATCATTTTTGGGGGCTACCAAGCGATCCATGGTTAAGGAGTTTGGCGGTGATGCAGAAAAAATTTCAAATGAGTTCAATGGGAGAGTTGACTTTCTTTTTAGGACTTGAGTTAAGCAGTCAAAGGAATATTTTTATCGGTCAAGATAAGTATGTTCTGGACATACTTAAAATTCAATTTTGATGATATGAAGGCTGTTACTACACCCATTAAATCTATCAATTCATTGGGCAAAGATGAAGATAGACACCACTGAAGTCAAGCTTTATAGATCAATGATTGGCTCTCTTATGTATCTCCTTTGCATCAAGGCACGATATTATGTTTTGCGGTTTGTCTATGTGCTAGATATCAAGTCTCACCAAGATCTCTCACATGAATGCGTAAAAAAGAATCTCTGTTATTTGAAGCAACAACCAAAGTTGGGGTTGTGGTATCCTAAAGAGCACTTTTCACTTAGAAGCTTTTGAGATAGTGATTATGCGGTGATAACTGATAGAATATCAACCACTAGAGAGGATGCCAATATCTTGGAAGAAGATTAGTCTCACGGCAATGCAAGAAACAAATTGCAGCAACATCCTCTCTTGAAGCGAATATGTAGCTGCGCAGTGTTGTGGACAAGTTTTGTGGATGCAAAATCAGCTTTTGGACTATGGATTTAACTTCAAGAATACTCCTATTAACATTGATAATGAGAGTACTATTTGTATTGTGAAGAATCCGGTTTATCATTCCAGACCAAGCACATCGATTAGGCATCACTTTATCCGAGATTGTTATGAGCAACTTATTAATGTGGTTAAGGTTCATCTGAGATGATAATGTAGCGACTTACTCACCAAAGGTTTTGATGTTTCTAGATTCAATCACTTAGTGGTGAGCATAGGCATGATTAACTCTTGAGCTACATTGGGGAGGACTATTTAGTATTTGTATGTGTAATGCTGAGGGAGGATAGTTATGTATACTTAGCTATCTTGAGAAAATGGAAAATCTCTTGTTTTTAGTTAAAAGTCTTGCTTGGAAATGTCGCTTGGAAAATCGCCGCATGGAGAAATCTTGTTTGTCTTATTAAAATCTTGTTCCAACGGTTGAGGGGTAATTTAATGCTACGGTAACAATGTTATTTTAAGGCGTGATTTTTCAAATCGCTATAAATACCTACTTTCCTATTTTCCCTCTCATATTGATACATTAGAATCCTTTCCATCTTTCTCTCATCATATTCATATTCTTATGATCTTTTTGCTTACATAATCAACAATGGAATAGTCCCTCTTGTTTCTAAGCATAACATGGTTGCTAATTTGGATAAGATCTTGAATATACTCTTTCGATATAATTGATTATCTTCTTGGTTGCCTATCGGTTATGCTCTTTTAGTGGAGCGGATATTATTGAGCCCTGGATTCAAAATTTTGGGCTAATGCTAGATAACATGGAGAATGAAGAATATTATATTAGATCATCGATTCTTTGGAAAAACCATTAAGATTATTGAAGACTCCATTCGAGAAGATTTATTCAACGCGATGCGGATGGGGCTTTAAGGTTTGATAAGCGTTGATATGGGATACTTTCATGGCTATGAAGGATCTTTGAATGAATAAACGTTTAGAAAACAATTATTTTGTCCGCATTGGAAGTTTTGGTTCATGTGTTGCTCCATTGCATAAGTGCTAAGAGTACCTCTTGGGAGGCGGTTTGGGTTAAATATAGCATCTGCTATGGTTGGGTTAGCTACAGATAGAGTTTTTAACTTTTCAAGGCTAATACTGGATTGAATGCTATCACATATTTCCCATGGATCTACTTGGCTGATGTATCCAAGGTTTATCTGAGTTTTCTTAAACAAGCAACTTTCGATGTGCCAAAACCTCTGACTTTATTACTGTTATTGTTCAACAATCCAAGATTTTTACTTTTATGGCAAAAGGAGTGTTTTATTCAAGGGTCAAGATACTCCTTTAACAACTTCCATGATGGATGTTCGGGCTATTGAGATATTCTTGATGATCTTGAAGAGTCTGCTGCAGTCTTGCATCTGCAAAATCTTTATACGCAATCTTGCTTCTCCATCGGCTACATCACATGAAGTCTTGCATCTCTCCAGTGCTTGCTTCTCGTCTTGAACTTCAAGAAGATGTTGCGGTTTCACCTTCTCCATCTCCACAAGTGCATTCTGTTTCTCAACAAGAGGATCATTCACCTATTCAGGAGGATTCACATACCATACCTCTGATGAAATCACATTAGATAATTATGTTTTGACAAGGAGTTGGTCAAGTTGAAAAAGACTAGAGGTCGGTACAAAGCAGGATAAAGAAATTAAAGCGAAGTTTGAAGGCTTAAGACTTTTGTGTGGCCATTAGTTCAACAATTTAGCATGCAGGTTAAATCTAAGAAAAAGTATAAAAGCGATCTAGGAAAACCAAATGCCACCGGTTCATCAACAATCTTTTGTCAACTTGGGAGGAATTTAGAAAAGATAATTTGAAGAAGATGTTGAGAAGAAGAAACAAGTTGAAAGTCTTGATGAACAAAATTTGAACAATCTAAGGTGAACAAGTACAAGTCTTGAACAAGTTCAAAGTCTTGAACAAGTTCAAGTCTTTGAACAAGTACAAGGTCTTGAACAACAAAATGCTTTTCAACGACAAAGTACTTTTAGACAAGAAGTGATAACTCCAAGAGCTTTGAATTTTGAAGAGGAAGTTGGTCCTTCTACAACTGTTATACAAGAAGAGGAGGAAGCTATTCTCAAACCAATTCATTATGCAAGTGATGATGAGTTCATTGCTACAATTTTTCAATAATTATCACAACCTAGAGGTGGTGTTACTATTAGAGAAGTGCAAGAAGATGAACAACAAGAACTTCTCAACGCACAATTGATCCTAAGGATAAAGGGAAAGGTGTTTTAGTAGAAAGAAAAGAAACTTACTTTGGCGGAGATTAGAGCAATTGAAGTTGCTAGGAATGAAAATTTGCTAGAAAACTTCAAGAAGAGTTAAATGCTAAAAGATAGTGCGAGTTCAAGAAGGTGAAGAAGCTCAAAATAGAGAAGTGGCTAAAAAGTTGCAAAACAATTAGATCTTTGGCCCGATGAACCATTACAATCTTACTCTGCATTAGATATATGCCTAGAAGACCTAATTTAGCTAAGGGCAGGAATGCTATGATGGCATATTTGAAAGGTCGAGGGTATAAAGGATTGCGAAGTTGAATTATGTTGACATGAAAAAGACTCTATGATGATTGAGATAGAAGCTTATAAGAGTGTTGCAGAATATCAAGGATTTTAGAGAAGAAGCTTTTTGGGTGAAGAAAGGAAGAAGAGCTTAAAGAAAAAAGAAAAACCAAAGATCTGGATCGCGGTTTTCAAAGAAAGAAAAAGCTGAATTAAGGTCTGAGTCTAAAGATGCATTAAGAAATTATCTCAGAGTGGTAGATTTTGATTATTCAAAAAGAAGATCTGGACATGAAGATGAGCAGGATCTCAGTTAGTGCTTTTGATATTGTCAAATCCAAGAAGGAATTATATGATTTTTCATAAGGAAGATGAAAGCTTCAAAGTTTTCAATAGGTTATGGGATTTGTTACATATTATAGATAGTGTTGATTTATTCTATCTATATAATGTGGTAAAAGCTTATTTTGGAGATATTACATGGGAAGGAATTGGTTTGGTTTTGCTTGGAGATCTTATAACTATGTAGGGAATCGGAAGAGGAAAGCGATGATATATGGAAAAATCAAAAAGCGGGAAATTATTTCTTTGGAGATTCTTTGAAGAATGCGGTTTCATGTTTTGGAGCTAGAGAATGGTAAAATGATACACATGTTTGTAAACAGAAGATATCCTCTCACGGTTGAGCTCATGAGAAGAATGCTAGAGCATGGATTGGAAGTAGAAGAGGATAATGAAGCTGCTTGCATGGTTATCAATTTATTTATCAAGCTGGACTACCATTCTTTGAAGAAGATGAGTAAGCGGTATGAATTTTATTGAATAATTTATTTTTGATAAATCGGTACTTTATTCAAAATCACTGGCGATCAACAGTACTTTCATCAAAGTCTTTACTGCGATTTTAAACGGTTAAGTAATTTTTCAATGAAACATTTTGCTAAGTAACAAATTTTTGAAAAAGGGTTAAATAAATGGATTTTGAGATGGCAACATCAAATAGGTAATCAATCCACCATGGTTACAAAAGGATTGGCTAATCCATGAGCAAGCGGCTCTGGTAAAGATATATCAAATCCGTTTTTAGTTGACAACTTGCTAATAAGTTGTATGGTAATCAACTCACCATATCGGTTAATGTGAAGAGTTGGCTAGCCCACAAGAAAATGGCTTGTGGTAAAGGCGGTGGAAAAACCATTATTGGTAATTAGTTCATCATTAGATAAAAGAACTAACTAGTCGGAAAAGTGAGCTTTTGGTAAAGACAAATCAAATCTTGTTGATAGGCATGATTTGCTAAAATCATATGGTTATCAATGTACCATGGTCTTACACAACAAAACATTTGGCTACTCCAAAGATAATGGCTTTGGTAAAGAGATCTAAATCCATTAAATTTTCAAAGATTCACCTCTCACAGGAGTTAACACACACAGAAGTGATGAGAATAGTATGCAACTTAAGCGAATTAATGTACAAATTGTCATATGTTAACGTGTTCTTTGAAAAGATGGAGCTTCTTTGGATGCGTGAGAAAAGAACAATTCTAAGAGATACTTTGACAACACAGACACTACTGAGATATCTTGCTTGAAAAGACTAAAGAACAATCGATCTTAAAGATGAAGGTACATTAAAAGAGACATAAAGGAACTTGAAGTCAATCAAGTAGAATTCAAGTTAGGGGAGGATTGTTGGGATATGAAAGTCTTGAAGACATGGAAAGTCTTGTAGTACGCAAGAAATCTTGGGAAAAGTCAAAAGAGTCAAAGTCTTGCTAAAGACAAAGTCAAAGTCTTGCACCTAAAAGTCAAAATCACTGCAAGAACAAAAGAAGCATTATTAGTTTATGGAAAGTATTGTATTCTATGTTTAGATTGTTGCCGTGCAAGGTTATCAATTGTAAACCGACTAGGATATCCTTGATCCTATAAAAGGACTCCTAGATTGGCATTAGATGTGCGAGTCTATGAGTTTTAGAGTTCTGAATTCACAAGTTGTTTAGAGTTTTAGAGAGAAGTTCGATTATCTTAGAGTTGTATTAGAGTATCTGCATAATAGCGATTTAGAGTTTATAATAAAAGGTTATTTTTCTTAGCTTTGTTAAGTAAATTCCGCGTACTTGATAAAGATTGCTTTCGGTGTTTCTTTGTTAATAACTTAGGATTTATCCGAGGTTATTAAACCTTGACAAGCTAGTTAAGATAGTTTGATTAAAGTATATCGATCCAACAAAGGGTTAGGAAGGTAGCAAGAAGCCCTTGATGCGTTGCAATCTACACCACCATGGACCATGCTCAATAGTGTGTAGGAATTGCTCTAAGGTAGGACACATGGCCAAAGGCGTAGGTCCGTCCACTTCTTTGTGGCTGTACCTGAGGAGGCGGTTGAAGGCCACTTGTCTGTTTTGGATGTGGAAAGAAAGGGCACTACATGAATGAGTCTTTGAGAGCCATGGGTGAAGGAAAACACGGTAATAGAGGGAGGATTTGTTAATTGAGGTATGGGAAGTAATGGCTTAAACCTTGTGAAGCGAGAGGTTGTAGGGAATCAAGGGAATCAAGGTACTAGGAATGTGAAGAGACGCATGGAAGCTTGGCGTGTGTGTATGCTATTGAGAAGGCGGTGAGGACCCTAAGCGTAGTTCTGGTATGTTCCTTCTCAATAATCACTATGCTTCCATATTGTTTTGATCTTGGTGCCGATGTGAGTTTAAGTATCCACCAACTTTATGCCATTACTAGGAATTTCCCAAACACCTCTAGGGTTGGTCACGATGTGGAATTAGCTAATGGGAATAGGGAAGATAGACATAAGTAGTGGAGGTTGTACCTTAAGTTTCCTAGACCACGGTTTAGCATAGACCTATTGCGGTCACCTTGGGAAGTTTTGGCGTCATCGCCGAGATGGATTGGTTGTCCGAAGACGGTGCGCATCATCTGCGATGAAAGATCGCGCGTGTAGTATGGCGAAAAGCCGAGCATACAAGGAGGTCGGGCGATTGTGGAAGTCCCTCGGTTGAGCATCATCTCTTGTATTAAAGGCCCATGCGTCGATAGATGAGGTTGTCTTTTCTTGGCTCGAATTTGCGAAAAAGCGAGGAAGAGTGAAAGATACCTTAAGGATGTACGAGTCATTAGAGTTTCGGATGTGTTTCTCGTGTGTCGCGGGGATTCCACGACAAGTGGAATTCAAATCGAGTTGATACTTTTTGTAACTGGCACCTGTCGACTTGCTCAAGAGTTGGAGAGGCATGAGTTGGCGAGTTGTGAAGAATTCATTTGACCAAGTTCATCAGCGTGAGAATACGCAGGTGTTGTTCGTGAAGATGAAGGATGGATCATTTGGATGTGTATTGATTATAAGGAGTTGAATAAGTTGGTGAAGAATCGATACCGCTACCTAGAATAGATGACCTATTTGACCAACTCAAGGAGCTAGTGTCTTTTCAAGATGGCTTCTTACGGTTTGGTTATCATCATCTTAGAGTTTGAGAGGAGGATATCCCTAAGGCGGCGTTTAGGACTCGTTATGGACTCTATGAATTCCAAGTGATGTTGTTAGGTTTGACCAGCTTGGCCCGATTTTATGGATCTCATGCCGAGGTGTGTAAGCCATACACGGATAAGTTTGTGATAGTATTCATAGATGACATCTTGATATACTTCAAGAGTAGAGAGAACCTGAAGAGCATTTGAGGCTCATTTTAGAGTTATTGAGAGAGGAGAAGTTGTATGCCAAATTATCTAAGTCTTGAATTTTTGGATTCGTCCGTGCAATTCTTAGATCCGCGTGATAGATAGTCGAGGTTACGGTTGACCCGCCAAGATTGAGGCCATTAAAGATAGGGCCCCTACGAACCCATGAGTTAGCGGGTTCCTTGGTTTAGCGGGGATATTAGGAGGTTCATTGAGGATTCCAAGATAGCTAAGTCGTGACCAAAGCCCGGCGATAGAAGGGCGTTAAGGTATGAATGGGAGAAAAGGAAGAAGAAGCATTCCAACTTACGGAAGGATTTGTTGTGTAATGCGCCATCCTAGCTTTTCACGAGGAAGCGAAGATTTTGCGTGTCTTCGCTGCGGCCATAATGGCTTAGGTGCTTTTGATGCAGAGGAAGGTGATAGCTTATACCTCCGACAACAGAAGCATGAGAAAACTACCACCACCCATGATGCAGAGTTAGGTGATGTAGTGTGTTTGCCCTTAGAATCACGGGACATTATTTGTATGGAACCAAGTGTGTAGTGTTTACCGACCATAAGAGCTTGAAGCATATATTAGATCACGGAATTGAAAGAGGCGTTGTTGGTTAGAGTTGCTTTCGGTGATTATGGTATGAGATCGTTATCATCTGTAAAGCCAATGTGGCGGATGCCCTCGGCCGTAAGGAGAACATTCCACCTTCGTTCGCAATCCTAGGAATGACCATTGGTTCGAAACTACCATCTCAAATCTTAGCGCGCCCAAGCTCGGCATGTGAGGAAAAAGAACCGTCCTTATGAGAATCTGCATGGAATGGTAGAAAGTGAAAGCGGCTTCTTAAAATGCCGGCGAAGCTTTATGCTTCAAAGGAAAGAAGTTGGATAGCATTTCATGGTGGAATTCATGAGTTGATTATGCCGCAGTGGCATAAGTCAAATACTCTATTCATCTCGGAGCCTATAAGATGTCGGGACTTGAAGAAACTCTCTTGGTGGCCTAACATGAAAAGCCGATAGCTCGGTATGTCGGTTGGTGCTTGACATGTTCTAAGGTAAAACCCGGCGAACATCAAAACCCTCAGGACTCTTAGTTAAACCCGAACTTCCAGAATGGAAATAGGAGCGAATCACCATGGACTTTATCACCAAATTACCAAGAACATCTAGCGGAAATGACACCATATGGGTAATCGTTGATCCTTTGACTTAGTCTGCTCACTTCTTGGCCATTAGCGAGGTCGATAGTCTCACCAAGCTCACTTTTCAGTATATCAGAGTATAGATACATGTATCTATCATTTCAGAGATAGCCATTTACATCCCACTCTTGGAGATCCTTCTGATCGGCGTAGGAACAAACACGGATATAGTACTTTGCTTATCATACTCAAGCAAAGCGGTCAAGCGAAAACCATTGAACAAAGGGTGGCTGGTTAGGAACAAAAAGAATTGACACAGGCAGAAGGCAGAACGAAAAAATAAATATTTTAGGAGCAGAGAACGGACGAAGAGTGTGGTGGGTTCGGTTGATTTCGAGTCGTTCAGTATTCGGTTCTACCGATGGAGCGAATTTTTAAAGCACCTAATAATTCATTATTTTTGTGTTTTACCCACATTTATATATAAGCCAACAAACATTTAACATCTAAACTATAGAAAGAAACAATTAATCATTCAATATTTTTCAAATTCTTATAAAAGAACAATAATCATTAATTTAGGTAAAACTAACATATTATTTCTTCCATAAGCTTGACTTTGCATCTATTTGTTTAGTTAATTCCTCAATACTTGGCCTCGGCTATTGCAATAAAGAATAATTGTACCAATATAAAACTCAATGTTATAAAAATGGTAGAACGTGTGAGAATTCGACCGCCTACACCACGAGTAATAGGTCAAGTCCGGGATTAACCATTGATTGGATTATTTCACTGTAATTTTGGTATTTTGAGACCAAAATAAAAATCTTAACGATTCAAACTGCTACTATGTTTCCAAACCTCAATAAAGGCTCCAATTGATTATAATCCCAATTGTCGTTTATAGGTGAAATATCGATCCCAAATTATGTATAATGTCTAAATTATTATTATTATTAAAATGACCGATTTGCTGGTAGATTTTTACCCGATAGAGTTTGACCGGTTGGCGATTATGGGTCTATTTATTTGCTTAGTGTCGATTTTTTCTTAGGCGATTTTTCTGGGATTTTCAAAAATCGAAAGGTACTCGGCGATTAACGATTAGCGGCGAGATGACATTTTGCAACATTGATAAAACTACTTGAAACATTGTTTTAAAACACCGTAAATTCATGCATCAATGTGTTCCCGATAATAGATTTTCATAAAATTTACATAGCATTTCACACCTTTTCAATTCCCATGCAAATCGTTTGTATGGACAAGTATTTTTTATATATAGATTCAAGAAACGATCAAAGTTTAAAGTATCGCGTAAAAAACTAAACTTCTAATAAAAATATCATATGCGTGAAATTCGGCGGTTCTTGACTCCGAGCGAGAACCGAGTTCGAACGAACCGAACGCGAATTTGCAAAATGGAAGAACCAAGAACGAACGGCGGGTCTAAAATTGATGCAGGTTGGGTGATTCGGTTGGTTCTCGGTTCGGTTAGGTTCTCGGTCTATTTCTTTGTTGAGAATTATGTGAAGTCACAATTATCTTTGTTGTTTACCTTTGAATGGATTACTGCCGATGTGTATAGATTACGCTTGCTAAGACATGGATTCTGCGAAGATTAGTTTGTTTTACTGCGGAAGTTGTTATTTAGGTGTTTAGTATATTTAGTTTGGATATACATGAGCTTTATTAGGAAGTGATTGTGTTTATCTTATTTAGTTTTTATGTTTATCGTTTCTTGGGAAGCGGTTTAGGGGTTTGTTTATGGTTCCTTGTCTATAAAAGGAACACAATAGAATGTATTATGTGTGTGTGCTTAAACAATTTATTAATATAATGATCCATAGAGGATCAAAGAGTTCTTAGTTATCTGTGTTTTATGCTTGTGTTTATATTCATTTCTGAGAATACAACTTGTAGAGATTTTCTTTTTAGTTTGTTTGTGATTACACTTAAGCGATACTAGCGATCTCTGAAGCTCAAGATCTATCAAGGTCTTCTAGTTTTCAACAAGTGGTATGAGCGAGGTTAAGTCTCTCGATACTAGGGGAGGTTTTTTCTAAACAACCAAACAAAACTTCACCATGCACGGATGGGCGTTGATCTTTGATATCACCAACCAAAACACACCCATCACTGCAGCACCTAAGTCTCTCTATGACAATGCTAAGTTTCCTTACCTAAAAAGGGAGGAGTATGACCTTTGGGCGATGAAAATCAAGTAACTGGATCTCCAACATTGATTGGAATCTATGGGAGATAGTCTTTGAAGGGAAAGCAGTTTGAAGAAAACTACCACCGATGCTCTTGGTAAGATGACTTATGTTCCTCCCAAAGCTCGAAGGATTCTTGGCGGTTGAGAGAGAAACCAAAGGTTAAAACCATTCTTCTTCAAGCTATTCGGAGAGGATCACTTGAGTGATTTTCACTTCATGCAAGATGCCAAGGACATATGGTTAGCAATTAAAGCGAAGTTACGATCGGTGGAATGAGGAGTCTAGGATAATGAGGAAGTCCATGCTTAGACAACAGTTTCAAGACTTTCAAATCTCCGAAGAGGAAGGAATTCATAAGGGCTATGACAAGTTTCACAAGATTTTAAGTCGGTTAAATCATTGCTTGAGGCAAAGCCGGATAATGATGATTGTAATTCTAAGTTCTTGAGGTCTTTACCTTCATCTTGGCTACAAGTGAGCATTGCTTTAAAAGCAAAAGGTGGTTTGGATATGCTTACTTTTGATGGTATTTACAACAAACTTAAAGCTCTGAACATGAACATGATGTAAGAAGTCCTTTTAGATCATCATCTAAGTCACACAACATTCATTGGAGCCTCTACCCCAAAGATGAGTCATGGTCCAAGTCCAACTTACTCATCATCATCTTACACTACCATTCCATCAGTTCTCAATGCGAGGTATAATGGAAGATGTGCTTGGATCCTTCTTGTCGATTATGATCCTCGCTGAGGCAGAATTTGGCCTATGAGGATTTAGATCGGAGTGGATCCACGGAGATGGAACAGATGAGGCTGAAGTGGCGGTGGCTATCTTTGTCCATGGATATCAAAATTTTGGCGCAAAGTCGGCGAGAAGATTTGGCTTCCAAGGAAGAGATCAGCGAGGTTTGACAAAGGAAGGTCAAGTGCTTCACATGTCAGCGAGATGGGTCACTTCTCGGAGAATGCAAAGATAGGAAAGGCGGTGATGAGGCGAGATACTCTACTTATCCCGAGAATCGGAAGAGTCTGGAACTTCAAAGGGATCGGCTGACTTTGGTCACTCTTGATAGCAATGAATTTGAAGCATCATGAAGCGGGATAATGATGGTCTGATAATGTTGGTTTGATTGCAAGTACTTGAGGAGGATAAGCATGATCAGTTGCCTTGATGGGAATCTCTGGTACAAAACTATTTGTTTGGTTGTAGTGGCGTTATAATGAACTCAAAACATGATATTTTGAAACCTAAATATAATGAATACTTTGTAGAAGTTGAAGCTTATAAACAGGCTTTAAAACACTAGAAAGACAAAAGGTTTGGTTTCAGAAGAATCAAATAGCTTATGATGAGAAAATAAGTGTGTTGGAAAGGGATCTTGAATGTGCTAAGAATGAGTTAAAATATTTTGAGAAGTTGAGGCGGATGTAGAGTCGAAAATCTAGAGCTAAAAAGAAACTAGATACTTGAAATTGCTAGGTATAACGAATGGTTGTTAAATGGAAATAAGTTAGCGAGTCACATCTATGCTAGTCAAACTCCAAATACTTCTATAGGATTAGGCTTTAAGAAGTATGTAGGTTTAGAAGCTAGGGATGTCACGCCAAATCTACACCGATGAGCCTAGCTAATTTTGTGAAAGAAGGTGCTCTACATCTTTGTATGTGGACCTATTAGAGGTGAGCACATGACCTTTCCATTCTTGTTGACTTTGATGGATCACACCATCTCTATGGCAAAAATTCAAAGACTTGCCGGACCGATACTTCTTCTAATGACTTTGTCTCTTGTGTTACAGTGACAAGTCCTTGCAAGGGTCTACGAGTGTGATTCAAATGACAAGGACCTTTCAAGTCTTCACCCACACTTTTGCACAAGACTACCAATAAGCATGTCGAGTTCTTTGCCAAGGAATTCTCTTCCAAGGCAGTTGCCTTTGAAGACTTGCTTTTAATTCTTTGCATAATATCTTGTTAAAAACAATTCTTTTCATGGTTTTGGTTTGAATACTTACGCTTGTAATAGAGCATCTTTTGGTTTGAATAAATCTTCTAAGCGAGAACATGTTTTGTGTGTAGAAGTAAATTTCATTTAATTAAGGATTGTGATTATCATGAGCAAAGGATTGGTAGATGTGGTGATTCTAGGACATCTAGACCAATGTGGACCAATGTTAATGCTATACCACCTTATGTTCCACAAGCAACTAATTATCCTTTTCCTTGGAGAGACCGGTTTGCAAAACCATATGTACAAACAACAAGTTCATATTTTAAGAATGGTTATTGGCACGGATATGTTGACTCGATGATGGGAAGAGGCGGGATACTGTTTGTCAAGCCCTCGGTGAGTTGTTCTTGGAATAAAGGGACCTAAATTTCAATGGAAACAAGAACAATAGTGGATCTTATACATCATGGCATAATTCATATGATCCACAAGGCGGGTTCAAGTCAGCAATGACTTGAGCCTCCATAGTGTACTAATATTTTGTATATTTTTGTTGTTGTAGAATCATCCTCTTAAGCATAAAGATGTTGGCATTGTTGATAGTGGTTGTTCAAGAAGTATGTCAGGGAACAGGGATATGATGCATAACTTTGTATCAATTGAAGGAGGAGGCAATGTCACCTTTGGAGGAAGTGATGGAAGGATTCGGGGAAAGGGACCATCAAAACACCTCAACCGGACTTTGAGAATGTATACTATGTCAAGGAACTCCAACACTTCAATCTGTTCTCGGTCTCACAAATCGTGACACCAAGAAAAAGTACTCTTCACAGAGGATGAATGTCTTGTGCTATCTAAAGACTTCAAACTCGGAAGAAACTTCAATTCTGTGAAAGTTCCTCGGAATCACAATCTTTATACATTCAACTTAGCGATGTTAAACCGAAGGTGATCTTACTTGTTTGGTGGCAAAAGCATCCCTGTATGAGTCTACTAAATGGCATAGGAGGATGGCCCATGTCAACTTCAAGACCGTAAACAAGCTCTCTAAACTGGGTCTTGTTGAAGGTCTTCCTTCCAAAGTCTTTACAAATGAGCATAAGCTGTGTTTACTGCCGGCAAGAACAACATAGAGCCTCATACAAAGTTGATCTTTGTGAGCATTATTTACGAACCTCTTGGTTTGCTTCATATGGATCTGTTTGGTCCAACTCAAGTGAGAAGCATTGATCAAAAGTATTTTTGATACGTTTATCAGCGATGGTTATAGCAAATTTTGTTGGGTATTCTTTCTCAGGACCAAAGATGAAACATCTCGATCTTTGAAGACTTCATTACCCTTATTGAGAATCAGTTGAACAAAAGGTTAAAGGAATTGATTGTGATAATGGGGCGAGTTCAAGAATGCTATCCTTATAGAACTCGTAGGTCAAAAGGGATCAAAAGGACTATAGCACTCCAGAACCCCACAACAAAATGGGGTGGCGAGAAAGAAAAATAGGACCTAATCTGTAGCAAGATCAATCTTTGGTCCTTACCGCCATGTTTTTGGGTAGGCTGTTGCTGACTTGTTATGTCTTGAATAGAGTGTCCATTACTAGACCACACTTCAAAACACCATATGAACTTCTCTATGGGAAAGTTCCTACTATTCATTAACTTAAACCTTTTGGCTATCAAGTGACCATTACGAATACAAGTGATCCATTGGGCAAATTTGATGAGAAAGTTGATGATGGTTATATTGTGGGATATTCGCTCATCAGTAAAGTCTGGAGTTTACAATTTATCGCCAAGAAGATAGAGGAGACATTGAACACGAGGTTTCTAGAAGACAAGCCTAATGTTCAGGGCGAGGTCATGTTTGGTCTTTTGACCTTGATTATAGCGATTACTTGGGTTATTCTAGACATATGGCTATTCAAAATGCAAGTACTCAAGAGTCTCCAACTAACGGTCTGAGATACCACGGATCTTTGATTCGGCGGTGAGTTTGAAGATGATGAACAACCCATTGTAGTGCCTTCTTTCTCTCCTAACAATTTCGGTGACACTTCCAAAGTTACTTGATGAGAGTGAAGAGCGAGTCCAATTATCTGGAGGACCTTGCTAGGCTAAAGACAGAGTATCGCGGCTAATTTAGAAGGCTGGAAGGGCTCGAGGAGAGTGCCGATTGAAGCAATGGTGGAAACATCAATCTTTTGAATGTGATTACTGTTTCTCCTACCAATCACTGAAGACTATCTTGTTTCTACTCCTATTTCTACTAGAGTGTCCACAGACTTTGGAGATCCTTATACTCGTTTTCCAAGACCCTCGGATCTTGGTAATCATCAACCCAAGCTGGAATCTTCACCTCACCTCTTATGACCGATTTTGAACCTACTATGACTAATCTTGATTCTTCCATTGAAGTCAACACCACGACTACTAAAAGGATTCACAATACTTCATCAGCGATTAAATATTGGTGATCCTAATGCTGTTAGAACAAGAGTGCGTGGCAAGTTCTAATTATGGTCAAGTGGCTTTTATCTCTTATGTCTCAGATCGGCAAAGAGACAATACACTGCAGACTATGAACATTGTGCATTTTGCTTGTTTTTCTTTCTCAAGTGGAACCAACTAGTGTTACTCGGGCTCTTGAAGATTCAAGTTGGCTTGAAAGGCAATGGGAAGAGATGCAACAATTTCAAAATCAGCAAGTTTGGATATTGGTACCACTACACGATGGCAAGTATGCAATTGGGACTAAATGGATTGAAAAATAAGAGATGCACATTAAAAACAAAGCAAGATTGGTTGCTCAGGGTTATAGACAAGAGGAGGGATTGATAATGATGAAGTGTTTGCACCTGTGGCAAGAGTTGAGGCCATACAGATTTTCTTGGCTTATGCATCCTATATGGGTTTTATGGACATATATCGGATGGATGTTAAAGGAGCCTTCTGTATGGTTGAAATAGAAGAGGAAGTTTATGTCACTCAACCTAAAGGATTTGAAGATCCAGATCATCCTACTCATGTTTACAAGGTAGTAAAAGCTCTCTATGGACTACATCGGGCACCCGAGCTTGGTATGCTAGGCTTTCATCATGTTCTGGCTGAAGCATGGATATCGAAGAGGTGCAATTTATAAGACTCTTTTCCTTAAGAAGAATTCCACAGATATTATTCTTGCGCAAGTGTATGTGGATGACATTATTTTTGGATCCACAAAGGAAGCTTGGTGCGGGGAGTTTGAGGAGCTTATGAAGGGAGAGTTTCAGATGAGTGCCATGGGAGAAATGACTTTCTTGTTGGGTCTTCAAGTTCAGAAACCTCGATGGTATCTTTATAAGTCGGGACAAATATGTGAGGGACATCTTAAAGAAGTTTGGTATGGGAGTGTAGGGACTGCCACTACACCTTATGAAGCTCCAAAGTCAAAGACCAACAATGATATAGATCAACCAGTGAATGTACATCTTCTGAGATCTATGATTGGTTCTTTGATGTATTTAACGACTTCAAGGACGATATTACTTTTCTTTGTGAGTGTTTGTTCTCGACATCAAGTTACTCCACTTACTTCCCATCTCAATCTTTGTGAAGAAGATCTTTAAGTACCTCAAAGGCCAACCTCATTTAGGCCTTTGGTATCCAAAAGAATCTCCATTTAAGTTGGAAGCATATAGTGATAGTGACTATGCTGGTGCAAATCTGGATAGGAGGTCCACTACTTGGAGGTTGCCAATTCCTTGGAAAGAGATTGATTTCTTGGCAATGCAAGAAACAAACTAGTGTGGCTACCTCATCTCAAAGCGATGTTCGCTTCTGCTTTGCAAATTGTTGTGGACGGTTCTTTGGATACAAAATCAATTGTTGGATTATGGGTATAACTTCATGAACACAACAATTTTTATTGATAATCAAAGTACCATATGCATTGTTAAAAAAATCCAGTTTTCACGCGTGAACAAAACATATTGAAATCGAGGCACCACTTATAAAGAGATGCATATGACAAACATTTGATAAAAGTGGTTAAAATTCACACTGATGATAATGTGGCGGAACTTGTTAACAAAAGCTTTTGATGGACCAAGGTTTCAACATCTTGTGGTCCATATTGGTATCTTAACCCTTAAGCGCAAAGTTTAAGGGAGGCATAGAGCCTGGGGAGGCATATGCCTCAGGGGAGGATTTGTGTATACTTTGCATTCTTTTATGTAAATTGGTTTGATTTATGTGTATACTTTTTGTTGATTTTGTTCACTAACACTAACCAGCTAATGTTATCTTAGTTTGTTCTTCTTTGTCGGTTTGTGTGTTTGTTCTGTTTTGCAGTTTAGTTATTCAAGTTGGCATTTGCCATGGTTGTTAATTTGGAATATGGTCAAGAAAGCTTTGTTTCTACTGAATTTAAAGTGCTGAAGTGAGCTATTTTTTTCCACTGAAGACACTGTACTGAAGTTACAATGTTTATTCAAGAGAAGTACTAAAGCAAATTGTTCATTCATTCATTCGAAGCAGTTTACACTTCTGAGTACAATCAACATCTAATGCAATTACAAGAAAAGAGCAATACATGATCTATTAATCTAAATCTTGTTTATATCATCTATTCCAACATCTAACAGTATTCGTTGGATATGCATGATTGCTCACATCTTTCACACTTTGGATATGTATTTAGACTTGCATATCCACCCATTCCTTCTATCTTGATTACGGATATGCATGACCTGTATCGACGAGGAAGCTAAGGATCAAAATGGAAAGGATGGATTGATGAAGCGATGAAGATACGATGACGCATGATGATGAAGTGATTGGTTTTAGATTTCAAGAAGAAAGTGCTTTCAAGCTAGGATGTTTACTGAGTCGTGGCAGAGTAATGTTGAATTTCTTCATGCTCAGGTGTCTCTGAGAGACAACTAGAGCTTGATGAATTATTTCCTACGATTTGTTAACTCGATGGGATGCCTATATAATCAAGGTGCATCTGATCCTAATTGGCGATTTTAGGTACCTGTGATAGTGAGAATTTTGTGGCTCAAATGGTAGCTCTTGGAAAACAAAAGAAGCTAGAGTAGCGGTTAGGAATGCTATTGTTGAATAAAGGAAAACCAAAAGCTCTATATGAGGAGGAGTAAGAATCAGTAGATACTTGTTTCATGATGAAGCAAATCTTAGCTTTATACGATGATGATTTGATAAGAAAGTATAATATGATTATGAAGTTTCTTCATGTTTCTACTTATACACATTGGACAGGATGATAATACATTCAGATGTTCCTAAAACAAAGAGACCCAAACAGTTGAAATTGTAGATAATTTTGATGATGTGGCACCAAAATTAAGTTCTCACTTGAAGTTATTCTGATGTTGAGGAGAAAAGTTCATCGATATGGTTTTATCTATTTGAACCTTCTTGTTTCTTCTGAAGCTTCACCTAGTGTTGAATCTATTGATAAATTTGGTGATACATTGAGTAAGAAAAGGATGACTAAAAGGAAACTTCGTTCCTTAAGGATATCTGTGAGACTAGCTAGGAAACATCTTTCCAAGAATATCCCTTTAGATCTCAAGGCCTCTTGAGTCAACTTTTATTAAAGTAGGATCAGTTGATGTTTTTCTTGAAGGAACACATCTTTGTATTGTTCAATTGGCCATTTGGGAAGTTTAATACTATTTATCGATTGGATAATTCTTCTATACAATTCAACTTCTTGAAGGAAATCTTTCATTTGGTGGATAGACATGATTTGAAGATGTTGTATGAACATGTTACTCAGATATATACTATTCATTCATCAGGTTCGGTTTATATTTATTGGGTGATCTTCAAGTCTTGTTTGATTCTCATTCTCCAGATGGTCAAGGGTATTCTATTTGGAAGGATTCACATAAGTGGGAGATTGAGAGTTGGAGATTTTATCCTATGCCATGTGTCCATGTGGTTCAGACGAAATGTGGCATGATTTTGTGTATGTTCTCGGATAAGACTTATCCTTTATGTTTCATTCATGGAAAGAATGCTTAGACAGAAGTTGGAAGTACCTCCTAATCCAGTTGGTAATGATGACCTTCATGCAGAACAATGTGTTGGATTGATTAAAACTCATCTTCTGCAACATAAAGGTTTATCTTGATTGTGGTATTTTGTATATTTTGTAATATTTGTTTTCTTTATTTCTTAGTTAAAAAACTTTTTTTGTATATTCTTTGTTTTTACTAACTTTTCTTGCAGGGTTTGTTGTATATTATTTACAGTTATTAACTCACCGGATTTACCTTGTGTATATCAAAGAGTTGGCTAGTCTAAAGTGCGGCTTTGGTAAAGATACATCAAATATGTTGATAGGTGTAATAGTTTGCTTAAAATCATAGGGTTTGCAACCACCCATGCTTAATTGCTGAGTGTTGTATGGTCATCAATTCACCATGGTTTATTCCTATTTAGAATCCAAGAATTGACTAGCCCACATGTATATGGCTTGTGGTAAAAGGCGTGGATTACCATATTTGGTTATCAGTTCACCAATTTTAAGAATTGACTAGTCTGAGCAAGCGGCTACGGTAAAGACATTTCAAATCCGTTATATGGTTGCGGATTTGCTAATAAATCGGATGGTTATCGGTGTACCATGGTTTGCGAACTTAAACATTTGGCTACTCCAGTAGTGATGGCTATTGGTAAAGAGACATCAAATCCATTATTTTCAATGATTCACCTCTCAGGAGTTAACACACCTGGATGTGATGAGAATAGTTTGAAACTTATATGTTTTGATGTACATGATGTCATTTGTTCTGCAAAGACTCGGAGTTTGAGAATTTATTCATCAAAGAGATGTTTTTGTTTTGATTCTTTTTAATGATGATGTTTGAGTACAATCCTCTTGTTCGACATTTTAAAGATCTATCAAAGCTGGAACTTAACCTAGTCAAATTCGGTTTAGGGAGGATTGTTGGGAATTATGTGAAGTATGAATCATCTTTGATGATAATTGTGAGATGGATTCTCAGAAGTGTATGGATTCTGAAGACATGGTTCTCAAGATTAGTTTGTTTCTGAAGTTGTTATTTCGTGTTTAGTATATTTAGTTTGGATATACATGAGCTTTATTAGGAAGTGATTGTGTATATCTTATTTAGTTTTATGTTTATACGTTTCTTGGGAAGCGGTTTGGGGGTTTTGTTTAGGGTTCCTTGTCTATAAAAGGAACACAATAGAATGTATTATGGACGTGTGCTTAAACAATTTATTAATATAACGATCCATAGAGGATCAAAGAGTTCTTAGTTATCCGTGTTTTATACTTGTGTTTATATTCCGCTACAGAATACAAGTTGTAGAGATTTTTTTTTAGTTTGTTTGTGATTACACAAGTGATACTAACGATCTACGAAGCTCAAGATCTATCAAGGTCTTCTAGTTTTCAACACAAACCTAATGCTTAACCACACCTCATGGAGTATGCTTAGGGGTTTCATTATTTCGTGAAATTACGGAGAGATCACTCTATACTTTTCCCTTTGGCCGAACCTACAATAGTAGTCCAGATGTGCAACTTACTACGCATCTAGTCTAATTCACGTAAGTGACGTTATCTTTACAAAAGAGCGAGGCTAACTATCTCCCTCCAAGATATAGTCACACGTGAATGGTTACAATGAGACCTATAAATACATTAACAAAGTAAATTACAAGAATAATAAACTAAGTTGACGTTGTTGGTTACAGTTCTCTGTAGTCAGATATTGAGGCAAACTTGAAGTTTCTCTCTCTCCGACGATCTCGGCATTTGATCTTTGGTACCGACGAACAAATCCTGTAGCTCTGAATCAACTGTAACGGTCTAGTTAGGTTATTACCCTCCCAACTAGTGAGCCTTTTTCTTTCTTTTGTTCCTCCCGAATCGACAACTCTTCCAACACGCAATGGAGAAAGTAGACTCTTGATTGTAGCACAATGGTTGTCGTTCTGGGAACATCATAACAACATAACTCACTTAGTACTGCTTCCAAGTTGGTAAAAGCCGATGTACACACACTACTTTTCCTTCTTCGTATTAAGCACAATTCCCTTCGTCAATCCAATCATGAAGATGAAACACCAACTTCCTCCTCGATGGTTGCGAGCTACCTGTAATCATCATAATGTTGCGCATACATGCCAAATTATCTTTTCTCTTGATGCATATAGAGCCTCGATTTGAGCATAATTCTCGAGTATATGTCGCAAATACACTCAATACTTTTCTCAAACCAACCTATAATCGAATCTCCTTTTGATTCACCAGCTAATAGTAATGACCACATATGGAGACAACCCTATACGACTAACGTGAAAAGGAAGTAAACATCCCAACTTTGTGACTTACTGCTTGTTCTATATTTTTGAACAATCCACAACGTCGTGTGACACTAAATACTACAACGTAACTCCTTAAAGTGATAGTTATACACTGTGAGCACTACAACGTAACTCCTTACATCAGTTATAACCAGGTTGTCAATTCATAATCGCTATGAAAGTGCCTGCACAAGTTATCTTGAGACATGCAACCAACCAACCAACGTCTCAATGATAAAGAAGCTCACCCGTGAAACTTACTTCAATTTCGCGTAAGCAATACCGTAAAAAAAACCCGTAGTCATTCCTTTTACCATTATTAATTCAAGCTGTGAATTTGTATCCTCCGTGAAATTTTATACCAAAAATACCCCTTTATACTAATATATCCAAAAATTGTGAGTCCACAAAAAATTTGGGTATCATTACATTCAAGTAACATCACAGTCCGGTCCATCTTGATTGAATTCAGCCCATTGGATAAATTAAGTCACTCGCCCAATAAAAACTGAAGCTCGATCCAATCACCAATCATATACCCCATCCGGATATATAAAAGCTTGAGACCCTATTTTATCTCATATTAACCCCAAAACATAATATCCTTGTGATATCCGCCTACCACCAAACGTTTTCTCTCAAGAATCTGAGAAGAAAAAAAATACG
>OU343217.1:195711448-195816826 GCA_910596185.1 Chrysanthemum makinoi | reverse complement strand
CCTAATTAGGTTTTGTAAATCCAAAGTTTTAATTGATTAGAAACCCTAGGATGCATGCAACTTTATGTGTATTGTGTAACTCTATTTTAATTGCATTAATTGTTATGTGTAATTTAATGTCCATGATAATTACATGCATGTTTTATCATGGACCTGCTTTTATTGTATGTCTTTCTTGTTTAAGTGATATACACTAAATTATGATAGATCTAAAATTGGGGAAGACCTCAATCATTATTAATTTAATCAATTATGTGCTATGTGGTATGTATTTAATTTTGACTTACGCAATCGATGAATCGATGCATGTGGCTCACCTTGTACATAGATGAAAAAGGGTGAAAGTCTTAATTAAATATATGCATATTGTTAGATCTAGAATTGATTATTAATAGGATTTATCAAAAGGTTTTCATATGGCTATTTGATATGCATGACTTATTTTTTGTTATGCATTCATTGTTTATTTGTTTATTTTTTCAAATACTTGCTTGTTTGTTATGTGTAACAAGGGTATTTTACAAGAAAAATAAACTGACCTAAACAATGGTGAAACATGTATTTTTTTAAGCATAGTAATCATAATCGTTTAATTGATTGATGACTTTGGTACAAATGGTCTTGAACGGCTCACCCATGAGAATGAACTATAAAGGGGTTAATAAAGAAGCATACTACACCGAAAGGATGTCTAAGGTTGTTCTTTAGCCGGTACCGTCCTCGCCCTCCTCGTGAAGTTCAATGGAGCTACTTAGTAAGCCGTTAAATGTGCAAGCTCATCTTAAGGGCGAATTAGTTTTAATTCCATGCACCACTTCTGGTGGTAATTATCCCAAACACTAAGTGTTTACACTTATGCAAAAGTATGGTATAATGGATGATAATTAATACTAAATTCCTTGATTGGTGAATCCAATACATCAATTAAAGTTTGATGATGAAAAGCTTATATATTAAAACAAGATATAAATGTTTTAATAAAACCTATGTTACGAAGATGAATGCATGACATCTTTGTACATATTTGATTTGACATCAAAAATTATTACCCTTTAATTTAAGTTATATTATCCAACTTAAACGGAAACACCTAAGATTACTTTTTATTTGCGTGAGATCGTGACTTAGATCGTAATCAAATGGTAAAATGTCCACGGTCGTGAGAGCGCATGGACGAATTTTGCGTTCTTAAGTTGGACAACTTAATTGAGTTTTGTAGTGAGAACCGCAACTCATAAGATAGATAAAACATGTTTACATGGCAATTGAAATTGGCTATATATAAATCCCATAAATCTAGGAATTGCAATTGATATTGGCAATTGAGCAAAAACTCTACCATTTTGTATAAGGTTCATTACTAGCAGATCAACTGACGTGATGAAATTATGACAACTTGGATCCTAGTTTTCAAGTGAAAATTAAATGGTTATATGTTTATGAACCATGGGTATTTAATTTTCTTGAAAAGGTTAATTATCGAAAATACTAAAATTGAATTTTGTAATTCTTTTGAATGTATAAATGCAACATTTAACCGTAAATGTGGTTTAGTCTTTGAATAGTAAATTGATCCATTCTGCTTTCAAACAAATGTTTGATCGAGAATAATTTACCGAAAAGACAAACGAAGTCACTTTTCCATGGGAAAAGAATGAGACTCAATCCTATTCCTTTTCATGAATGAGAAAGGTATAATAGGAACATTTGAATTGTCTAAATTCTAATATAACTCATAGCAATGAATTGCACATCTTATTTTCCATAAAGATTTCATTACCCTCATTTGGTGAATGAATCCTTTTATAACAAACATGACGTTTGGTTAACTAGAAAACATATATATGAGTTACTAAATTAGAAGATAGACTATTTACGCGAAATTGGTAAAAGGCAAACTAGCATATTTTATCTAGTTGTTTTGCTTTAACCTTTAAAGGTGTTACATAATAGTATGGGGATGGTAGGCCTGTTGAGGAAGAAATTGCATACCCAATTTTTCGAGTTAATAACATTGATGGATATTCCATTATTCATAAAGTAGAATACACCTTTAGTACCTTAGTAATGATTACGTATGGTTCTTTAAAGGTGTAGGAAAGTAAAAGGCAAGCAAGTTGTTTTCATCGGGTTATGAAACACTTACAATATTGTCAAATTTAGTGGAGCATTTGTGTTGCATTACTGAATAAGAAGTTGTTTTAATGATTTCTAATTCGGTGGGAGCTACAAGCCTTATTTCCTCGTAGTAAACCAGCATTATCTTCAAAGATAATTACTTCCAATTGTAGACACTTGTGTTTTAAGGATAGTCGTGGTATGCTTTCCTTACTAAACAATATAGTTCTACATCTACTATTTATATGACACAAATCATATTAATCAAATAAATGAGCGTGTATCGTGTTGTTTATCTGCTACATGATGTTGTTCCATGCACAAGTGGGAGAAACCTTTAATTGTGCAAGGTACAACATATACTAATATGATTTAAATGAATTCTCTTGATTTGTATAGTAAGAGAATAACATTCTAATAGGAATTATACATTTAAATATGTATGATTGCGTTATTAAGAACATGTGTCAAGATAATAACAAAGACTACTTTAAATATTTATTATCAATATTTACACTTGTTGTTACATTTACAATTACACAGGAGAACGTGAACTAGATTGTAGCCCAAGATAAAATACCACGTGTCGTAGAACGAGCATGGATGATTTTGTAGTTTCTTATGTTGAACTTTTCATGGAATGACATAATTAAATGAAGTAATCTAATACTACTTTGAATTTAAGTATTCGTTGAATGACTTAAATATATGTAGTAAATATTAACTTGAAATATTAATTGAAACCTGAGGTGGTGTTCATAATTACTTTAATTATAAATGTTTATGATTTTGTAAAGTCACAAACATGAAGTCTTTTAAAGACTTACAATATAAAGTAAGACGTTAACTTGCTTTGTTTTAAGACATATGCATGAAGTCAATGAGTTGATCAAATGACTTATAACGTATAGTGGGATTATAACTGATATCTCTTTTGACTTGGTAAAAAATACTTGTGTTATAATGCATGCAATTGACTTGGTAATTCTATTGTACCATTAAGTTTTACTTTGATGGTAAATATGATAAACCAAAGAATAGATGGTTATCTTAAATATTGTTAGATTAATCTTACAATATTAAATTCTAAGAAATACCATAGTTTTATGGTATGTTCAGTTAGAAGAATCAAAATCTATTGGCATTGTTTGATTCAAAGATAACTATAGTTTCTTCCAAAAGTTATCAAGGTTAGTAGATTGAGTATAGACTGAATATACTAAATAAGACTCCAACCTAAGATTTAATATGACACCATTTTTATGGAATGTGATGAATCACATTAAGTCTTATAATGAAGTTCTCAATTTGTTAAACTACTTGTAAAGTGGGTTGTAACAAACTAAAGTCAAGAACTGTCAATGTTTTTTGTAATATCCCAAAAGAGAACAATGTATTGTTGCTTTACTTGCTAAACTATTTAAAGGTAATCTTTAATTGTTAAAGCAAGTGGGAGTTTTGTTTAGATCTTGAAAGATTAAATTACAAAATACATAATCTTCTAAAATACACTAGCAAATATCATGATGAGGTTAAACATGTAAATGATAGACCTCAATATGATGGAATTGTCATTCATAGATCCGTAAGGATATCTCAGATATTTAATATGTTGAGGATTACGTGTTACAGGATCATGGTAAGCCTGTTAATCATGATGATGAATTTACCAAAATGTTGAATTATGGTAAATCAATCATACTATGAATGTTGAGATGATGTCCATAAAGATAATCAATTTTAGATGCTTGGTTTATCTAAATGAAGATGATTTTCTTCAAAGGATGAAAACCCTAGAGGTTTAAATCTTTGTGTAGAAATCATATGGACAATATTGTACATGTATTTAATGTATGTCTAGTGATAATAATATTAATCATACTTAAGCAATTAACTATGATTGAATATTCTTTCCTAGATACATTAAATAGAAGTATAAAGATTATAATTGTCATACTTAGTTTCATTGATATGAAATTTTGACAATGAATATCAAAACTCTTTGTTCTGGAATTACTTTTGCGAGGACGATAAGTAATGCAAATGAGTGTTTATGAATTCCAATAATCTTTGAATATGTACAAACTGCATGAATCCATGAATGGATATATGCATGCATCTAGAAGATGATTCTTATGTTTAAAATTAAATCCATGTTTGATTTAATAGTTAAAATAAGATTGCTCATAAATATTCCTGAAAGCTAGTGGGAGTATTATTTTTATTTTCTTAAATCTTATATGTTGTATGGGCAACTACATTCCACTTAAATTAAATTTTAGTTGGGAATGAAACTTCGTTTGTAAGATTTGGAAATAAGACATACAACCTTTGAATATATGTTTATTATTATAAACATATGTGGTAAATAAATGAGTCTAATGTACATGATGAGTACATATCTTTGACAAGATAGTATATGAATGAGATCTTAAAGTCTAACTTGAAGATTCATCATGAACATCATGTTGTGTATAAAGTTGTTGTATCATGCTTGATTACAAGATGATTTAACAACATTGTAATATTTATGTTTGGATTTAGAATTGAATTCCTTAGCCGAGTTGCTCCTGATTCTATACAACAATTGTTGTGTAATTGTCATAGTCAACAAACTTGAGTTTTGGATGACACCAAACAAATAAATATTCAAAGTTTACGGATGTTTAAAGAGCATATTGTTGTACACAATGATGCTAGTATATTTGAGATGACACTCAATCTATCCGGATCATGACCTGATGTTGACCAGCTTATGCTCAATTAAGAGCATAGTTGCATTATATATATTAAAGAATAAAGAATACTTTAAACTTTAAAAGTTTTGAAAGATGATTGTCATCAAGGTGGTTTGGTTATCACGACCTTATGGAATGATATGACAATATCAAAATATGTGTAAACACATACAAGAAATTCACTTATTGAATTCTTGAAATAAGTATTCTCAAAATTCCTATAGATCAAAGTAAGTTGAAATTATGCCTCACAACAAGTATGATTATCATGACTTGAGGCAAAATTCATTAACTAAGAATTATCATGCATTGATCTATTTAGTATTTGGATAAAGGATATTATAAACATTATTATTCAAATGAAATAAAGTATTTTGTTATGTTTATTATTCATTTATTATGATGTTATCCTGTATTTGCATGTTTAAATCCTTGAATAACTTAAGTTATTCTAAATAGTCCGTTGTCGATCAATAACATGGGAATGATATTGAATTAAGACAAATTTGAGTATTAGTTAGAATATACTTGAAAGTATATTGATGCGTAGCATAACTAATTTCAGATGATATTCAATGAATTGAGTATAGGACTTATCCTACCCACATGATGATACTTTATGGATTCAAATTAATATATCATGAATATTTATCCTCCCGACTTGAGATACAAGAGATATGTCATGGATGTAGTGCATTTTGTGAAGCAATCTAACGCTATAATGAATCGGTAGTTATAAGGGTTGTTTTCGAAGTGTTGCGAAATTTGTGAATCCCGCTGTAGTCAAAATGGGATTTGTTTCCTTCAAATTTATTTTGAAGTATAATACTACTGGCCCCTCGTAGGGTTGTTAAGATGTTTGCATGGCCATGCCCAAGGTCTTCGGAATATGTTCGAAGAATTGGTAATCTTAATCAATCACATAAAGCGAGAAACAAAATAGTTAATTAAGAAATGAGTGAGATCCATATTCTTATTAACATGGTATTAGAAACAAAGGATGAATATGATGATGAATCATCAAACTTGGTTTTTCTCTAGAAAACCATACACGAAGTTGTACCGCATTGGCGTGTTGCTAGACGCTAACCAATGTCATTTCACGCTTTGTAAACATATCCAAGTGGGAGCTGTTGGAAATGTATATATTTACAAACACGTTAATGTCCGGATTCGAACTCGTGACCACGGGATTGCTCACATTAGCGAATGAGAATTAAAGTTAAATAATTAATGTTAATGTTTACGATTAATTATTGCACTTTAAGTCCGGTTAACGATCGGTATTTTAACGGAAAATGACTAACGACCGTTAAATGAAAAGAGAAAGGACTAGTAATGGAAAATCTTGAAAAGGAAAAGTTATGGGTTTCTCTTGGGCTTGTCTAGTGGCCGCCAAGGGAGGGTTTCAAGCCCAAACCCTAACTTGTTCCCAAAGGTTTCATTCACTATATAAACAAGGCTAGGTTCTAGGGTTTTTCATATCTTTGTGCATTGAATTAACCCTAGATCTCTCCTCTCTCTTGTCCCAATCGGCCGAACACCCCATTGTTGGGGAGTTTGGTTTCGCTCTTAAACGAGGACTTGTGTTAGATCTAGCAACGCTTGATTCGGTTAATCGGTGTGGCAAGAAACGCAGTAAGCCACTATTCTTACACCATATTGGTTTGAGTTGTAGAACAAGATGGGACAACTCTTCAAACCACTTCTTTGTGTTGCTCTAAGAATCGACATTCGCAAGAGGTACGCTACGCTACTTCAGTTAATTATTTATTTGTTATGATCTTTAGTCTTCCGCTGTGTACTCTTGATGTCTACATGTTTTATGTTATGTCATGTATTATAAACTCAACACACTATACTCGTTGCCCTTTCTGGGAACTTTAAGTAATACTTGACTTTCATCAGGTAGCTTAAAGTCAGGAGAAAGCACAAGACATTCAGTGTCAGTAAAAAGAACTTTGTTCTTTTTGTCACACATCTGTGAGACACTAAAGAGATTAAACTTAAGTTCCTGCACAAAATACACATCTTCAAAATCAAGTTTTCCGGTTTTAATTGTACCTTTACCAGAAATTTTACCACCTCTTGCTCCTCCCCCAAAGGTAACATATCCTCCTTCAAAAGCTTTGAAATCGGAGAGGTAAGACATGTTCTCTGTCATGTGCCTAGAGCATCCACTATCATCATATCCTTGATCTTCTTCATCATCATGTGGATGTTCCTACACATACAATAAAGGAAATTAGTTTCCTTCGGGGACCCAAGGCATTACTGACTTGGATATGCCTCGTGCATCAATGTAGTTATATTTCTTCATAGCGATTGATGCACCATTGGGTTTGGTAGGTCTCCATTCCCAACATGATGGCCATAACAAAGATTGCCCCCGCGGTCCTTTAACATTTATATAGCATTTATATGCCGGCTACTAATTGCCGCCTAGCGTACCAAACTCTTGGCTTGGAAATTTTGACTATTGGGCTCCATTTCTTATTATAAAATATTGTTTTATCATAATAGGACCTTTTACCAGTTTGTTGTGTTGATTTAGTAAAACATGTTATTGGTTTAGCACTTGAAACTGTTGATTTGGGGTGAGCAGTACAAACAAGCCTAAGAGTATTCAAAGGTCGGAGGCCATTCTCAACAACACCGATCCGAGCCATGTTCCTTTGAGCATTAGGGTGATTATATTTGGCAAAGCCATTAATGTTCACCCTATAAATCCCATGTACCACCTTTTCCCTCTGGTGGTAATTGCCATTAACCTGAACATGATAAAAACTGCTACATGTAAAACATGCTTTATTGTACATGACAAAGTCACTCCCTAATTGTTTAGACTTCAACTTATTCCAATTTCTTTGGTTACCCCTAGGACTTTGTGACATGTTCTATATTCTATACATTTCAGCATATCTAACCTGTTTCCTAACTGGTTTTTCAACTTCTTATTTAACCACTTTAGGAACATCAGTTTTCTTTTCTATCTTAATTTCATACACATTTTCGTCAACTAATGATGTGTCATTTGCACTTTTAAATGATTCCTTAATCTCTTCAGGATGTTCTACACTAGTCTTAGGTCCATATTCAAACTTAGCATCTTGAAATTCATCTAGACCAGTGTGTGCCAAATCAATACCTAGGGTTGAAGGTACCCCTCTATAGGGAGGTGGTACTGACTTGTATCCTAGACCAGACTTAGCCTTATTAACAAGTTGATTCTCTACTATCTTTTTAACTCCATTAGATGCATATTCAAGAGTGTCTACACTTAGCTTTATGTTTTCTTTTTGTTGCTTAATCTTGTCTAGATCATTTTTAAGTACACTAATTTCAGCATTTTTGTATGAGATTTCTCTTTAAGTACAACTATGTCCTCGGAAAAGACACCTCATTTTGCTTAAAACACTATTTGTTCTTCTAAGATAGCGAAACCTCTTTTATGATTTGCCAAATTAAAACTAGATTGGAGCTTCTGCTCATACTGCTTTTTTAAGTTTTTCATAATCTTTAAAGCCGAAGCTTTGACAGTATGTACCTCAGAGTCAGAGAAAGCCATCGGTGCTATCTCTGTAGGTGCTTCCTCTTCTGCCATAAAGCTCCAATCAAAACCAAGTCCATCAATGGCCACCATTGCCTTTGAAGAAGTCTCTTCAACATTACCAGCCTTCCTGGTGCTCTCCTGAGTCCTATAACCTATGTTGTCTTGGCCTCTACCTCTGCTATCCTAGTTTCTGGGCCCTCTGCATTCTCTAGCGAAGTGCCCCATCTTATGGCAGTTGAAACACTCCACTTTTGACTTGTCATACCAAGAAACATCACCTCCGCTGATGGTGATCTTCTTTCCAGTCCTTTGATAATACTTCTTGGCCCTCATGCTCAGCAAAGCCAAATGCCATTTCAAATCCATCTCTTCCAGATCATCTTTGTAATACCCGGAATTTTAGACGTGAAAATATTGTGTTACATTCTAAATAAATAAAAAATATGTATATATATATAAAAAAAAGCTATAAATCGAAAGATGTCAAATGGTGAAAACCAATATGGTTAGTATTATATATTTCATGTTTTTTTTATTCAATTGCTAATAAAAAAAAATAAAAAAATGGTTAAACCCACGTAACATACTATTGATACGCGTAAAACGCGTGTTCGGGGTCAAAGGAACTTCCTTTTCGTCGAGCAAGTTTTTCAACACCCTAGGCAGTGAACCTAATCGTTGTAGTGTAGTATTAGGGTAAGCCTCAGGAATTGATATAGTTCTCTAGGGGAATACGAATGCTAGTGAGAAATTACTACGCTAAGGTTGGGGTTGAGGAAGATTATTTTTTATGTTTTTTTAGAAAATTTGTTCTACGAATCTCGGTTGGATTTGGGGGGTTGGTATTTCTACCGATTACTCTACTTATCTAATTTAACTAAGCTAAGGTGAGGGTAGTCTATGTCTATTGTTGTGTGCTCGTATAATGATTTAAAGATGTGTTTACCTAGATGCTATTACTCCCTAAGTATCTCCTATTGATGGTTGAATTGTCACATCCTTATTCTTAACGCGTTGTGTCTTCTAAGGTCGTAGGGTATGCGTTTTTCCCTAACTCTTTGAGACTACCTTAGGGTTATTGCCTACGAAATCTCTAGGATTCATAAACTAACTCTAAGGTTACCTTTGGATGTTTAGCCTACAATAACTCTAGGTGATTATAAACTAATGTTCACAAAGATTACTCAAGCATTAAAAACACAACGAATAACCTATCGCAATACTAGGTCAATCACAATTAAGATAAGAGACAACCAATCAATATTCAATACCTAGGTTTCATAGATCTAAGCAAACACACAAGTAAATTAGTCGGACATGGAAAACATGCAAGCATACACACAAACAATTGAAGACATAATTGAATTAATGAAGTAAATCACTTATTTTGTTGTAAAATATGGTATGGAACCTAAGATAATGCCAAGACAGCCAAAGTTCAGCTTTAGGTTTTACTCCACAAAACTACCTCTAAAATTCGAAAATATACGACGACGTCACTCTTTATTTTGACACCGCCGGTCACCGCATTAGGTTTTCGCCCACAACTTTGTGCCGGCGTGCACCTATGGTTGTGACGGCCGGCTTCATCTTCCGACGTCGGGATCCAAATCTAGTCGCCCCGAAGTTGACGCCCTACTCTTTAAAACCACGGTGCCGCCAAGTGCAAAATAGCAATTTGGCTTCGAGTCATCTCAAACGTTTGCAGGCGCCGCCATTCGCCTGTGACGCCGTCACCATCCTGCTCCAAAGACTTGAGTGTCTTGATTCTTGACTTTGGCCATTTTCTTCATATATTCGCGCCTTTCGTCCGAATAAGTGTCATTCCAGCAATTTGCCTTCAAGAGACCTAAAAAGTTAAAAGAAACGAAATTAAGCAAAGAACGGATACAAAAGTTAGCTATTAAGGGCTTAAATGACCCCTCAAAAGTGTACCTTTTAAATCCTTATCAAATATCGCTACACTTGGTATTTGCTTGTCCTCAAGCAAATGTGATTTTAGCCAATTAATTTATAAGTTAGGGTCATGAAGCATTAGTTTAGAACATTCACAAACAAGTATAAGCCCATAAAAGTCATACAAGCACGAAAATTATATACTAGCACCTCACAAGTGGTGTTTGGATACTCTCATCTCTCGGTGTATATGAAATATATCAAGTTGGAAATGGAAGATAAACACTCATTAACCGGTCTTAGTACATAGATTACCATAGGCTTGAGACTAGATCAAACCTCCATCGCTGGACGTGACGCACCTAGGAAAACTATCCAAGTGGTCTTTTAAAGGGTTGTAACGTTAGGCTACGTGAGGGAAACAAAGGGTTTGGTGGGATAGGCGATTTAGTAGTGGCAAGTCAAAAATCTTTATGTTACAAGCATGAGAAGAATGGCGTTGCTAAGCCAAGACTCGACACTCTAAACTCTAGATAAATTGAAACAAACAAACATAAGTTTAAAGATAGATGTAAGATGGTAGCCCGTTTTATTTTTATTTTTTTTACTCTATTTTTTTTTTCTTTTTTCATTTTTCTATTTTTTTCCATTTTTTTATACACTTTTACTCTACCATCCTCTAATAACATCAAAATAATAGGGATTTATAGGCACATCCCTACACTTGAGTTTTTATTACTCTAACACTAATTTAACCCGAAATTGAAAAGATCAAAACACTTGGAGTACATTATTACGCAAATAAAGGAATTTGAATTTAACGTTCCTTCCCGTCACTTCATAAAATTTAACTTTTCCCATGAGTCCCAATCGTCCCAAAACTGTGTACAAAGGATATGACTCGACTTAGCAATTTATGCAAGCAACTAGATAATTGAACTAAGGGTTTAGTATGATAACAATAATGCACTAAAAGTGAGTGCATACAAGGTAGGCTAAGGCAATTTGGGTGTACATTTGGGGTTGGATTGTAAACAATGCTCTTCAATGATATTCCGGAAAACTGGAAAATCACGAGAACCGTGAAAAGGATAGGCTCTGAGGGGTTAACTAGGGGTATCGTGTACTGAAGATGAGTACAACGCGGTGTGGGAATTATTCAACCGGTGGAAGAAGTAATTATAATATGAACAAGGGTTATCCTAATGCCTCTTATCATTTAGTTATTCCTAACTACACAAGTGTAGTCTCACTAGCGATCTCGAATGCATCACAAAACAAGTTCTAGAATCTATTATACTACCAGTACACTCTCAAGCATTAAAGATGAATGCTTTAATTCCTACAAATCTAAGGGCGATCCTTACATTTTGGGGTGGAATTTGAGTAGTAAAGGGTTTTGTGCTAGTCATATAATTTTCTATCCATGAGACGCTTTATTAAGACTAATGGCCCACTCCTACATGTCATCAAAAATTTTAAATTTGGTGCCAAAATTACCCTAACTGATATTTCTCATGGTTTATTACACAAATGAAATTGGACAAGGCAAATAGTCAAGGATAAGCATAGTTTCAAAGTTCCCGTTTTATTTTCCCTTCCTACACTTAAACTGCACATTGTCCTCAATGTTCCCCGAAAGTATCAAAGTTATGATAATGGAAGGTATAAAACCGAAAGAAAGCAATACTCCCCTGATTAGCTCGGTACTCGGTAGGATCCGTGTGAAGTAGTGGTTAAATTCTTCTCCAAGAAGAATGTATGCGTGAAAAGCTCTATCCAATCTTATGTATCTTCTTCTTGATAAATAAAACCTCGACACTTGAAGAAAACAAAACTAAACCTTCGCGTAAAATCGCGCGTAACAATATATATATATGACTCTACTAATCAGATATAATGCTTGTGGAATGGATGTTTACTGATTTTCCGGAAAGTTAAGACCTGGAAAATTTCAAAAATTTATAAGTAGCACGTAAAACGAGAAAAAGTTAGAAGTCGCTTTCTACTCCTCCCGACTGGGCCAGTTATGATCCCGACGCCAGTTATCCCCGATGTAAACCGGGTCACATTTTCTGAAAAATTTATTTCTTTATAACTGAAAAATTTCCTGCAAAACATCCATTATGACTCGATACAAGCATTTGACTCAAACAAAACCACATGTATATCTTTTTAAGAATCGTAATTCTCATGTTCACGTTCTTTTTGAAAACATGTGTAATCCTCCCTACACTTATCCCTTTTGTAAAATACCTTTATATTTAATTAAGACGAGGTTAAAGACAAAAATAAAGCATTTTTACAAATTCAAACATGAAAATAAACAATCAATAAAGGTTATACGACACACAAACAAGCAAACAATTAAGCATGGGTTGCCTCCCACGAAACGCTTTTCTTTATTTATGAGTCTTGTAGCTAGACTCGAAGTCGTGCCCCTACGTTACTTCGTTACCATCACCTTCTTCCTCATGACGGTCTCTATTGGGGTTTTCCATGTTATAGTAATGCCTAATTATGCATCTTTCTAAGAAGTCATCTTCTCCCCAATCTGTTCTATATTCCGGTCCTAGTTTCAAGCAATCCTTATAGAACCCGAAAATATTATTCATCACATAATCAACTCCCTTCTCCTTATCTTCCTCATTCCTATAGTAGACCGATAGCTTAAGTTCTTTTTCATCATTGGATAATGATGAAAATTTCTCAATCTTAAAGGGTATTTGGTAAGCTACATCATCGGTCTCATCCTTGAATCTCACTATTCCTAACAATGGATCATAGGTCATCCCGGTGCTTTCTATGAAAGGATTTCCTAGAATAACATGGGACAAGCTAGGATCTATGGCCGTACTAATATCATTCACAACTATGAAATCCGTAGGAAACGTGAAACTACCTACATAGACGGGCAATCCCTTAACTCTACCAAGAAAATTGCAACTAACCCTAGGATTATCGGGATCTTGCCTAGTTGGGATAGGCTTCTTCATTACCCAATTATAGTAGGTGCTAGTCATGATATTTATTGGGGACTTGCGATCAATGTAGGCCTTTGCCGCAAAAAGGTGTCCTATGCAACAAGGTATGTTGAGATTCCAAGAGTTCCCAAACTTGATCCTAGGGCTTCTCCTAACATACATGTGATGGAGGTCTCGTACTAAGTGTGGGTGGCGAGAGAGTTCTTCTTCTCAGAGGAAATGTATTGAAATAGTCATTGCCTACTTCATCTACTTCCTCGGTCGATTCGTTCTTAGGAGTTTCACTAACCTCAAGTACCGTCTCATGGTTCACTGGTCATTTGTCCTATTAGGCACTAAGGTGATGGTATTGACGAATTGAACGTGCTTGGCTAACTTACTTGGGTCCTTAATTTCTACACCGGAAACTTCGGGGGGTTGAGATAGCATTAACCTTCCTATCACTCTTGGTCATGGATTTCAAAAGGTTATCTATCTTCCTATCCATCTCGGCTTGTTATTGGTTAAAGCGGTCTGAGAGCTTAGCTATTTGAGCTTCTTGGGATGTAACTAAGTGTTGCAACATCCCTTCTATGTTTTGTTGGCTAGGGATATGAGATGGGGGCCATGAGAAATCATTAGATGTGAATTCTTTGGTTTGTCCCCAATAGAAGTCGGGCTTGCCCTTCCATGCTTCTCGGGCGTCATTGAAAGTCCTAGGTCCTGGTGTTGTAGGGAATCTTCCTCCCATTCCATTGGTACGCGAGGATGCGTAGTCAACGAAAGCTTGTTCGGGGAGTCTTGTGCAAGTGCGAGTATCATGAGGACCACTACATAGTTCACACAAGGAAGAAACTTTGTTCACTTGGCGTGAAGACTTAGGATTTTCGTAGGAGCTCATTAAGAATTTGACTTGATCTTCAAGCTCGAGCATCCTACGGTTGGAAGGTTGTGAGTCAATGGGAGGCAAGGAGATTGCCTTTATGGTTTTGGGCAACTCACGGGGGTCATTCCAACTTTCGTTGTCATAGAGAGCAAGGTCCTCTATTATACCCCACGATTCTTCCGCGGTGAGATCACTAAGTTTACCACCGGCCGCTTGGTCAATGGATCGCTTAGTCGGGAAATTGACATGATCATAAAAGAGTTGGACTTGAAGCCAAAGATCAATGCCGTGATGAGGGACTCTATGGAGTAAGTCCTTGAATCGAGTCCATGATTCGTAGAAAGATTCACCTTGACGTTATTGGAACATCAAAATTTCATTCCTAAGCTTAGTAGTTCTCCCCGGTGGGAAAAATTGGGCAAGGAAACGAGAGGTGAGATCATCCCAACTTGAGATCGAGCCGGCGGGAAGTCGCTCAAGCCAATTACTAGCTTGGTCCCGTAGAGAGAGTTGGAAGAGACACAAGCTGGTCTCCCGGTAGTAGCATCGAGGTCGATGGAATCGACAATTTTAAGGAAATCCTTAAGATGCTGATTAGGATCTTCGAACGAAGTCCATGGAATGCACATCCGCTTTGCACCAACCGGATGGTGTCGGATCGAAGGGCCGTAGTTTGGGCTTGGTCGGAAGCTCAATGGTGTTTCTATAGCCTAGGTGGCTTGGTCTTGAGTATTCACCAAGAGTGCGGCCTCTTGGCGGGTCATTTGGTAGTGGGTTGATGAGTGGTGGTTGATTATCACCTTCCATGATGAAAAATTATGGGAATACGAACAAAGGTCACAAAGAAGGGGGATAGACTACGAGAAAGCTAAAATGAGAAAAAAAAGCTTACTTGATAGGAATCAAGCAAGGGAAACTAAACGAGGTGGAAATCTAACTAGCTATTCTATTCCCAGAAAGGCGCCAAAACTTGATACGCGTACAACGCGCTGCCTCGGTCAAAGGAACTTCCTTTTCGTCGAGCAAGTTTTTCAACACCCTAGGCAGTGAACCTAATCGTTGTAGTGTAGTATTAGGGTAAGCCTCGGGAATTGATATCATTCTCTAGGGGAATAGGAATGCTAGTGAGAAATTACTTCGCTAAGGTTGGGGTTGAGGAAGATTATTTTTTATCTTTTTTATATTTTTTTAGAAAATTGAAATTACGAATCTCAGGGTATTGGATTTGGGGGGTTGGTATTTTGACCGATTACTCTACTTATCTAATTTAACTAAGCTAAGGTGAGGGTAGTCTATGTCTATTGTTGTGTGCTCGTATAATGATTTAAAGATGTGTTTACCTAGATGCTATTACTCCCTAAGTATCTCCTATTGATGGTTGAATTGGCACGTCCTTATTCTTTCCCTAACTCTTTGAGACTACCTTAAGGTTATTGCCTACGAAATCTCCAGGATTCATAAACTAACTCTAAGGTTACCTTTGGATGTTTAACCTACAATAACTCTAGGTGATTATAAACTAATGTTCACAAAGATTACTCAAGCATTAAAAACACAACGAATGACCTATCGCAATACTAGGTCAATCACAATTAAGATAAGAGACAACCAATCAATATTCAATACCTAGGTTTCATAGATCTAAGCAAACACACAAGTAAATTAGTCGGACATGGAAAACATGCAAGCATACACATAAACAATTGAAGACATAATTGAATTAATGAAGTAAATCACTTATCTTGTTGTAAAATAGGGTATGGAACCCTAAGATACTGCCCAAGACAACCAAAGTTCGGTTTAGGTTTTACTCCACAAAACTACCTCTCTAAAATTCTGAAAATTCAGATTCTATATATAGAGTTACAATATGCACGGTGTCACTTTATTTGTGACGCCGTCTGGTCACCGCCATTGGGTTTTCGTCTTGGCCACGTCAACTTTGTGACGGCGTCACCTTATGGTTGTGACGTCATCGGCTTCATCTTCGGACGCCGCCGGATCCAAATCTAGGCCGTCGAAGTTGTGACGCCTACTCTTTAAAACCCGATGCCGCAAGTGCAAAATAGCAATTTGGCGTCGAGTCGCCTCAAAGCGTTGCGACGGCGTCGCTTATTTGGTCATGATTCGCTACCTTCGCTCGAATGACTTGAGTGTCTTGATTCTTGACTTTGGCCATTTTCTTCATATATTCGCGCCTTTTCATCCGAATAAGTGTCATTCCAGCAGTTTGCCTTCAAGAGACCTAAAAAGTGAAAATGAACGAAATTAAGCAGTAACGGATACAAAAGTGATCGATTAAGGGCTTAAATGACCTCTCAAAAGTGTACCTTTTAAATCCTTATCAACTATCATGTATTGTAGCTCATAAAACTACACTTAAGCATATATGATTATTTTGTCTATTGTGTATATGATTATTTTTTCTGTTTCATATTTTTTTCTCTTATTGGATTTCATACGTATTGGTTTTATTAAGCTCTTATTAAGCTGTTAAACAATAATTGTATTCTAAGGATTTTTGATCAAAACAAAACATATACATCGATTTTTATTTAGTACGTGTATCATTTTAAGATATTGAGAATTTCAAACAAAGATAAAACATTTGACCAACATGTATATCTGTCAAATTAAAACTCATTTAAGGCTTTCCTCCAATATAACGTAACCTCCACTCCAAGTTCCGCTAATTTCGAAGGATGATGTAACCACGCTCCATAATGTAAGCACCTCCCATACTCATTCTATTCCTATCCTTTCAAAACAATTCATAAACAAATTCTGAATTTATAAACACCAAAAGTCATTGGCACCAGTTGATGACGTATAGTCCGTATTCGGGTCATGAACCCGACCAATAACGCTACTAGCAACTGAGCCCGCATTTAATGGGCTAACCCGGAACGGTTTGGGCTCACGGGCCCAAACCCAAAGTTATTTATGGTTTTGGATATCGGATATCTCTTATTTATGAGATATGTATTGGTTGACCGACTTAGGCGGATACCGGTTGGGGAACACGAAACCAACAAGGATTTCGTGTGTATATAAGGGGCATCTCGGCCCTCATTAAAGGTACGATCAAAAACCCTAACTCTCCACTAAACCCAAAAACCGACATTTACTCACGCCGAGGATAATCGGGAGACAATCCCACGATAAGCCTAACGGTTGTTTTCGTTTACTTAGTGTGCAGGTCTCAAGCATCAATGTCTAATTGATATGAGAACCGGAGTCCAAATAAGAAAAGCCCAACTTTTGTATCAACAAGTGGCGCCATCCATGGGACCAATCACTAAGAACTAGAATGACAAAGCACGGAAACCTAAGCCGACGTGATAGTGACTTACAAGGGAAAAAAGCAAAGAAGTGGATCAGCCTCTAAGCAGGATTCCGAACAACCGCAAGTGACCACAAACCAAGGGTCGTGCCCAGATCGGTCTTCACAATGTGGATCCACTTACGGGACAACCCATGGCACTACAACAACCACCAAGCAGAAGATCCACTGCGCACCTTCTTACCACTCCCCACCAATCGGTGCGTAAAAGGACCTCACAAAACGCCAGCGCCTCTCCAAACAGGGTCCAGATGTGGAAATGACACCCTCGCTTAGAAGGAGTCGCTACCAACTAGCCAAGTGACTTCATGTCTCAAAACTACTTAAACCTTGGCTGCCCCTCATGCAAGAGGAGGCGAAAAGAGGTCGATTCGAGCCCGCAAAGACCGACTAAACTTTGACACGAGTATGAGACATCCCCATCGGCCATCGAGGAGAGGCGCTGAAGGATAGCCCCCCGGTGTTTACCAAGATCGGAGGAGAGTTGAGAACGATGAAGCAAACGGTGACCTGCAGACGGAAGAACACCGAAGAGGATGGACGGCGCATCAATGTCCATGCTAGGCTTGGTAGCCAGGTCCATGACACTTGGACGACGGCACCCCCAAGTGAAAGCTCTCCAAGCTCGGATTCCGAGGATCAGTCGGCGCTAGCCGAAAAGAGGAGGCTCATCCTCGGTGATTCCTGACAACGAGGATAGCTAAACGAGACACCGGAAGTCCAGGGAAGATATCGCGACCAGAGAAGGAAGATATGTTCTTCCCGGCGCCAAAAGGTGGATGCGCTTTCACCGGCGATCTCGATTTCTAAGATAAGATAGGCGCATGCCCGCCAATGTGAAAACTACGATGGAACAGTGATCCGGACGATCACCTAAAATTTTTCAATTAGCCGCTACCATCTAAAATTGGCCACAACCCGTGTGGTACCACATGTTCAATTCCACATTTGTGGGAAATGCGCTAAATCGTTCAAGAAGCTTCCACGCTGAAGCATTGATGGCTTTGAAGAGTTGCGAAGGCGTTACCTCGAACTTCACTCAAAGGAAGAAGTACCAAAACCGTCGCCGAACTTGCCAGTGGTAAAACAAAGTGGGGAATCTACAAGAGCTTATGTGGAGCGCTACAAAGATGAGTGCATACATGTCAAGGCATGCCCATAAATACTAAAGATCTCGTGGTTCATGAACGGGATCAATAACCCAGAACTCATCAAAAGGCTGAACGACAAGGTCCCCCAAACCTTTGATGAACTTATGAAACGCACAAGGTCCTTTATCCAGGAGAAGCCGCCGACATGAAGAAAGGCTACTCAAACTATAGGTCACAAGAACGACCTAGGAGACAATCCATTAACCGAGTAGCAACCGCAACAAGAACTACCGCGCCGGAGCGGACGAGATAATGACAAATATACCCCGCTAACCAAGACTCCAAAGGAGATATTTGCGACGGCTAGGCCGAACTTCCCGAGGCCCCCACCACGCGCACCCTAAGAGTAGCGCTGGGAACGGATATCGCGACTATCATGGACGAAGGGCCACACCACCAATGAGTGTGTCCAATTGCGCCAACTAATTGATAAGCTAGTAAAAGAAGGCAGATTGGACCATTTAGTTAAGAACATCAAGGAAGGGAAAGATAAGCAAAAGAATGGGAACAAGAAAGAAGTACCCCAAAGATAAGGTCGATACCATCTACATGATACAATCATGGTAGCGTAATGACTAGGCGTAAAATCACCAAAAGTTTTCCGTGAAGCTAAATCTCTTTCCCCACCTTGGCCGCGACAACGCATGGTAGAACCGCCACCATTGAAATTAACGCAGGGGGTCACGATATCCACCACATGTATGTTGATGGAGGAGCATCCGCAGACATAATGTATGAACATTGTTTCAAGCGATTGCGACCGAGATACGTAAGTCGCTTAAGCCCGGTCATGACGTCGTTGGATTGGTTTTATAGGAGAAAAGATATGGCCCATGGGGCAAATACGCTACTAGTCAATGTTGGTATAAGGAACACTCCACAACGACCGGATGAATTTTATGGTGATCAATCCCCTTCGCCATACAATGGCATTATTGGAAGACCAGTGGATATCGGCCTTTGCGCTAGCACTACCCACTACAGACATGGGATGCTCAAGTTCTGGAGGGAGGCATTGTTACTCTACAATACCACCAGACAACCTAGAGAATGTAACACGATTACATGTGAGACGGCAGACAGTTCAGAGCAGCGCGCACCTAAAGTACCAAACCCGAGGCTCGCAATTCATCCCGATTACCCGAGCAAGAAGTATCGATCGGGGATCGCCGTCGATAACGGCAGGCGTACCGTGTAGCGCGACTCTTGTAAAAGAATCGGATATCTTTGCATGGGAACCAAAGCACATGACCGGGTACCACGCCGACAGAACACAAGTTGAGAATCCGACAAGGATACTCCCAAGATTCACGAAGAAGCTGCTAGGCTCCGAGGCGTGCACAAGCAATTCCGCGAAGTACATAAACTTGTGGATGCCGGTATCATGAGAAGTATATTACCATGACTTGCTTTCCAACCCAGTGATGGTCAAGAAGAGCGACGGTAGTTGGCGGATGTGTGTGGACTTCACGGATCTCAACAAAGCATGTCCACAAGACTGCTACCCACTACCAGAGATAGATTGGAAGATAGAATCTTTGTGCGGATACCCATGATGAGTGTCTAAATACTCATCATTTTTGTACCATTTAAACTCCAAAAACATCTGAAAACACTCAGAAATGCATCAGAATGATTAAAATATCACAAATTAGTGTTTTATGTGTTTTAAATGCAAAAAATATCAAAATCGGTGAAAAACGATCAAATTTGCATAATTGGCGTTTTAGTCCCCAAGTTTCAAAAGTTGTCAAAAAGTACCCCTGGTAAAACAAAATAAAGAAAAATGTTATTCAAGGTCCCTGAATTATTCTAACTTGTCAAAACTGGTCCTTGAATAAATCTTTTGTTAAATGGCGTAAAAGGTCCCCTGAACTTTCATAAAATGTCAAGTTTGGTCCCTGGAAAATTGAAAATGTCAAAACTAGTCCTTGTACTATTGGAACTTGTCAATATTGGTCCCTTGTAACAACTTTGGAGAAATTACAGTTTTGGTCCCTCTAATTTGGCAGATTTACAAATTGGTCCTTATAATATTAAACCATGCCTTGTCAAACCAATTGAACCCCCGCCAATACCTATTTTGACCCCCGCTTAACCCTTGACCTCTCTATTTTGAACCCCAATCAAACCCCAAGCTTTCCCTCCCACCTCCTGCTTACCTTCCCCACTTGCCTGCTAGCCCTGCAACCCACTCTCCCATCACCTCCCACCTCACCTTATCTCTTCCACATCAACCCACATCATCATCATACCTACTCCACCCCCCCTAGTGCTAGTTTCAGAGCCACAGGTCAAAATCAGCTTTCCCGCCAAAACACATCAAATGGTCAAAATGCTCCACACTCATCTATTGGCTCACAAGGGTGGTGGGATTTGCTCAGAAACACGTGGCAAAGCTTTTGGAGCTATAAAAAGGAAGAGAGAAGAAGCAAAAAAGTAGTAGTTAGTTTTTAAAATTTCTTTGTATGTCGTATTTTATAAAATTAGCTTAATTGATGTTTTAAGATGTAATTTTCTGTTCCAATGTATTCAAGTTGAGTTGTTGCATCAATATAAACTGTTTTCAAGTCATAATCCAAGGTTTAACTTAAATTTCACATTTTGTTGTTCACTGTTGAAAAGCTTCATTTCAAATTCTCACAGTTAAGCTTCAAATAGCTTATTTAAAGTTCACACAAGTTAACTTAAGCTTATTATCACTTTTGATGAGCTTTGGAATCAGTTTTAAGCAATATTGCTCCATGGTCAATGAAAGTCAAACTGGTTGCATTTGGTTGTGGAAATGGATAATGGGGTGATAAAACCTTGATATGGGTTGAAATGGTTTAGTATAGTGGTTTTGTGTTTGGTTTAGCCTGCAAAAAACAGTTTGGATACATGTAAGTGAGTATTTCATTTTTCACTTTTCAAGCATTTTGCATATTATGGTTGTATGTGTATCTGTGATCATTGCTAGCTTAAACAGGTTTAAATAGTTGTATTTAGGTTAAATACAATCAGTTTAATCATTTATACAAGCTCTTCAGTGTTTTGTATCATTTAAACTTGCTTAGTTTATATAAAAGGGTGTTTGGAATTGCTGATTTAAGCGTGCTATAGGATTGAGCAGTGGGTAGAGTTTGTTGCTTGGGATTTGTTTAGATCAAATATACTCAAGTTGAGTCTTAAACTTGTGCCTGCACTGACTAAAAAGTCAAATCAAGCATTAACCTGTCCTATTGCTTAACTGTTAGTACTTTTGCAAATCAAAATCTCATTTTGTGTTTAAAATACTTAGGGAAAGGTTGAATTAGCTTTGTTTCATCATTTCACATCAATTGCAGTCCTTAAATCCAGATCAAAGATCATAAAAGTCAACTTATTAGTTTTCTATAAAAAGTCAAATTATCCTAGAAGCTATTTTTGAATAAAATGAATAATTTTGTGTAGGATTCATTACTAAGTTTTAGCTTATGCCCTTTTGGGATTTTAATATTCAGCTGCTAAACAAAAATAGAAAAATGCTATCTTACTTTTACTCAGCTTATATAGTGCTTATTTTTTAGCTTCTTTTGAATACTCTTTCTAAAAGTTGTCCTGCACGTGAGCATCAAGCATGCTTTTCAAAAGCTCATTAAAAGCTCTCTAGTGGACACCAAAGTGAAATTATTAGCTTTTTAGAGAGTTTAGTTTGGTAGACTTGCTAGTTCAGTTGCTTACTTTCATTTCTTAGTTTATTTAGGTGCTTAAAAATAAGCTAGATAAGTCCTATAAAACCTATAGTGCCCTGTTCATACAAATTGAAGCTATTGCTTATTTTTGTCTGTTTATTGCTTATTTCTCATTAATTTGTTTTCTCAAGAGTCATATTAGCTTATTTACAATTAAATAGCTTATTCTCAATTAGTTTTAGCTTATTGATTAGCTTATTAGTCTACTCAGTTTAATCTAGTCCTTATTTCTAATTATTGTTAACTGTTAACAAATCCTTAGGCTTATTCAGTGCTTATTAGTAGATTTTAGAAAAAGTTGTAGTTACAAAATTTGCTTAATATCATGTGCTTAATTAGTTTGTCAAAGAAAAATCGAAAAAAAAATGTTTAGCAAAAAGGGGGGAGGCAGGCTCGAACCTGAGACCTCCCGCCTTTTTGAGAGTGATAGTGATGTCCCTGTAACCATAGCGCCCTTGGGTCTTTATTGGTTTTAGTTTGCACATTTAATCCCTTAAGGACACCTTTGCAGTTTTGCTTATAAGCCAACTTTGGCTTATTTTGAGCTTATTTCCTAAACGACCTACTGTTTTCGCATTCTTCACAGATTAAGCAACACCCAAAGTAGTTTTTGTGATTTTTTCATATTTTTCCAAAGTTGTTTAGTATTTTTAATTAATTAATTAGTGTTAAATCGTTTTTAATTCGTAATAAATAAAATAAAACTCAAAAAATATAAATCTTTTTTCTAAAAATTTCTTTTGTCATATAGTATGTAAAAAAATTTGTTTTTACACTTTTAGGACTTTTATTTCATAAATTTTACGTTTTTGCTTGCGCACTCGCGTAATTTTTAGACATAACTTACGTTTTCATTTTAAATCTAGTTTTTAGATAATTTGAGTTTACGTTTTAGTTAAAATAGTTTATTTAAGTTATTTTATTTTATAAGATCACAAAAACATCATTTTAAATATAGTGATAGCGTTTATTTAATATTTTTATCTTTTAACTTTCAATTTGCATTTAAGCCCCTGTAGTTTATGGGCTTTTCCTTAGTTATAATCATAATCAAATCTCTTTTCCCGTTCAAATCTCTCGATCACTACACGTTTGGCTATTCTCGCACGTTCGTTGGGACTTAATGACCTGGGAAACACTATACTCTCCTCGATCTTCATTGCATTCGTGCTTAAGCAGCTTTTAAGCTTATTACGGTCGCCATTCACAAGTGGCGTGCTTGAGTGATTTAGCTTGACCTGCTTGGCACGATCAAATTTTAGCGCACGCGGAGCAAGCTAATAGTCTTACGTTTAGCAGATTAGTGATTTGAATAATCACTCCTTGTTTATACCATCTATATATTTATATCTTCTTATAAAAATCAAAACCCAAAAGATTTTCATCCTTTGTTTTTACAAAATATTTATCCAAAAATCCAAAAATATTCATCTTTACCCTCTTGCCCTTTTTAATTCTTTATCCCTTTACCCTCTATCCATTTGATTCTCTTCTTTTATTCTCATGGAATCTCGATTGCGATGAATTCGACGGTTGAAAAACTTCGACTTTATCACAAATGTCAAGAATTCGTGGTCGCTCGTGATGATCCATTAATTCGCTAGGGAAATGGAAAGAGAAACCGGGTGACAAAGGACCATGTACTTCCCTCTAATAAAGGAAGTGCTAAATACGTCCAACCTACGGTTATCCAAAGATCTAATCCCTCAATTGCTCCTAAACCGTCTAGAATTGATTCTAAACTTTCACGATTTACGGTTAAAAGCAAACATGCAGCATTTAGACCGGTGACTAGCAAGAATGACTTGCCTAATCTTCACGTTTCTCAAGAACCAGAACCGGAGACCATAACGGAAGTGGTGGAAATTGCTAGCTCTCTGAGCACACCACTTGTCCCACCTCCGGATTTTTCAGAATGTTCTTCGAGACTTGATAGTCATTCGATCACCATGTGGTTTTGTTGATTCTTTGAATAAACAGATTCCTTCTCATAACTCTCAAATGCAATCGTTTATTCCTTGTGTCGGTTGTGGTGAGCTTCTTTTTGGTTCACCCGCCGTTGGTGTATGCGGTGTACAATGTGGTAATGATATTCGGAACGGAGTTGTTTGTTTTGTGGTTCGAGGAATTCATTTGATTATGATCCTAATCCGAACTCATGTAACGACCCCTCAAACTTTTCCAATTACCCACCACAGCCCGACTCATCTTCATATAATCAACATAACCGCTGTGAATTTTGTGGAGGTCCTCACCAAGGATTTGAGTGTCGATCCAGAAACACGTTTGTCTATGAACAGTTTTCGGTAACACTCGTGACTTTGAAATGACCAAATTCCATATTATTCACATGACCAGCCACAACAATCATTTTGTTGTGAGAACTGTAGAGGTCCCCATTCCACTTGATTGTCAAACAGGGAATCCATTTCCTTGTAACAATTACGACTATCCATATCACGACCAACCTCCACAGTGCCAAATGACTCAAACTCCTCAACAAACCCAACAAGATACTTATCTAGAGCTTCCGAGTTACTGAAAAGAGGTGAGGAGTTCAATAAGACTGCATTTCATAATGTTCCCAGTTTTTCTTGTGTATATTGTGGGGTCCTCATGATGATTATCAATGTCAACCTTCCGGTTTTGACAAATCTCCAATCCCACAATGTCCCGTCATTAAAAATTCACATGAGAAATCCATGGAAGAATTGCTAGCTGAAGAGCGGGCTGCTAAATTAAATGCCCAAATTGCCTTTGAAAAATCTATTAAGGAATCAATTGCAAAAGAAAAAGCAGCCAGATCTAGCTCTCAATTTCGTTTTATTCCTGATGACAGTGATGATGAAGATACACTTGAAGATTCATCAAGTTCATCAGATGATATCCCAGCAGTTGAAATTCATTCTCAAACAACTGCTATCACACCCGAAGCTCCCACTCACTCTCTGAACATGGGGATGAGCTTCTTGACACTGCTCCTGAAAAGGAATCGGACGAATTCATAAAGTCTAGTGTTGAGAACCTTGTCCCAATCCCCAGAGAGTCACAGTGGAACTTCGATCATGTGTGTGATTCTATTTCCCCTCTTGAGTGTTCAAAAGATCATTTTGAAACTTTCTCCGATGTTAGCGAAGATTGTACTTCTCATGGAAACATCGAGTATGTTGAGGCATCACTCCCACGATCGATGCCGATCATCATCTTGAGGAGTTCACCGATGAACTCACTCCATCAATCCACTCTTTGATTTCAAGCCGATCCGGGAGAAACCGAAAGTCTCCGTGATAATGATCGTTCACTCACTTCTTATCCCAACAAATCCAATAGAGAATGTTGATCACTTTGTTCCCGAAACATTCAAAACTACTCTCACCAATCCTCTATTTGAATTGACTCAATTCACTTTAATTCTCGAGAATCCACTCTTTGATACTCAGATTGAGGATAGTGATGAGCCTCTGATGGAACAAGAATTCAGATTTACATCTTGTGATTGATTCTCTTCACGAGGAGTTCGCCGGTGAACTCACTCATATCATATCTCCGCCGGAGTATGATAATTTCTACTTTGATCTAGACACACCCATAATATGTCTTGATCAAGTGAGCTTAACTGAGGAGATTCATGAAACTATGAATTCTCCTATTGAGGATGAAGAGTTAGTCATGATTTGTATCATGATTTTCTTTCTTTTCTTCATATATTCTGTCACTTCTCCTGTTCTTCACTCCTTCGGGTATGAAGACATTATCTTTGACCCAGGCATTTCCATGTACCATTTGTGAGCCTGCCCGTCTGCTCTGTATCTCATCGGTGTGGAACTTTCACGTACTTCAATGTTTATCCAAACATCTTGAATGAAAGTCCGATGGAGATTGTTTCTTCCACCTTACTTCCCCATGAACAAATTAATTCGGGGTCGAGTCAAGCTAGCGACTCGGTAATCAAAAACAGTAGTTAAACATGGGTTTTCACCCGTGTGTACCACCCTAGTGTGGGGGAGTTGCCCCACATGTTGTATATATATAAGAGTTTCATCCAAAAAAATCTTGCTAAATTATGGCCGTAGTATTTCCCTTTTACGTTCTCAGTTTCGGCATAACCACCGGTACTTTGAATATTGAGGGCAATATTCATTTCTAGTGTGGGGGGAATTCTCACAAATTTTATCATATAATTATCCCGCTTAATTCCCGTTTTTGGCCAAAATTTTTTTTGGAGTAAGTGTTTTTCACTTACTCAATTGGTTATCAGTCCGCCTTGTCTAATAAACAAAAGGACTGGCTAATCCAAGAGCAAACGGCTCTTGGTAAAGATATCTCAAATCCGTTGACGGCTTACAATTTGCCCAAAATTGTATGGTATTCAACTCACCATATCCTTAAAAGTGAAGAGTTGGCTAGCCCGCAAGTTTATGGCTTGTGGTAAAGGCAAGTGGAAAAACCATAATTGGTAATCGACTCACCAAAGATAATATTGATAATTTATCTAAGAGTTGGCTACTCTAGAGCAAACGGCTTCGGTAAAGACAAATCAAAACCGTTGAAAGCTGGTGGTTTGCTCAAAATCACTTGGTTATCGGTGTGCCAAGGTTCTTACTTGAACTCGAAACATTTAGCTACTCCGTAAGTAATGGCTTTTGGTAAAGAGATGAAATCCATTAATTTTTCTAAAAACATTGCTAGGGACTAGCAATATCTTAGTGTGGGGATTGATGAGTGTCTAAATACTCATCATTTTTGTACCATTTAAACTGCAAAACATCGAAAACACTCGAAATGCATCGGAATGATTAAAATATCACAAATTAGTGTTTTATGTGTTTTAAATGCAAAAATGTCAAAATCGGTGAAAAACGATCAAATTTGCATAATTGGCGCTTTAGTCCCCAAGTTTCAAAAGTTGTCAAAAAGTCTCGGTAAAACAAAATAAAGAAAATGTTATTCAAGGTCCCCGAATTATTCTAACTTGTCAAAATGGTCCTTGAATAAATCTTTTGTTAAATGGCAGAAAAGGTCCCTGAACTTTCATAAAATGTCAAGTTTGGTCCCTGGAATATTGAAAATGTCAAAACTAGTCCTTGTACTATTGGAACTTGTCAATATTGGTCCCTTGTAACAACTTTGGAGAAATTACAGTTTTGGTCCCTCTAATTTGGCAGATTTACAAATTGGTCCCTATAATATTAAACCATGCCTTGTCAAAACTGAATTGAACCCCTGCCAATACCTATTTTGACCCCCCTGCCTTAACCCTTGACCTCTCTATTTTGAACCCCAATCAAACCCCAAGCTTTCCCTCCCACCTCCTGCTTACCTTCCCCACTTGCCTGCTAGCCCTGCAACCCACTCTCCCATCACCTCCCACCTCACCTTATCTCTTCCACATCAACCCACATCATCATCATACCTACTCCACCCCCCCTAGTGCTAGTTTCAGAGCCACAGGTCAAAATCAGCTTTCCCGCCAAAACACATCAAATGGTCAAAATGCTCCACACTCATCTATTGGCTCACAAGTGTGGTGGGATTTGCTCGAAACATGGCAAAGCTTTGGAGCTATAAAAAGGAAGAGAGAAGAAGCAAAAAAGTAGTAGTTAGTTTTTAAAATTTCTTTGTATGTCGTATTTTATAAAATTAGCTTAATTGATGTTTTAAGATGTAATTTTCTGTTCCAATGTATTCAAGTTGAGTTGTTGCATCAATATAAACTGTTTTCAAGTCATAATCCAAGGTTTAACTTAAATTTCACATTTTGTTGTTCACTGTTGAAAAGCTTCATTTCAAATTCTCACAGTTAAGCTTCAAATAGCTTATTTAAAGTTCACACAAGTTAACTTAAGCTTATTATCACTTTTGATGAGCTTTGGAATCAGTTTTAAGCAATATTGCTCCATGGTCAATGAAAGTCAAACTGGTTGCATTTGGTTGTGGAAATGGATAATGGGGTGATGCAGCCTTGATATGGATTGAAATGGTTTAGTATAGTGGTTTTGTGTTTGGTTTAGCCTGCAAAAACAGTTTGGATACATGTAAGTGAGTATTTCATTTTTCACTTTTCAAGCATTTTGCATATTATGGTTGTATGTGTATCTGTGATCATTGCTAGCTTAAACAGGTTTAAATAGTTGTATTTAGGTTAAATACAATCAGTTTAATCATTTATACAAGCTCTTCAGTGTTTTGTATCATTTAAACTTGCTTAACAGTTATATAAAAGGGTGTTTGGAATTGCTGATTTAACTGTGCTATAGGATTGAGCAGTGGGTAGAGTTTGTTGCTTGGGATTTGTTTAGATCAAATATACTCAAGTTGAGTCTTAAACTTGTGCCTGCACCAGCTAAAAAGTCAAATCAAGCATTAACCTGTCCTATTGCTTAACTGTTAGTACTTTTGCAAATCAAAATCTCATTTTGTGTTTAAAATACTTAGGGAAAGGTTGAATTAGCTTTGTTTCATCATTTCACATCAATTGCATCCTTAAATCCGGATCAAAGATCATAAAAGTCAGCTTATTAGTTTTCTATAAAAAGTCAAATTATCCTAGAAGCTATTTTTGAATAAAATGAATAATTTTGTGTAGGATTCATTACTAAGTTTTAGCTTATGCCCTTTTGGGATTTTAATATTCAGCTGCTAAACAAAAATAGAAAAATGCTATCTTACTTTTACTCAGCTTATATAGTGCTTATTTTTTAGCTTCTTTTGAATACTCTTTCTAAAAGTTGTCCTGTGCACAGATCTGCATGCTTTTTCAAAAGCTCATTAAAAGCTCTCTAGTGGACACCAAAGTGAAATTATTAGCTTTTTAGAGAGTTTAGCTGGTAGACTTGCTAGTTCAGTTGCTTACTTTCATTTCTTAGTTTATTTAGGTGCTTAAAAATAAGCTAGATAAGTCCTATAAAACCTATAGTGCCCTGTTCATACAGTGAAGCTATTGCTTATTTTTGTCTGTTTATTGCTTATTTCTCATTAATTTGTTTTCTCAGTAGTCATATTAGCTTATTTACAGTTAAATAGCTTATTCTCAATTAGTTTTAGCTTATTGATTAGCTTATTAGTCTACTCAGTTTAATCTAGTCCTTATTTCTAATTATTGTTAACTGTTAACAAATCCTTAGGCTTATTCAGTGCTTATTAGTAGATTTTAGAAAAAGTTGTAGTTACAAAATTTGCTTAATATCATGTGCTTAATTAGTTTGTCAAAGAAAAATCGAAAAAAAAATGTTTAGCAAAAAGGGGGGAGGCAGGCTCGAACCTGAGACCTCCCGCCTTTTTGAGAGTGATAGTGATGTCCCTGTAACCATAGCGCCCTTGGGTCTTTATTGGTTTTAGTTTACACATTTAATCCCTTAAGGACACCTTTGCAGTTTTGCTTATAAGCCAACTTTGGCTTATTTTGAGCTTATTTCCTAAACAACCTACTGTTTTCGCATTTTTAACAGATTAAGCATCACCCAAAGTAGTTTCTGTGATTTTTTCACATTTTTCCCAAGTTGTTTAGTATTTTTAATTAATTAATTAGTGTTAAATCGTTTTTAATTCATAATAAAAAATATAAAAGTCAAAAAAATATAAATCTTTTTTCTAAAAATTTCTTTTGTCATATAGTATGTAAAAAAATTTGTTTTTACACTTTTAGGACTTTTATTTCATAAATTTTACGTTTTTGCTTGCGCACTCGCGTAATTTTTAGACATAACTTACGTTTTCATTTTAAATCTAGTTTTTAGATAATTTGAGTTTACGTTTTAGTTAAAATAGTTTATTTAAGTTATTTTATTTTATAAGATCACAAAAACATCATTTTGCAAATAGTGATAGCGTTTATTTAATATTTTTTATCTTTTTAACTTTCTGTAATTTGCATTTAAGCCCCTGTAGTTTATGGGCTTTTCCTTAGTTATAATCATAATCAAATCTCTTTTCCCGTTCAAATCTCTCGATCACTACACGCTATTATTCTCGCACTCGTTGGGACTTAACGACATGGGGAAACACTATACTCTCCTGATCTTCATTGCATTCGTGCTTAAGCAGTTTTAAGCTTATTACGGTCTGCCATTCACAAGTGGCAGGCTTGAGTGATTTAGCTTGACTGTTTGGCACGCATCAACCCACTTAAATGCTTCTTGGACGCATACAAAGGATACCACCAAATCCAAATGGCAAAAGAAGATGAGGAAAAAACGGCCTTCCATACAAGCCAAGGCGTCTATTGTAATACTAAGATGCCCTTTGGCTTGAAGAACGCAGACGCCACCTACCAGCGATTGGTAGATAACGCATTTGAAAAGCAGGTGGGCCGCAACCTAGAGGTTTATGTTGAATACCTTGTCATAAAAAGCCATACTGAGGACGAATTGGTGCCCGATATTGAAGAGACATTTAAGATACTACGAGAGATCAACATGAAGTTAAATCCTAAGAAATGCACCTTTGGCGCTATAGAAGGCATGTTCCTAGGATATTTGATAGAGCCCGATGGCATTAAACCATGTCCAGAAAAAACGAAGGCTGTAATCCAACTTCCTTCACCGCAAGACGTTGAAAGAAGTCCAGTCTCCGAATGGAAAACTAGCCGGTTTGAACAGATTCTTATCCAAATCAGCAGATAAGTCACTCCCCCTCTTCAAAACGCTCAAGAAGTGTACAAAAAAGGTAGATTTTTGCTGGACTACAGAGGAAGAAGAAGCTTTTATACAGCTTAAACAACACCTAGCGGCGCCCCCACACTAGTCGCGCCCCGTCCAGGGGAAGAATTAATTATGTACTTATCTGCGACTCATGGAGCGGTCAATGCGGTGCTACGATGGATAGGAATTCAAGACAAACACCGGTATATTTTGTAATCAAAGAACTCAAGAAAACGGAGGTTAACTATAGCCCAATGGAGAAGTTGGTCCTGGCATTAGTATTCGCCGCCAAACGGCCGCTGCAGTACTTCCAGCGCGACCAATAGCGGTGATCACAGACCAACCTATCAAGCAAATCATCTCCAAACCCGACACATCGGGACGACTACAGAAGTGGAGCGTGTTGCTAGGTGAGCATAACATCTCCTACTGCACCGCGACCGCGATTAAGGGGCGATACTAGCGGACTTCATCATCGAAAACCGTGACATCGATGATGCACCTTCACAAAGCAAGGTGGAACTACAAGAACCATGGATTTTATTCACGGACGGATCTTCATGTGTGGACGGGTCAGGCACAGGCCTTATCCTCACAAGTCAGAGGGAATGGAATTCACCTATGCACTGCGTTTTGAATTCACGGCAACAAACAACGAGGCAGAGTATGAAGCCCCGACATCGGACTACGCATTGCAGCTCGAATGGGCATACGCAACCTAGAAGCAAATGTAGATTCCCGTTTGGTAGCCAACCATGTGTTGGGCGAGTATGTGGCTAAAGAGGAAAATATGATTCAATACCTCGATAAAACCAAGTCCCTAATCCGTGGCTTTGACAGTTTAGCATCAAACAAGTTCCTAGAGGGAAAGCGTAAAGGAGGATGCACCGAGCAAGATTGCATCCACAAGCTTTGCGCACCTATCAAAACAAGTATTGGTGGAAACTCTGAAGATCAAGTCCATCTCAGAGATGGAGATATCCACGGTGATAGAGGAACAAGGTCCTACATGGATGACTCCAATCGTCGAGTTTATAAGCAAGGGCGTATTGCCCCAGCAGCAGAAGGACGCCCGCCAAGTACGGCGCACATCACAGAGGTTTGAACTTCAGGACGGTATACTATATCGGCGTTCATTTCTACAACCATGGCTTCGATGTGTAGGACCCCTTCAAGCAGATTACGTAATCCGAGAAATCCACACAGGCTCATGTAGTATGCACTCAGGACCACGGTCCGTTGTATCGCGCGCTTTACGGTCAGGATACTACTGGCCTATGATGCACCGTGATGCGCGTGACTTAATAAGAAAGTGTGGTGACTGCCAAGTTCACAGACCCATTCCACGCCAACCACAACAGGAGCTAACACCTATTACGTCACCATGGCCATTCTATAAATGGGGTATCGACATTGCCGACCCCTTCCCGCTGTAAAGGGGATTGAAATTCCTTATAGTGGCTATAGACTATTTTACTAAGTGGATTGAAGCAAAGGCGGTCGCGACAATCACAGAAATCGGTAAAACGATTTTTTGGGAAAATATCGTATGCCATTTAGGATTACCTAGGAAATCATCTCGACAACGGAAAACAATTCGTGACAACCCTTTCAAGGAATGGTGCGAAAACTAAATATTGCACAAGACTACAGGCGTCGGTTAAACACCCACAAACCAATGGTTTAGTCGGCGCGAATCAAGTCTGGTGAAGGAATCAAAGCACGCTAGACAAACACAAAGGGAGGTGGGTGGAGGAGTTATCGATGTTTTGTGGGCGACCGCACTTCAATCAAAGTTAGCACGGGGACACCCCTTTTCTCTTGTCTATGGGACGAAGTTATACCTGCCGAAATTGGGATGCCAACTATTCGTACTACCGAAGTTAATTTCACAACCAATGACGATGAAGCGGCGATCGACTTGGACCTGTTGGAAGAAAGCGCGCAGCCTATATGTGAGGCAAGAGCTAAGTCAAAATGAAGGGATACTATGATGCTAAAGTTCAAGCATCTCATTGCACCAGGCGACTTTGTATATCGCGCCAATGATGCGAGCCATGCAGAAGATACAAGAAAACTTGGACCGAAGTGGGAAGGACCTTATGAGTTCATTGAAGCATTAGGAAAGGGCGCTGCATAAGCTGCGTGACATGGATGGTCGTGAACTACCACGCACATGGAACATTTGCAATCTCAAGCGATGTTATCTCTAGGAACGGCTACGGCCCAGAGCACGGACAGCCCCCGCAATTTAGTAAAGTGCTCAATAAATATCCGTGTATTTACATTCTGTTCTACTTAGGTGAATGTCTTTTTTCTTTTTACAAAACTTGCAAGTATTAATAAAACGTCGCGGTTTCTAGCTAACTCCGCGACACATTTCATTCTGTCATTTACATATTGTTTATGTCTCAATATTGTTCTTATATTATCTTTTGCCTACATGGCGTGCATGCACTTAATAAACCCACGACGGTAAAGGATGAGTAAACCTACTAAATAACTCGTTGAGTAAGAGGGTTGCAACCCCATCAACATCGGATCATGCATCCTTGTTAAACACCTTATTTTCAAGACGTTGGAATAAGTTCAATGTGCATTCCACGATGGATGCGCAACAATGCATACTGTGCGCGTTTAACAAACTAGGAATCAAGACTCTTGACTCCTTAATATGATATTTACAGTACGCTGCATATCACACCATACACGATTATGATACAAGTATTTAGAAATTATACATGATTATGGACTTCATATATTCTTCGCGCATATACAACTGTTTGATTCTTAGACAACGAGAACGTTTTTCATGCAAAGACAGATAACTAAGTACAAAAATTATAAATCGCAACCACATTCAGATCAACACACCTTCAACAAAAGGAAAATCTTATTATGAACCACGAGTTCTTACAAAAGAATATTTACAAAGAAGCTATGGCCTACATACTATTACAACGCCTAAGATGTGAGCTCTCAAGATGGTTTGCAGCGTCCCCAGCTTCTTTCAGTTTCTTCAATAGGTCAGAATCCTGGCGTGATACCGTTGCCACACTAACAGGTACCCCGTCGGATCTAGGGAGATGCGCTGCGCCAATACCACACAAAATGGCATTTCCTTTCACGCCCTTCTTCTTCGCGAGCCTCGTGGCATGGGCTTCTAAGGACTCTTTTAAAGGAATTTCCTTCTCAAGGGCAAAGGGGTTCAGGATGTCGCGGGGGCGAGCGAAGATAGGCACTTGCGTTGTGACTCATCGGGCTTCAAAATAGTCAGCCGCTCTGATTATCGCGACGGTGGCGGGCCAAGGTTAATCCCTCCATAATCACACCTATGGGATAATCCGGTCGCTCCAACTACGCAATCGAGGAAGCTCCAACGGCTTCATCTTCCCATTGCAACGACGGATCATCATATGCATGCTCGTTATACCCAGGCACCTATGCGGCAGGCACTTTCAAAAGGCCACCCTCATGAAGCTCTTATATAGCCTCTGCCTTGCCACGCGCCAACGCTCCAAACAGCGAGGGTAGCAAGGCGCAAACCATGGCCGATGAGCCACCTGCGCTCAGCAATTGCGGAAACTAACTGAGGATACAGCTCTTCATCATACTCAATGCTGAGCTTGCGAAGCTTCATCTCTGCTTCCAACATTCCCTCCACGGGTGCACGAAACTCTCCCACCGAGAAGTGCTCATTCTTCCCATTCTCCAAATATCCAAGTGCCCAGACGCAAGTAGCCTTATAATCCTCTAGTGCGGAACGCTCTTGGCTCACTTGGGTAAGTAATGACATCTTCTCTTCAAGATGTTTTTGGCATAGGAGCTCGCCGCCTCGCTTCAGCCGAGCACTAGCCAAACGCGCTCTAGCAACACAATCTGTTTGTCCTTCTGAGCGCTCTGGCTACTCTCCCCAAAGATACATTGACTTCAGCTGCGCGACCAATGTAGCATGATGCGCAGCAGCCAAACCAAGCTCCTCAACAAGTTGGTTCATTGGCACATCCCCAGATGCCAATGGATCGCCTTGGTTCTCGGCGCAGAGGGTCAGTGCAAATGGGACTCGCCTGGGGGCGACTCCCGCATGTCCGTAAGTAACCCCCGGTTTCAACACCGCACGCAAACAAAAAGAATTCGTGATTATTTCATAACATAAACAAAGGATGTACTAAGTGCTTCGGCAACAATACTTACTTGGGAGAGCTCGGGTATGGGAGGCGACACATCATCTCGATGATGACTCCACATCAAGAATGACCGGACGTTTTTTCTGGATGAGTGGGCCATCACCACCCGCTCTCTTATGCTTTACCCCTTGCTCGTCTCCTCGGCTCTACCGGAGGTCCTCCCCTTCGCCACGCCTCGTGGCGTGAAAGCTCCATTTCGGGGATTGTACCCGGGCTAGGCACGCCTGCAGAGGGGTTGCCTCCAAGACAATGGTGGAATCACCCTGTTCCTCCAGCTCCATCTCCATGGTGCCCAAAGAGGCTTCCAAAATGGGACTTCCTCTCAAAGGGCACACCCCACGGTGACCTGGCGAGGTTTCGCCAAATGCACAACATGAACAAATCCATCTCTCAAGCAAAGAAAATACAAACAACAACAAGAGTTATATAAAGTAAAAAGGTGTAAAGAAAGGCTCACATTAATAACGCAAAGGAGTAGGAAGGACGAGCACCCACCCTGGTCATCCGCATCTAAGAAGGTTGGCACCTCGTCAGGACTATCGAAATAGTTGCGACCGATGCCCATATGTACCAAAATTCCTCGGTATAGGAACCGATGGGAATACGATTGGCGCTTATCGCTTCCGCATCATCTCGCCTGTATGTTCCGTGGAGGGCGCCATCCTTCGGTAGAGAACTTTGGGTATAGAAGCCGAAGCGCCATGGGAACAACGCCTCATTAACCCGTAAGAATTTCTCTCTCAGTAGTTCCTAAGCGTGTCTAGTTTTTCAAGATAACATTGCATGCCTCGCTCTTAGCGAATGAAACCCATCCGTTTGACCACGTTGTATGGTAAAACGCGCGGAAGAGATAGATAGTGGGGTTAATCGCCAACAAACGGCAATTAACCTCAAAGTTTGTTATTTTTGTTGCCCCTATATAGTGCAGCTGGGATATGTGTAGGCGGTAGTAATTTAATACGTCACACATGAATAAGGAGATGGGCACGCGTTGATTCGAAATCGAAAAACGCGTGTATACCCTACTTTCCTTCGGGAAATCCGCTATTGACGCCTGCGACTGGAACTACGGATACACAAGAACGGGATATAATATTCGAGGTGAGCTCACGCAGTTCATCCTCGGTCATATCGATGAAAAGTCGGTTAATACACGAACCATAATAAGGTTTCAAATGCGCACGTGCTGTTACCTTTGAAAGTTTAGGGGTTTCTTGATTGATATTTCGGGTTCTCAACAATGCCTGGAAATGATTTTTACCGTGATAAACACAAGAGAAAGGAGGCGGTAGTTTATATAGGGTTCCACATCCATGCGATGCTTGACACGTGGACCCCACTTTCTCCAAACGTGTGGATAGGAATTGCTGACGTGGCACACTTTCCATTCACTTTCCCACATTTTACGAGGAATGTATTTGACATATTTTGACTGGATTCACCGTATCTTCTTTAAGGCGGGAAACCTTTGAAGCTTCTCCGCTCCGCCTTGAGGAATATGTAAGCTACAGTCATTAGTCTAGCATCCGCGGGTTTCACCCTGTGCATACTAGGCTGGGGGGACATGATGACGTATAGTCCGTATTCGGGTCATGAACCCGACCAATAACGCTACAAGGAACCGAGCCCAAGCATTTAATGGGCTAACCCGGTAACGGTTTGGGCTCACGAAGGCCCAAACCCAAAGTTATTTATGGTTTTGGATATCGGATATCTCTTATTTATGAGATATGTATTGATTGACCGACTTAGGCGGGATACACCGAAGGTTGGGGAACACGAAACCAACAAGGATTTCGTGTGTATATAAGGGGCATTTCGGCCCTCATTAAAGGTACGATCAAAAACCCTAACTCTCCACTAAACCCTAAAAACCGATTACTTACTCTCACGCCGGAGGATAATCGTGGGAGACAATCCTACGATAAGCATAACGGTGTTTTCTGTTTACTTAGAGCGCAGGTCTTAAGCATCAAGGTCTAATTGATACGAGAACCGGAGTCCAAATAAGGAAAGCCCAACTTTTGTATCAACACCAGTTAGAGTATACAAACTAGCGTACTTGTAGTGTCCGAGTTGGGTTCACGTTGGGGTGGTTCGTGATAGGGGGTCTTCTTGAGTTTTAATCGATCGATTTGTACACATGTAGAGGCATTTGGTCCATTTATTGGAGGTTCGGTTCGAGATAGTATTTTGGGATCAAGGTTCAATCGGGTTTCATTGGTCGTAGGTTTGAGTTGGGTCATTCGTGTTAGTTCTCGATCTCACAGCCTAAATTAAACACGTTTGGTTAGAAGGTAAATCTTAAATCAAATTTATGTTTTGGCTTCGATCTTAACGTTATAGCCTAGTTCATCTCGTACATAAATTATCTTCATCGTAAACATGATTGAAACTGTGAAGGTCGAGTATGGTATATACGTGTGTTAAGTTGTTTTGTGTGAGTCGGGCGTATAATCTAGTATGCGTGTGTTGATTGGTCAAAAAGAGTAGAGCATGCATGTTTCTATATGAACGAGTAGAGCATGCATGTTAATATGGGAAATAAGTATTGGATGGTAAATGTGATTTCATGTTAAAAAAATTTGGAATGAATTGCATGTGCAGGGCATATTGAGTCAAGTTAAAAGGAGTTTGTATTAAAACCAGTAAGACCAGTAAGGAGCTACAATGGAGTATAGTGTATGTATGTAAAGGTGTTGTTGGGGTAAGTTTGAGGGGGTAAGTTTGGGGGCGATCGTGGGAAAAACGGTTAGGTTGTTTGGAATTTTGAAAGCGGGTCGGGAAAATTGAGTCGGGTGTTTGTCGTATTACATGTTCACGAGGTCGTAATTATGTGTCCTATAAGCCACGATCGAGGGTAAAAATGTGTGTCGGGATGTGATACAGATAGTGAAACATAACATTATATTAAATCTGTAGCATGCATGAAATCTACATTTGTTATGATATGTTATATTTTAAGAATTTACCTTTTTAAACCTTAACTTTTGGTAAGTGTCGCATGCAAACCTTGAACTTTATAAGTTGGCATATAAAGCCCTCAAATAGGATAATTATCATATTACAACCTTTAAGTTTACCATTTATCATTTGTAACCTCTAAGTTTGGCTAATTAATGATTATTACCCTAAAGTATTTTAATTCGGTCCATTACTAAAAATGAGAATACGCTTAATAAGGAAATCCGTTATAACGTTAAATTAATCCGTGTAGATTTGTTGAAGAATACTCGACGTTATTTCTTCGTGCTCACATTTTCATTTGCTTTCATTTGCTAAGGTACTGATATTCCATCATTTCAGTAATGACACTTCTTTTCTCTCATGACTTGTTCATTTTGATATTCGATTCGTATTCTCCTCGCTTTGATTTCTTATAATCCATTTGATATGATTCGTTTTGGTATGATCCTCTGATTTGATATTCGATTAGTTATTCGTTTGATATGTTATCCGTTTGAGATCCCTTATTGATATGATTTCATTATATGATCAGTTTGATATAATATGATTTGTTGTGTTTGGTTGCCCGAGCTAACTAGCCATGGAGGTACCATGGCCATGTCATTGATGCACCAATGGCATTACACTATCTGGGGCGGTGTGATTAGTCCCCGACGTTCCCTTTTGATATGATTATGATATGTGTGCACTTGGCCATTATGAATATGTATGTACAGTCTCGTATTGTATATTTGATTTGTTTTGCAGGGAGCGTATGGATGCATCCTAGGTACTCAGTTCAGTTTTGGTGATGTGGTGCGTGTGTGCAATACACCCCCTAACATTTGGGAGCTAGCTACTCCATTTGGTACTTGAGAGGTCTCCCCTCCTTGTGCACTTATGATTTGACGGATTTGATATGATTTGGCAAATATGGGTTATGATATGTGATTTGTTAGATTTGGCTATTGGAGTATCTCCTTTAGTTTTAGGTGCTTGTGGCAACATTCTGATTTTGGTTATTATGTGACTATCTGATATTTTGATTCATTCGTTTGCTATGCCTATTCAGTCATTCAGTTGACTACTTATTCACTCAGTATTTTTATGTGATTCGTTTAACTATCGGACTCATGCTTCAGTTCATTTGGTTATTATACTCAGTTCATTTGATTTACTATGCTTTCACCCTATTTCGGTTGGTTGCCAAGCTTATACTTCAGATTACCACTTCACCATTACCGAGCTATTATATGATTATTGGATTCAAGTGTTTAATATGCTATTATATGATTAATTGGTCCATCTGTTTACCATGCTAATTATGATTACATGATTTCTCTGTCTACTATGTTAGTATGTGGTTACCTGATTCATTTGTTAGCATGCTAATATCTGATTATCCGCTTACCATGTTGTTATGTGACTATTTGATTCATCTGGTTGTCATGCTAGTATGTAATCATTTGATTTATTCGTTGATCATGTTATACTTCGTTCAGTTATTTCGTGGGCTATGACTATCATTTAGTAATCTTACCTGCTATTTGTGATTACCATGTTTGTACTTTTGTTTGGTATTTTTTGATGCTTATGTTATCGGTTCGGCATAGTAATTGATGTTACCTGACTTGTTGATCTGCCATGTTTACATTTCTGTTCATGTTTCTGGTTGATGAAGGAATATGGTTCAACTTATGTTATCTGTCTAGTTGACTTGTTTAGTTTGCCATGCTATATTTTTGTTCAGTTACTTCATTTAATTATGATGTTCGTTCAGTATTTCCTAACTATACTTGTGACTGACATGCTTATACTTCCATTAGTATCTCAGCTTGTTATGATATGTATTATGTTTATTAATTGTTGATTTTCTGACTTGTGTGATTGCCATGCTTACATTCTATTCAGTTGGTTTCGCCTGATTATAGAATTCTGCTTAGCTTATGTATATCTGATTATTTGATTTGTTTGTTTTGCCATATTCATGTTTGGTTGATCCGCTGACTGATATGCTAGTACACCGGTTGGTTGCTTGTTTTGATTATGATACCGTTTATCAACTCCTATGTTCGATACTTGTATGTTTGGTCATTTATATGTGCTTATATTTGTTTAATGATTCGCTGCTTTGCTTTGCTTTGGTCTTCTTGGATTTCTGTTCCTATTGGATATTTGTTATTACTATGTTCTACAGGTTCCTCATTGACTCATAGACTCATTGTGCTCGTTTGTTACGACTTGTTATCAGTCTCCTTTGTTTCGTTTTGAATTTCTGATTATGTTTAGCTTTTGTTTTGTTATATCTGTTCACTGGACTTTTTAAGCTCAGCCGCATTTCTTTTCCATGCGGCAGGTACCAAGTGGGATGCTGGACTTTGATGGGCTGAGAGTAGGAGCTTTTGAGTGAACCGACCCTAGTTTCCCTCATTATTTTGGACTCATCTGAAAGAACATTTGTTTTGATATTTCGTATCTTTTAGACATGTTGGATTATGTATTTTCCTTTGTAAGTCATTCGTTTATATGACTTGGTATTTTATTTAATAAGACTTCCGCTTGCATTTTATTAGTGTGTTCTGATATGACTCCATAATGTGACATTCGGACCCTTGTCGGGTTGGGGTGTTACAATCTTCATGGATTTGAATTAGGTCTTCATGATAGAGTTGAGACCCACTAGCTTGACTGGCCAAGAATGCATATACATTTTCATCTCCTAAGCTAGCAACACTTGATTGTGAACTAGCAGTATTAATTGTAGGGTTAGCAGTGCTAACTCCTGAAGCAGTACTAACATCATCTGGACTGATATTGCTGGGAGTTGACACAAATGCCATGTTCCCAGAGCTAGAAATTGAGCTTTCAGTCTTCCGTACCTCCTGTTCAACAATCTTGAAGTTGTTGTACAGGTCATCAAGACTCTTGGTATAAATACATGGCTTGTTTCTCTAGACCACTACATGAGTGTTCCATTCAGCAGGTAAACTCCTTAAGAATTTGGAATTCAGATCTTGTTGCTCAATGTTGACATCCAAACCAGCCAATCTCCTGATGATTTTATGAAGCCTGTTATAGATCTGAACTTTGAGCACTAAAATTCTTATGACTCTGCTTCAGCAATACCTTATGTGTCTTCTTGGTGGCTTCATTACCACCAAACCTTGCAGTTATGGCTTCAAACAAGGATTTAGCATCCTTGCACTTGCTGAAAGTTAACAAATGCTCATTAGAAATAGCCATCAACAACATACTCCTAGCCTTGAGATTATTCTTCTTCTGAAGCTTCTCTTCTACAGTAACAGTAATATTGTTGATTGTTTGAGTTTTGACACCATCAACAATTGATTCACTGATTCTAGGTTTGAAAGAGTTGCCATTCTCTATGATTTCCCATAGAGAATAATCCAGCACTTGAAAATACTGCTCAATTATGAGCCTCCACATCTCATAGTCATTCTGCTTCAGCATTGGCAACTTAGCCGTGGTAGAAGTTTGAGTTGTCTCCATGTCCATCTTCTCTATAGGGAATAAAGAATTCTTCTGTTTTGAATCTTCTAAATCAAAGCATCAAACCTGGGCTTTGATACCACTTGTGAAGATCTAAACACACTTGAGCCTGTGTTAGGATATTTTGAGTATTACCAAATAGTATGCGGAATCTACTACTTGATACTTAGAAGAATATTAACAATGTATGAGACAATACTAGAACAAACAGTTAACATCAAACGCTTCAATATTATTTAGAAAATAATACGAGTGATATGACTATCACTAGGGTTTACAACCTTGAAGCAAAACGTATGTAAAATTATTGTCACTAACACATTAACCTAGGATCTTCTTTTTTATGCACAAGGAGTCCTTTACAAGATAACTATCAATATTCTAATCATGCAGAATATTCGTATAAGACTAACTATATAAGATATATTCTAAATATCTTCTATACATATCAAATTACAAGTCTTCTAACACTGGCAGTACAAAGTCTTCATTCTGGCACACGTAGCAGTACAAAGTCCTCTGGCAGTACTAACTCCATTAGTACTGTAAGTGTAATCAGCAGTACAGACTGTCAAATGTTTTAATTCCCAACATACTTTGTTGGATTTGTATTTTAGAAGTCATTTTGTTTTATAACTTATATTTTATTTAATAAAATCTTCCGCTTGCGTTTATTGTTCTGATTGACGTCATAAATGTGACAGTTTGACCTTTTCTCGGGGTGGGGTGTTACAACTAATGCCGGTTTTGAATCCACCATTACATCAGAATTAACCTCCCTGTTTTTAACCATCGATGCATATGACTTTCTATGCATTATAGGCTCCTTGAACATCGGAATATGAGACGGTCGATGGTGAGAAGCATCATTCCTCCCCTGAGTATATATGTCCAAACTTTTGTGGTGCTCTTTGGAAATGCAAGATATTTGCATGCAATCTCAGTATACCCACCCAGATAGTATACAAATTCGCCACTAATCGATCCATATTTTCAATCTTAATGTAACGAACGAAAGCGTAATGTTTACCTGCCTTTGAGCGTTTATTTGGGATGAAAACATCAATAACTTTCTCATATTCATCACATACCCTTCACAAATCAGAGAATGAAAAATGATCAGGGAAATTCGTAACGAACACTGATTTCGAAACCTGTTGCACATAATCCTCCTTTGACTGTCGAGTATCCATTCCTAAAAGATCAACGATGTTTAATCCCGCCGTTAACTCGTATAGTCATATATGTTATCTATTGTGTCAATGAAATTTGAGGCAGTTGATATGATGATATATTAAATATTTGTTCTATTACGTATTTTGTAAGAGTGTTCTCTCCAGACAAAAATTAGTACGTAATGTATTTGAGTTCGTTCAAATAAACATGTCTATTAAGTGTTCATTTTGAGTTATACGATATCGAGAGAAAATAATATCTGCACTTGTTTTAAAATATCTACAACTCCATCAGTTGACTTATTAATTGGCAGGTACCAACTTTTTTGTAAGTGACTAATAAGTGCACAAAATGTATAAAACATTTATTTCTACCCAAATAAACCTCATATTATCTATCCACTATCAGCCTGCAACACAATGGACACCAAAATGGCATTCTCTATCATTGTTTCCTTTGTTATCCTCTTTCTTTACTTTGTGTTTCACAGGAGAACCAAAGGTCCAAAACCTCTAAACTTGCCACCAGGGCCGCCAAAGTTACCTATAATAGGAAACTTACATCAATTGGTCGGATTACTCCCACATCGTGCATTTCGAGATTTGGCTAAAATATTTGGCCCCATCATGCATGTCCAACTGGGAAAGGTTTCAGCAATTATTGTTTCATCGCCTCGACTTGCAAAAGAGATACTTAAAACACATGATATTGCCTTTGCAGACCGTCCCAAAACTTTTGGGAGCGAGCTTGTGTTGTATAACAACACTGACGTTGCTCTAGCTCCCTATGGAGACTACTGGAGACAAATGAAAAAGGTTTTCTCCTTAGAGTTAGAACTCCTTAGTGCCAAAAAAGTTCGATCATTTGGTCCGATTAGAGAGCAAGTGCTTGACGGTTTCGTGGAGTTTCTTCGGTTATCTTCTGGGAAACCAATAAATATACACAAAACCGTCACAGAGCTAATAAATAATATTGTTTGCATAGCTTCATTTGGGAAAAATAGTAAACACCAACATGCCCTTTTAGAGTTCCTGAAAGAATTTGCAAAAGTAAACAGTGGGTTTTATGTAGCGGATCTATTTCCAGATTTTAAGTTTCTTTACATGGTTTCTGGACTGAGATCAAAGTTAATGAAGCTGCACAAGACTCTTGATAAGATATTTGATGACATATTGGAGGAGCATGAGTGTAGAAGAAATGACAGTGAGGTACATGAGGAGGATCTTCTTCAAGTTCTTCTAAAAATCAAAGAGAAAGGTACTCTTGAGTTTCCCATCACGAACGACAACATCAAAGCCATTTTTGTTGTGAGTTGGATTTCTATAGCTCTGAACTTTACCATCATCTTTAAACTTTACGATTTTATCTGCTACATTTTATGATTAAACAATTCATTAATGGTAATTATCTCGGACATTCATTTATATCGCTATAATCTTAGAATTTTAATGTCATAGGTTAAACCAGTAAGTACAAGAGTTGGTATAAATGCGAGAATAGTTGTAGTGTTCCTAAAGAAGTATTGAACGTATTTCTATGAGTAGAAGAATTTAATGTAAGTGTACTACACAAATAAATGCTTGACACATCATCCCTATTACAGTATTACCCCAAAGGTATCCACCTCGATCGTTGCCTAAAAATGAGAACGTCTCAAATGATTAAATGCTCATATCGTGCAATCAATGTGATACACATTGAAGAGAGGATTTACCCTACAATCGAACTTAATCCCTCAACTCATTCACATAGAGTTAAGTTCATACTTAAACATTAACTTTGGTTTTTGTTTAAGTTAGTGAGTAGATTACCACCCTTTGTCATTCAACAAAGATTAGTTTAGTTAACTATTTCCGCATAATCTTTGTAAATTCCTTGATTGATTCAAATAACATTTTAGACGTTGAAAACTTATCTTGTGTAAATCTTTGTTTAAAACTGCACTTGCTTCTTGTTACTTAAATTGTTTTAAACCAAATCAATTGTCATGAAAAGGTTTTGACAACTTAAATCATTCTTTGCAAACACTTTAAAGGAACAACAAGTACAAATACATCGATCTTGCCATGTTTATACGTATTGACAGCCTCCGAGTAACAAAGACATAATTAATATAAAATACAAGTACCCTAACAAAAAAGATTTGTAGTCTTCCTTACCAGATAGTTGTAGATGTGAGTGTGAAATTCAACATTGTTATTGTGATGATTTGTTTGTTTCATTGTGGTTATCTTCGCACATAAAAATACGTGGATATGATTCTTCGTCAAGAACAAATTGGTTGAATCTAATAATGTAATGTCCTTTTCCTCAATTGATAGAACAATGATATGGTTGGTTCTCTTTCTAAAGAAAAAATAATTTTCGACACTATTATGTTCTCTCGTGCTATAGGTGCCTATGACTATGTAGAATAAACATGTGACAAGCATGTTCTTAGTAATCATGACTTCATCGCAACATAACTTCCTTTTTACCTTGATATAGGACGTCTTTGCAGGAGGCACCGACACGTCTTCAGTAACAATCGAATGGGCTATGACAGAGCTGATGAGAAACCCGAGCATTATGGATAAGGCTCAAGCGGAAGTGAGAGAAGCTTTCAAGGGGAAGAAGAAAATAATGGAGTCGGATATACAAAGTTTGAGCTATTTGCAATCAATAATAAAGGAAACTCTAAGGCTCCACCCCCCAATCCCTATGTTGCTCCCACATGTATGCAGGGAACAATGCCAAATTGATGGTTACGATATACCTGTCAAAATGAAAGTGATCATCAATGCATGGGCATGCTCAACTGATCCCGAATATTGGAATGATGCTGAGATTTTCAAGCCAGAGAGATTTGATAACACTTCTGTCGATTTCATGGGAAACAATTATCACTTCATCCCATTTGGAACTGGGAGGAGGATGTGCCCAGGCATAACTTTTGGTATGATGACAGTTGAGTTTTTTCTTGCTCAAATGCTATACTATTTCGACTGGAAACTCCCTAACGGATTAAATTCTGAAGATATTGATATGGTGGAGGTTGATGGATTAATAGCAGCGAAAAAGGTTCACTTACATTTAATTCCCACATTTTATGTTCATGAACTCAGTTGACTAGCTAGTCAAGGCTCGTGTAAGATATTTATAACTGCGAATAAACTGAATCAGTTGAGTACTCTTTCATTAACACTAGTTAACATTTTACTTTACTACTTTCAGAGAAGTTGGCTAAATGTTGAGTACTATATGTAGCAAAGCCTTCATATCTATGCCGCAGTACCATATGTTTAATGGGGGCAGTTTCCTTTAAGCTAACTACCAAGATGATAGTAACATAATGATCACAAAGTACAAACCAATCAGTCCACACTAGTTGTTAGTAGAAAATTCAGGGTTATTGTTTGAGACGGGCCGGACTTGAAGGAAACGGGAGGTTCTCAAAGATCTTAAGAACTTTGGAGTAAGTGATAGTGTTTATGATTTCCTACTAAGAAAAGAAAGCACCGTCAGTCTCACCATAGGAGGGGATTCCCACGATCAGCCTCGGGTGTGAGAATAAGATTCTAGAGAGAGAGCAATTGTATTTGTGTGTTCTTAGCTAAAAAAATCTTACCCTTTGTAGCATTTTGCCTTAGTATTTTCAGGCAAGAAATTTTGTCGTGTTTTAGGGATCACGGGGTGCGGCTCACCCTATTAACCGATGGGTTATAGGATGTTTGCCTTGAAGTCATGCCCTTTGACTTGCTTTATGTTCGCCAGTCGTGCAATGCGGGGATGCTGCCCCTTGTTTGACGCATTGCCACCTTTCCCCATTTAGCAGGCACATGTTGCCCTTGTTTGACGCATTGCCACCTTTCCCCATTTAGCAGGCATATGTTTGTTCCTTGATCCCAGATTATATTCCTTACCTCTTTTAGGTGAATGGTGGGCTTCCCTAGGCTTAGAACGGACTAGGTCCCGAGGTTTGTTCGTAATTTATGAGCAACACCCTTCTGTTGGTCACATATCTGACAACAACGGCGGTTTCTTAGCCGTGCGTTTTCTGACTGATGGGACGTTTGGCGTCCGGCCATTCATTTTCTACATAGATCCTGACCGTCCATCTACTTCCATCGTGACCTACTGAAATATTATACTCTGTAATTTATATGAGAACAATTGAACTACAAAATGATATGAAACAAAATAGATGAGCACGTGAGTTGCACGTGTCACCTCCTAACCACTTCTCCCGCCTTCCAACCCATACTATTTCCCTTTAAATACCCACTTAGATACCCATTATAGTTTAGTCTGTTTTTGTTATCCTTTCCTCTCAATTGTAATTCTCTCTGTAACTGAATCATAGCCTTCAAGCTTGATCACTCATCAATGGAGTAATAAGGTTCAAATCATATTCTAGTCATTGTGATTTCATCTTATTCTCAAGTTCTTATATCATTTCTTAATTGAAGTCTATAAGTTCATATCACAAAACATGAAAATAGAAGAACATTTTCATTGAATTTGCTAAAATCCACCCAAGGGTTTAACTATTTCTACAAAATTACTCTTTTCAGAAACTATTACATCTCATATATCAGTAAAAAATTGAAATAATTGTCAGGATTTTTCCAGGTATTCAAAACTTGTAAGACTACTCATGAATGAAAAAAAAAATGTTATAAAGTTAACCAAAAACATCTTCTGTAAAAGATATATGTTGATTATCATTACAGGGTTCGGTATGAGATTGCAACTGCTCATAGTTTAGCTGTCTTGCAGCTTCGTATAAGCCAATGCCAACACTAACAGAAAGATTTAGACATCTTACATAAGTTTCAACCATTGGAATTTTAAGTGTCCCGCCACCAAGTGGTTCATTTTTGCAGTCGTGCAAAGCTTCAGGTGGTAGCCCAGTTGTCTCTGAGCCAAACACGAGCCAATCCCCTCTCCTATATGAAAAGTCCTGCATCCATCCAACTCGAGTTAATAATATATCGTTCTCTTTTTGTAAATGCTAAACAAAAGAAATAACGTTTCAGAAAATTTGAAAATGTAAATGCAGAAAGAATCCTGTAGCCGACTCTTCACACTTTTTTGCAATTTGTTTTCTATGCATGATTCATGTTTGTAGTGAAAAGCCAAGACATATAACCATGTAGAAGGCGACCACCAAGCTCTTCAATTTCTATTTATTAAGGTCACCCAACTATTATAACTATCTAGGCCATCCACATATATGTTATTAATTAGATTCGGTACATAAACGAAAATGCATATATTGGGTATTTGGGTGACCTTAAGAACAAAGTTGAATCTCCCTATACATTGTTCTTATTGTCAATAAAAAATAATAATAATAATAATAAGTGAAATAGAAATAATAGTGAAGCAGGTCTAATTTGATCATAGTATGGAAACCGCAAGTACGATTAGGGAAAAATAAAGTCTCAACTTACAGAATGAATGTTTGTCCCTCTTTTTGTAAATGCCAGCAGCCTTTTTTCACCGTTCTGTAGATCACAGACAATTTCAGTCACAGAGAACAAGTTATATGGGAACATGGCTGAACAAAAGCTTGAAGATTTTAAGTACCTGCTGTTTGAAATATTCACGAAAATCTGCCCACGAGTTGTGCACTTTAACTACTACATATCTGACATGATGATTAAGGGTAAACCTAAATAAGTGTGAATTCTAAAGCGCAAAGTGAACTCAAATAGTCTCCAAAAAGCAGTCGAAATACTTGGAGCACAGAAAATTACTACAAGTGGTTATACCCACAGAGGCTATTTTCTTAATGTAGTAAATATAATTACCAGAGCTGTATTACTATATTAACGGTAATATAAAGTTATTGAACAGAGCAAGTAAATAAACTTTGAAACTCGTTTGACCCATTTGATCTGTTAAATTTAACCAAGTTTCTATTGTTCACTCATCCAAGTATAACCAAAATTTTCCTATGTCTAGATAAATGTGTTGAAATTGCAATATCTGCAAAGAACATACAGCTTAAAACAGCTATGATGCCCACTGATACAAATTTTAAGTTTTAACAAGGATACGGCCAGTAATCAAGTCCAGCTCGCTTTAGCTTTGTATCATCTACTTCAAATCCCAGTGGCTGAAGTAAGAAAAAAGTTGTAAGAATAGTCCGAAAATGATGGAGTAGTTGAAGCAGCAATACCTCAACCAGGTGCAGCCCAACACCTGAAGCTGCACAACTTCGAGCAATGCAACCAGTGTTTCCAGGAATCTGAAAAAGATCCATGAAGCTTTAGAAGCAGATGCCTGTATATTCGTATGGACCAATTCTACGACCATAGTTATGATCAAAGTTATTGAGCATTAACCATGAATAATTTCAGTTTTAAGCCTGAGCTGTGTTGGTATGCATACTTTCGTGTAAGGGGGGATAATTTAAATGAATCCTGAATCAAAACTTGCCAATTTCAGCGCAAATAAGCCTTTGTCCAACATAGTCAAGCAGGCTGATTTGAGTCAGATTTCAGTATTTCACAATAAATAAATGATTAAAAGACTTTTAAAGGATGTAGCAACAGAAAACTTCATGGGCTTTCTAAGTAAAGTACAAAATTAACTATGTTCTAACCACAGAAGTTGTAATTATCCACATTCTCATACTTAAAGACAAAGATGCAGAAGTATATGTGACATGAATAGCTTCTATTTCTGAATGTCAATAAACTTCTCTAGCTACAATCCCCCTAGGCTGAGCCGATTATCAGTCTTAGGTTGGAGAATAGTTAACTGGATACGGATGGAGTGATGAATCGGTTTATCTAGTAGTATTTTCTATTATTGCTTAATACAAATTCCTTTCTATAATCAGATATATATCCTAGTGTAGTTTTTATCCCTTCAGATTCGTTTATGCAAAAAATTAATTCCTTGGTAATCCAACAACGCATATTAGTTACATCGGCTGAAACAACTATCATTCTTAGGATGGGGAATCGGCAACTCGGAACAGATAGAACTGGTTATTCAAGTTATATTTTCTAGTATTGCTTAATGCAATTTCCGTTCTATAATCCATCTCGAAATTACATCTCCTACTTCTACCAAACACCACGTGTCTTGGTACTTTAAGATACTGAAGTTCCAACCATACAAAGTCGGACTTAAAATATCTTGAGAAAGGACTTGATCACTTAATGAAAGAGCTTTGAAAGACTCTGACAAAGAGAATAAGTTGAAAGACTGCATTCATTATTTGAAGGTATCTTGAGGATCACAAATGACAAACAATTACTCTATATGTAACTGTGTCCTTCTTTATTAAGCTCCTCGAATAAGAAGCCTCAAGTAGCAGGATACACATCAAGAACTTCCAGGTTCCTCGAGCCTTGTGTGTCACCTTCAACACGTATCAAGAGTGGACTAGTCCATTCTAGACAATACTTGTTACAAAAATGCATGTGAATACTACTAGAAAACTACAATTCCCTTATATTATATTGCCTTCAAGTATCTTGCCTTGGTTGGTGTTGACTTAGGATCAAATGAGAAGAAACCTTAAAATGAGAAGGATGAGAAATAACTATAAGTACACATTAGAGATGCATCGATTTGAATTAGATGCATCTTTAATCTTTTAGATGCACCTTAATATATATTCTAGCAAAAAACTAGATGCATATACATATATTAGATGCATTTCATCAAGTTAGAAGAATCCTATATATTTTTCGTCCTCCGCGGGTCAAATTTGTTGCTAGAACTACTTTGCATCTTTTTCACTTTTGAAACTAATTGGGATGCATATAAATGAATAGAGATGCATCTAATTCAAGGATATAGTTATTTCTCATTCTTCTCATTTCAAGTTTTCTTCTCACCGGATCCTTACCCGGTTGGTGTTTTTGTTGACAATCTAGTACGCAGCGACTAGTGCTCACACCTTGTGGGTGCTTTTGTTTGGAAGTCACTTGATGCTTATATAAATTACTTCTAAATCTCATTTTCCACCTTGTATTTACTAAAACACCAAAATAATTCAATTACATACCAAAAGTAGTACACGATAAATGGAGCAACGAAATCAGATATAGATATAATCAGACACATTGCAAGTAAAATGTTTACGCTATGAAATCAGAATAGTTCACGTACAAAACTCACAAAAAAATAATTGTCTTAAAAACAATAGTTTATCACCAAAAAAAAAAAAAATTTGTGTTAAAAGAAGCTCGATTGATACCATGTAAATTTAAACAATAGTTTATCAAAAAAAAAATAATAATAATAAAATAATAAAAAATCAAGAGTTCATACCATGTAAATTAAAAGTACAAAATTTGTGTTAAAAGAAGCTCGATTGAGCAGAAACTCAATTTCACAAAAAACAGTCAGTTTTATTAAAACAATAGTCTAGCAAAAATCATAGGAGGTAAGTTGTTTACCAAACTAAAATACTAAATTTAGTAACAACTACTGGTTGAATAAGGAGTTCATAACAAAAACATATTTCTTGTAACCTGACTGACCAAAACTAAGATTTAGCAGAATATCCACACTAAAACTTGACTAGACAGCGGATGTATTCGACACCCACACAGTTACTAAAACCAAACTTTGATCAGTCCCTTTATCACTTAAAAAGATGCCAACATAGTTTCTTCAGAGATTTAAGTGTGCGTTCCTGTTAACCATTCCCAAGTCCCTTATCATGCATAATAACCTTCCAATTAACCCTTACTAGCCCGTTAAGCAAAATTCACATCCTCAATTTTCTTAGTTGATTTATCACTTAACCGCCCTAAGCCTCACAACTAAAATATTTCAAAATATCATCTTTCGATTGAGTAATAACTTTTTATTGTTTATCCTCGTCAGAAGACTCGCTCTGCTATTAACTTGAACTAAGTTTCGATCATCTCTCACTGTGCCTTCCTAATCGAGGGTGAAAGCGACTCTATTAGCTAGACTTCCAGGGACCTTGGAAATGTTTAAGATTTGTTCCCTAAAATACCCTATTTCATGAACGGCTGGTAGCTCTTGACCAATTGATACTATTAAAAAATCTCTCGTTTTAAACAAATTCCAGCAGATTTTAGTGCTTCGAACTCCTTGTCAGCAAAAAATAAAGCTAGTAACATTCAACCAACTACAACAACAACAACACCCAATTCCGTCCGAGTAAGGTACGGGGGAGGTGAAGTGTAGACAAATCATACCCCTACCCTAAGGTAAACCCGAGAGTAGGGAGACTGCTTCCATGAAGACCTCCGGCAAGTGAACGTGTGAGAGTGCATGTGTTCAAATATATGTGGATGTGTGATTGTGTACAGTTGCATGAATAGAGAAGCCATGAAAGTATATAAGCATATAAGCATGTAAGCATATAACGGATAGCAATCATACAAGGCGAACGACAAATACCATCATAAAACTCAGAAATATACAGGCATACATACAACACATGGAAGCATAGCATATACTATAATGAGTGCATACAGTGGGGAAAGGGGATACATGCATAAGGGCATAAACGCATACGAGCACGGGGGACATAAATGCATAAACGCTTACAGACAAAAAGGGCCTATGATAAAATATAGTTCTATATCCTAAGGGTGCAGCGAAGTTTGCAAATTATGCTATGGGCTCTATACCTATGAGCAAAGGCAAATATATACAGGAGATGCCACAAAAAATCGCCTAGGTATGGGCTCTATAACATTCAACCAACCGAACACATAAAATTATCAATAAAAACTTTGAAACATTAGGTCTTCCTTATTCTGAGTTTGGCTCATTCCAAATCTGATCACAATGACCCCCATAACGACCCTATTAGTCATCGTCATAGCCATACCTAGCATCTCATGTGCATCTGCCCCTTGAGCTTGAGATAACGAAAGAAATCAAAAGTACAAAATGGATATGAGATGCCAAGTCTTAGGATGCTTATAACTACCTGGGGTCTAGTAGGGTCCCCATGATTAAATCATTTATGTGCCAACCCTAGATAACGAAATGCCTCATGTTAACAATCAAGATGCCATCTTGGAATGAGGCAATGTGTGCAATTAGTTAACTCACGTTGAGCAATATCCTTTTCGGTTAAGAGGGTTAACATGTGGTCGAACTGATTTCCGGGAACAAATCTAGGAAGGTTTCCAATATTCCCTTGGAGGGGAGCTAATGGCGCAGTTTCTCGCCCTCGATCATGGCATGATGTCGAATGAGAACTAAAGAAGATATGCGTTATTAGCAGACTGTGACAGGCAGTCTAACGAGGCTAAGGATAAAAACAAACATTGGAGATGAATAGATGTCATCAGATACGACCAAGAAGGGATATACTTTATGATATAATAACACTTAATCCAAATAGAATTTTAACAATCATAAACGCATATCAACTTACACACCACAACAAAACAATGTCAATATCCACAACATAAAATGGTCAACCATAGACTCCACACATTGTATCTTCTTTGTCAAAACAAGTACCAAAAATGTATAGAGAGCGAAATCTTGTAAACCCAAACCAACATCACCACCCGAAAATATGTAACTTCTAAGTAAATGCACTACAACAATTTGCTATTCTATCAACACTAAGGAATTAACAAAGCTATCATTTCCTAATTTACCAAACTATAAAGGGGTGTTTGTCTTAGCTTATTTGATGCACTTTCGAGCTCATTGAAATTTGTATTAGCTCATTTATATGGTTTATGAGCTTATAGCTTAAATAAGCTATAAGAAGTTAATAAGCTCCTAAGCCGTAAAAAATAAGCTTATGAGCTAATCAAAATTTCAATAAGCTCGAAAGCGCATCAAATAAGCTAAGACAAAAACCCTTTAAAACCAATTAAATTACCTGAGGTGAAACCAAGACAACTTGAAGAAGTTTACCATCAGAAACCTTGCTTCCAGCCACACCACTAATCCCATTAGCCTTACTTATATCAGCTGAGAAAAAAAACTTTTAGCTTATTATAAAGAAAAAAAAAAAGAAAAAAGATAGAGAGTAAGTATACATAGGGAACAAATGGGCGATGCTTGAAATTTCTTTTTGACTTGAAGTATCAAAGATTGTTGAAGACGAAATGGAGCTGAGCACCGAGAGTAAAACGGCGTCGTCATAGTGTTTAGGGTTTTATAAAACCCCAGTGTCTCCATTTTTAAGGTTTTTCAGTTGAACTAGTTATGTTTGTGTTCCTGTACTTCTTGATGATAAACAAATGGATTTTGTTTATGAAAATGAAAAGGTGTTTCAGTATTAAATTTGGTTGCTAAAAAAAAAAGTATTAAATTTGGTCCCTTGAGTATCATTGTTATTTGTTTCTAACTTTCTCCTTGTAATAACCTCAATTACTTTTTACATCAAATAAAGATGTTTAGTGGAAAACTTGGAATCGCAAATATATAAGGAGAAGGCACTTTATTTTGTTTACCTACAAATTTATATTTACCAAGAGATAAATTTTCACTATCTATCTATTTTAATCTAATGGTGGGATTAATCTAAGATTTAAAAGGTAAATCTAAGTTCATGTTTTTTTCTTGTCTTTTTATCTTTCTTTTGTATTCAAATAGTGTTTTTTTTTTCACGTTTTTTATATTTAATTCATGTTTTATTTATTTATTTATTTATTTATTTTTAGATTCGCGTTTTTTTCTTATTAATTCACGTTTTTTTCCATTCGCATTTTTTTCTTCGTTTTCGTTTATTTTCAGACGTTTTCGTCCGTTTTCATCAGTTTTCTTTCGTTTTCGTCAATTTTTGCATACGTTTTCATCCATTTTCAAACGTGTTTTTACGCTTTCATACGTTTTCGTTCGTTTTCATACGTATTCGTCCATTTTCTTACGTTTTCGTCCGTTTTCTTACGTTTTCATATTTCTGACTATCACAAGTGATATTCTGTGATATTCAGAATATCACTTTGTGATATTCTGAATATCACTTGTGTTTTTCTGAATATCACTTTGTGATATTATGATTATCACTTGTGATTTTCTGGATATCGCTTTGTGGTATTCTGAATATCACTTGTGATTTTCAAGTTACAAAACATTAGTTGAAAATCAATTGTAATATTCAGAAAATCACTTCTGAATATCACAGAATATCACTTGTGATATTCAGAATATTATTTGTGATACTCAGAATATCACAGAATGTCACTTGTGATATTCAGAAACACATGAAAACGGCCAAAAACATTTAAAAACGGATAAAAACGTATGAAAACGGATGAATGTGTATGAACTCTAAACCAAAATTTGACCATTTTCTCTTTATACGTGGTAAATATAAACTTACATATTTTTATAAGTTTCAAAATAAGCAAGTTAAGCTTGTGAAACGTAAATCAAAATCATATAAGCTCATAAGCAAATAAAATAAAATTAATCAATGTATCATATTGGATTTCACAAACACATCAAATCATGATTACAACTAGGCGTATAACTTGAGGTTTTAGAGAGAGAAAGAGTTAGAGGTTTGGGAACTTAGTGAGAGAAAGTAAAAGTATTATTATGAGCTCCAACCCTCTACCTTGGGAGGTAGAGGGTATTTATAGTCTTACATAAAACGCCACCTACGGCTGTGGATCAGGCATACAGTGGGTAAAGACCCGTCCGTTCTCCACGGTGTTACTTAACTAAATTCTACTTAACATTAAATAACTACGACTACGAGCTTTCTAACGATTACATATACTTGAGGTGACCGACACTTTAATAACTGGATTTACTAAATCCTAACAATCTCCCCCTAAGGGAGGTCACCTCAAATTACATTGAATACAAACAAATATTACATTAAGATTTTTCTTGGATTCTTGTTAATGTTCTTTGCTCAGTAGTCCGTAGTCATTGATTCTTCATTTCTGCATGTTTAGTTAATCCAAGTGGAGGTCTTTAACTGATCCACGTGATAATGAGTTTTGAGCCAGCTTTGAGATCATCAGCTACCATAAATCTCTGACTCTTCCATTGTGGTGATGTGACTTTTGGATCGACATGCTCACATTCTGGATCATGAAATCTTTTCATCAGAGTAGCGGAAGCTTTAGTAGATTCATGATATTTGCGGCGATTAGCGAGCATGGAGTGAAAATATCCGAGTCGTTGATGCACTTATCATGATTTCTTTAGAAATGAATGTGTTGTGTGAGCATGCGGCTGTAGATTGACCTCTCCATTACGATTTCTTTGCAAGCGTCGGCGTACGCATACAACGTTAGCAATAAAGTGCACGAAAGTGTATTTGATCACTTTTGTTGAATTGAGGTACATGGCCCACGGTTCCGATTGATCGATTACAAGTACGCCTATGACGGTATAATTCGAAGAATCTCCTTGACAGGGTTTCGTACTGCTCTAGTTGTTCTCAAACCGGACGTCTCAAAGAAGACAACACGGAGTAAGTGAACCGCGAATTTGAGATTCACGATTGATGAAAAGAGATTTGAAAAACAATCGAGTCTGCTTTCGATAAAGTGTTTTTGCAATACAACGAGGGTTTTTGAGAAAAATCAATTATCAATCATAAACATCTTTTATATTTGAAATACTAATACACAGTCGATGTGCTAAAGAAAAGAATTTTTAAGCACAATGACCGGTTTTTTCAAAGGTATCCGTCAATCCATAACCTGAACCAGGATTGATTCATAAGTTTGAATCGCCCCATTGTTTCTGTTCAGTTACCACATGGTTGATCTATTGGATAGATCTCACATGCCACCTACCAAGAGCTTGTTTGATGTTGGCTCTAGAAGGCTTTCCATCTTCATTGTGAATATGTTTGCATATCACTCATATGTTCTGGCAATATGATGAGTGTGTAAATACTCATCATTTTTGTACAAATTAGACTGCAAAAACATCTGAAAACACTCAGTAATGCATCAAAATGATAAAAATATCACAAATAAGTGTTTTATGTGTTTTAAATGCAAAAATATCAAAATCTGGTGAAAAACGTATCAAGTTTGCATAATTGGCAGTTTTAGTCCCCCAAGTTTGAAAAGTTGTCAAAAACAGTCCCTGGTAAATTTAAATAAAGAAAAATATCATTTTAAGTCCCTAAGGATTCCTAAGTTGTCAAAATTGGTCCTTGAGATTCAAATTTACAAAATTACAACTTTAGTCCCTGAACTTTGGAATTTGGCAAAAATAGTCCTTGAAAAAATCAAAAATGTCAAAAATAGTCCTTGCACTATTAAAGTTTGTCAAATTCAGTCCATATGGTAACTTTGGAAAATGGCGGGCTTGGTCCTTCAAGTTTTCAGAATTGCAAGTTTAGTCCTTTTGTTAAATACTTATCCAAGCCTTGTCAAAATGATTTTGACCACCGCCATATTACCCTTGTGACCCCTGTCAAAACCAATTTTGACCCCTTGGTCAAACAAGCGGTCAAACCGCTCTTTCCCTCCACCTCGCCGCTTCTTCTCCACCATCCCCGCAACACTCCACTGTTCCATCCCATCACCTTTTCCACCTCCATCATCATCACCTTCCCACTCAACCCCCCCCCCACATTAATGCCACCCCCTACTAGCTATATCACAGGCAACAAGTCAAAGTCAGGCTTCCCGCCAAAATTGATAAAATGACCAATACACTCTAAACTCTCCCATTGGCCAAAATGAGAGGTGGGATTTGATCAAGATGCCACGTGGAGCAATTTTGGAGCATAAAGAGAGAAAGACAGAGTAGAAGACAAGTAGTTTAGTTTTTAAATTTCTTGTATGTCGTTTTTATAAAATCATCTTAGTTAGTTTCTTAATTTTGTAATTTAAAGCTTTCCTGTATTGAATCCAAGTAGTTTGATCATTACAATCTGTTTTCAAATCTTAATTCAAGGGTTCACTTAAATTTCATGTTTTGATGACTCATTGTTGAGAAGTTCAGTTTAAAAATCTTGTGTCCAAGCCTCTAAGAGCTTACTCTTAAGTTACAATAAGTTCATTTAAGCCATTTAAAGCTTTTCATAAGCTTATATTTCAGTTTCTAGAAAATTTGATATATGGTCAACGAAAGTCAACTGCATTGCTCATTTGGTTTAGAAATTGGAATGGGTTGATTCTTATCTTTGAATTGGGTATTGGTTGGTGATTTTAATCTTGGTTTAGTAATCGATATGCTACCCAAATGCTGGAAATCAAGTAGCTTTGTTACCAAACCTTTTCCAAAACTGTCATGTTACTAATATAAATATGGTCATGGTTGCTTGTAGTTTATGCTAAATTAGATGTTATTATAGCTTTGGGATTTCAGTTATAAACTTGTTTGAATCTCTGCATAAGTAGGATAGAGTTTGATAGTTAAAATTGCTATTTGAAAAGTTTTAAACTAGTGTTTGGCTCTACTTGTTTAACTGAGTTAAAGGTTTGTTCAGAAGTTAGATTTAGTTGCTTAAGTATCATCTAGGTCCATTGCAATCATTTCAGTTATTACTTGTCACTAGAACTCACTTAAAGTCAAACTTGCATATAAACCGCTCTTATAGTCTAATGTGTGAATCAGGATTCAGATCTTGCAAATAGAGTGTTAGTAGTTGATTTAGTTTGAATTAGTTGCATTTCATCATTTCACATTAATCTCAGTTCACAAATTGGAATCAAAACTCAAATTGGTCAAAGTTTCAATCTTGTCAAAAAAGTCAAAATAGTGCAAAATCAGTTTTGAGCTCAACTAGGAAGAATTTTCATGGGTTCATTTCTAGGCCAATCTTAATGAAACTTTGGGTCTTAGAACTTAAGCTGGTCTTGTTTCTTATTAGCATTTTTACAGATTTTTACCAAATTTTTAGAAGTTTCATTTGAGCTTGTTAAAATGGTGTTAAATCCCCTGTGCAGGGCATTGAGCCTGCACAGGGAATATGCAGGTTTTGCAGACCTTGCATTTGGCTCATAAGAGCTCCTCAAAGTCTGTCCTTGGGTTTTTCAATAGCCACCCAGGTCTATTGCAGGCTCCCATTTCCATTTTGTTGTTTCAGCTTATTGTAGTGCTTATTTTCTTGCTTAAAGTAGACACCCTAGAATCTGTTTTTAGCTTGTAGCTCATATCCTCAAATCTGTGCTAGCTTGTAATCCAGTGGTTAAGAGCAGTTGAGATTGGTTGTTTTTAAGTTCCTTTAGCATATTGTAGCTTGTGTTTCAGTTTGGTAGCTTTTGGACTCCATTTGCTTATTTAAGTGCTTATTTCAATAAGCACTTACTCATCAGTTTCAATATCTTGCACACAACCCCATGTTTTTCCATTTTTCCTAGCTTCCTTATATTATTTTAGACTTTTCCTGAAATTTTCAGATTTTTCCAAGCTTGTTTGCTATTTTTCTTAATTTAAATTAGTTTTTAAGCATTTTTAATTAGCTTTAAATACAAAAAATTAAGAAAAGGTTCAAAAAAATAATTTTTCATTTTTCTTAAGTTTAGATAAATATAAAAAGACAAAAAATATTTTTCTAGATTTTTCTTAGTTAAATTTGTATTTTTAAGCCATTTAATTAGTTTTTAATAGTTTTTAATTCCTAAAAAATAGAAAAATAATCAGAAAAATACAAAAATAGTTTTTAAAATTCTCTTTTGTTATTTTAGATTTTTCCAAGTCTTAATTTTATTTTTCTAGCTTAATTTCACATTTTCTTGTATTTTAGGTAATTATTTAATAGTTAAAATAGTTTTTAATTAATAATAATTAGAATAATAGTTATTAAAATAATTTTATTTTTCTATAAATTTTCTTTTATCATTAGGATTGTAAAAATGTATTTTTCATATTTTTAGGATTTATATTGTATAATTTTCACTTTTTATTTTTGCGTTTCACGTAATTTTATTTTAAACGTAAGTTTTAAGTTTTAAACGTTCATCAATTTTAAATATAGTGATAGCGTTTATTTAATATTTTTTATCTTTTAACTTTCTTTAATTTGCATTTAAGCCCCTGTAGTTTATGGGCTTTTCCTTAGTTATAATCATCTTCAAATCTCTTTTCCCGTTCAAATTTCTCGATCACTACACATTTGGCTATTCTCGCATTCGTTGGGACTTAACGACTGGGAAACACTATACTCTCGATCTTCATTGCATTTTCTCCGAAAGCTGTTTTAAGTTTGTTACGGATTCGCCATTCACAAGTGGCAGGCTTGCGTGATTAAACTTGACGGTTTGGAGCGGATCAAATTTTGGCGCCGCTGCCGGGGAACAGTGCTAATAGTCTTACGTTTAGCAGATTAGTGATTTGACATCACTCCTTGTTCATACCATCTATATATTTATATTTTCTTATAAAATCAAAAACCCAAAAAGATTTTCATTCTTTGTTTTTACAACATGTTTTTCAAAAAATACCAAAAATATTCCTCTTTACCCTCTTACCCTTTTTGATTCTTTATCTCTTTACCCTCTATCCATTTGATTCTAAATTTCTATTCTCATGGAATCTCTCGACCTTGCAATTTGGGACGAAGCGAAAAGCTTCGGACTTTATCGCAAATGTCAAGAATTCGTGTTGTTCGCGATGATCCATTAATTCTGCGTAGGGAAATAGAACGAGAAATCGGGGTGACAAAGGACCGGTACTTCCTATAATAAAGGAAGTGCTAAATACGTCCAACCTACGGTTATCCAAAGATCTAATCCCTCAATTGCTCCTAAACCGTCTAGAATTGATTATAAACTTTCACGGTTTACGGTTAAAAGCAAACATGCATAATTCAGACCGGTGACTAGCAAGAATGACTTGCTTAATCTTCACGTTTCTTGAGAACCGAACGGAGACCATAACGGAAGTGGTGGAAATTGCTAGCTCTCGAGCACACCACTTGTCCACCTCCGGATTTTTCAAAATGTTCTTCGAGACTTGATAGTCATACGGATCACCATGTTGGTTTTGTTGATTCTTTGAATGAACCGATTCCTTATCATAACTCTCAAATAGAATCGTTTATTCCTTGTGTCGGTTGTGGTGCGCCTCTTTATGGTTCACCTGCCGTTGGTATGCGTGTGTACAATGTGGTAATGATATCCGTAACGGAGTTGTTTGTTTTGTGGTTCGAGGAATTCATTTGATTATGATCCTAATCTGAACTCATTTAATGACCCTCTAACTTTTCCAATTACCCACCACGGCCGACTCATCTTCATATAATCAACATAAGCTAGCGTGAATTTTGTGGAGGTCCTCACCAAGGATTTGAGTGTCAATCCGGAAACACGTTTGTCTGAGCGGTTTTCGGCAACACTCAGGACTTTGGAAATGACCAAAATCCATATTATTCACATGACCACCCACAACAATCATTTTGTTGTGAGATCTGTGGAGGTCCCCATTTCGCTCGATTGTCAAACGGGAATCCATTTCCTTGTAACAATTACGACTATCCATATCACGACCAACCTCCACAGTGCCAAATAACTCAAACTCCTCAACAAACCCAACAAGACACTTATCTAGAGCTTCTAGAGTTAGTGAAAAGAGGTGAGGAGTTCAATAAAACTGTACTTCATAATATTTCCAATTTTTCTTGTGTATATTGTGGGGTCCTCATGATGATTATCAATGTCAACCTTCCGGTTTTGACAAATCTCCACTCCCACAATGTCCTGTCATTCCAAATTCACATAAGAAATCCATGGAAGAATTGCTATGAAGAAGCGGTCGCTAAAATAAATTCCCAAATTGCCTTTGAAAAATGCATTGGGAATCAATTGCAAAGAAAAACGGATCTAGCTCTTTTCGTTTTATTCTCGATGACGGTGATGATGAAGATACACTTGATTCATCAAGTTCATCGGATGACATCCCAGGTTGAGATTCCATCTCAAACAACTGCTATCACACCCGAAGCTCCCACTCACTCTCTGACAATGGGGGCGAGCATCTTGACATTGTTCTGAAAAGGAATCGGACGAATTCATAAAGTCTAGTGTTGAGAACCTTGTCCCAATCACAAGAGAGTCACAGGAACCGATCATGTGTGTGATTCTATTTCCCCTCTTGAGTGTTCAAAAGATCATTTTGAAACTTTCTCCGATGTTAGCGACGATTGTACTTCTCATGGAAACATCGAGTATTTTGAGGCATCACTCCCGGTGACTCGATGCGTCGATCATCAGATTGAGGAGTTCACCGATGAATTCACTCACATCAATCCAGTTTCATCGGAAAGTAATGATAGTCTTTCTGATTTCAAAGACGATCCGGGAGAGACCGAAAGTCTCCTTGATAATGATCGTTCACTCACTTCTTATCCCAACAGTCCAATAGAGAATATTAATCACTTTGTTTCTGAAACATTCAAAACAACTCTCACCAATCCTCTATTTGAATTCGACTCTGAATTCACTTTAATTTCCGAGAATCCACTCTTTGATACTCAGATTGAGGATAGTGATGAGTCTACAGTGGAACAAGAATTCACAGATTTACATCTTGTGATTGATTCTCTTCACGAGGAGTTCGCCGGTGAACTCACTCATATCATATCTCCGCCGGAGTATGATAATTTCTACTTTGATCTAGACACACCCATAATATGTCTTGATCAAGCGAGCTTAACTGAGGAGATTCATGAAATTATGAATTCTCCTATTGAGGATGAAGAGTTAGTCATGATTTGTATCATGATTTTCTTTCTTTTCTTCATATATCCCGTGGCTTCCCCTGTTCTTCACTCCTTCGGGAATGAAGACATTATCTTTGACCCCGGCATTTCCATATACCATTTGTGAGCCGGGTCTGTCTGTATATCTCATCGGTGTGGAACTTTCACGTACTTCAATGTTTATCCAAACATCTTGAATGAAAGTCCGATGGAGATTGTTTCTTCCACTTACTTCCCCATGAACAAATTAATTCGGGGTCAAGTCAAGCTAGTGACTTGGTTATCAAAAACAAGCCATACAATATGGGTTTTCACCCATATTTCTGTCTTTTTCCCCTTTCTACCACCCTAGTGTGGGGGAGATGCCCCACATGTTGTATATAGATCTAAAAAATGAATGAAAATTGTAAATATTAAAAAAGAGAATAATTGTTGTGTTTCTACACTTAGCTAGTAATGTTATCTTTATACGTTCTAAGTTTCGCATAACAGCGGTACTTTGAATATTGAGGACAATATTCATTTCTAAGTGTAGGGGAAATTCGCGAATTTAATCATAAATGTACCCTTTTAGTCCCTTTTTCCCCCAAATTGGCCAAATTTTAAAATTTTTTTAGTGGAAGTACTATGTACTAAACACAACAAATGGTAATCAATCCACCATGTCTAACCACATAAGGATTGGCTAATCCAGGAGCAAACGGCTCTTGGTAAAGATATCTCAAATGGTTGGACGGCTTGCAATTTGCCCAAAATTGTATGGTATTCAACTCACCATATCCTTAAAAGTGAAGAGTTGGCTAGCCCGCAAGTTTATGGCTTGTGGTAAAGGCAGTGGAAAATCCATAATTGGTAATCGACTCACCAAAGATAATATTGATAATTTATCTAAGAGTTGGCTAGTCCAGAGCAAACGGCTTCCGGTAAAGACAAATCAAATCCGTTATATGGTTTATGATTTGCCAATAAATCGATGGTTATCTGTACCAAGGTTCTTACTTGAACTGAAACATTTGGCTACTCGAGAAGTAATGGCTTTTGGTAAAGAGATGAAATCCATTAATTTTCTCAAAACATTGCTAGGGACTAGCAATATCTTAGTGTGGGGGATTGATGAGTGTGTAAATACTCATCATTTTTATACAAATTAGACTGCAAAAACATCTGAAAACACTCAAGAATGCATCAAAATGATAAAAATATCACAAATAAGTGTTTTATGTGTTTTAGAAGCAAAAATATCAAAATCGGTGAAAAGCGTATCAAGTTTGCATAATTGGCGTTTAGTCCCCAAGTTTGAAAAGTTGTCAAAAACAGTCCCTGGTAAATTTAAATAAAGAAAAATATCATTTTAAGTCCCTAGGGATTCCTAAGTTGTCAAAATTGGTCCTTGAGATTCAAATTTACAAAATTACAACTTTAGTCCCTGAACTTTGGAATTTGGCAAAAATAGTCCTTGAAAAATCAAAATGTCAAAAATAGTCCTTGCACTATTAAAGTTTGTCAAATTCAGTCCTTATGGTAACTTTGGAAAAATGGCAGGCTTGGTCCTTCAAGTTTTCAGAATTGCAAGTTTAGTCCTTTTGTTAAATACTTATCCAAGCCTTGTCAAAATGATTTTGACCCTGCCATATTACCCTTGTGACCCCCCTGTCAAAACCAATTTTGACCCCTTGGTCAAACAAGCAGTCAAACCGCTCTTTCCTCCACCTCGCTTCTTCTCCACCATCCCCCGCAACACTCCACTGTTCCATCCCATCACCTTTTCCACCTCCATCATCATCACCTTCCCACTCAAGCCCCCCCCCACAATTAATGCCACCCCCCCCTACTAGCTATATCACAGGCAACAAGTCAAAGTCAGGCTTCCCGCCAAAATTGATAAAATGACCAATACACTCTAAACTCTCCCATTGGCCAAAATGAGAGGTGGGATTTGATCAAGATGCCACGTGGAGCAATTTTGGAGCATAAAAGAGGAGAAAGACAGAGTAGAAGACAAGTAGTTTAGTTTTTAAATTTCTTGTATGTCGTTTTTATAAAATCATCTTAGTTAGTTTCTTAATTTTGTAATTTAAAGCTTTCCTGTATTGAATCCAAGTAGTTTGATCATTACAATCTGTTTTCAAATCTTAATTCAAGGGTTCACTTAAATTTCATGTTTTGATGACTCACTGTTGAGAAGTTCAGTTTAAAAATCTTGTGTCCAAGCCTCTAAGAGCTTACTCTTAAGTTACAATAAGTTCATTTAAGCCATTTAAAGCTTTTCATAAGCTTATATTTCAGTTTCTAGAAAATTTGATATATGGTCAACGAAAGTCAACTACATTGCTCATTTGGTTTAGAAATTGGAATGGGTTGATTCTTATCTTTGAATTGGGTATTGGTTGGTGATTTTAATCTTGGTTTAGTCTTGATATGCTACCCAAACTGAAATGGAAATCAAGTAAGCTTTGTTACCAAACCTTTTCCAAAACTGTCATGTTACTAATATAAATATGATCATGGTTGCTTGTAGTTTATGCTAAATTAGATGTTATTATAGCTTTGGGATTTCAGTTATAAACTTGTTTGAATCTCTGCATAAGTAGGATAGAGTTTGATAGTTAAAATTGCTATTTGAAAAGTTTTAAACTAGTGTTTGGCTCTACTTGTTTAACTGAGTTAAAGGTTTGTTCAGAAGTTAGATTTAGTTGCTTAAGTATCATCTAGGTCCATTGCAATCATTTCAGTTATTACTTGTCACTAGAACTCACTTAAAGTCAAACTTGCATATAAACTGCTCTTATAGTCTAATCTGTGTGAATCAGGATTCCAGATCTTGCAAATAGGAGTGTTAGTAGTTGATTTAGTTTGAATTAGTTGCATTTCATCATTTCACATTAATCTCAGTTCACAAATTGGAATCAAAACTCAAATTGGTCAAAGTTTCAATACTGTCAAAAAAGTCAAAATAGTGCAAAAATCAGTTTTGAGCTCAACTAGGAAGAATTTTCATGGGTTCATTTCTAGGCCAATCTTAATGAAACTTTGGGTCTTAGAACTTAAGCTGGTCTTGTTTCTTATTAGCATTTTTACAGATTTTTACCAAATTTTTAGAAGTTTCATTTGAGCTTGTTAAAATGGTGTTAAATCCCCTGTGCAGGGCATTGAGCCTGCACAGGGAATATGCAGGTTTTGCAGACCTTGCATTTGGCTCATAAGATCTCCTCAAAGTCTGTCCTTGGGTTTTTCAATAGCCACCCAGGTCTATTGCAGGCTCCCATTTCCATTTTGTTGTTTCAGCTTATTGTAGTGCTTATTTTCTTGCTTATAGTAGACACCCTAGAATCTGTTTTTAGCTTGTAGCTCATATCCTCAAATTTGTGCTAGCTTGTAATCCAGTGGTTAAGAGCAGTTGAGATTGGTTGTTTTTAAGTTCCTTTAGCATATTGTAGCTTGTGTTTCAGTTTGGTAGCTTTTGGACTCCATTTGCTTATTTAAGTGCTTATTTCAATAAGCACTTACTCATCAGTTTCAATATCTTGCACACAACCCCATGTTTTCCATTTTTCCTAGCTTCCTTATATTATTTTAGACTTTTCCTGAAATTTTCAGATTTTTCCAAGCTTGTTTGCTATTTTTCTTAATTTAAATTAGTTTTTAAGCATTTTTAATTAGCTTTAAATACAAAAAATTAAGAAAAGGTTCAAAAAAATACTTTTTCATTTTTCTTAAGTTTATATAAATATAAAAACAAAAAATATTTTCTAGATTTTTCTTAGTTAAATTTGTATTTTTAAGCCATTTAATTAGTTTTTAATAGTTTTTAATTCCTAGAAAATAGAAAAATAATCAGAAAAATACAAAAATAGTTTTTAAAATTCTATTTTGTTATTTTAGATTTTTCCAAGTCTTAATTTTATTTTTCTAGCTTAATTTCACATTTTCTTGTATTTTAGGTAATTATTTAATAGTTAAAAATAGTTGTTAATTAATAATAATTAGAATAATAGTTATAAAAATAATTTTATTTTTCTATAAATTTTATTTTATCATTAGGATTGTAAAAATGTATTTTTCATATTTTTAGGATTTATATTGTGTAAGTTTCACTTTTTATTTTGCACGTTTACGTAATTTTATTTTAAACGTAAGTTTTAAGTTTTAAACGTTCATCAATTTTAAATATAGTGATAGCGTTTATTTAATATTTTTTACCTTTTTAACTTTCTTTAATTTGCATTTAAGCCCCTGTAGTTTATGGGCTTTTCCTTAGTTATAATCATCTTCAAATCTCTTTTCCCGTTCAAATTTCTCGATCACTACACGTTTGGCTATTCTCGCACAGCTCGTTGGGACTTAACGACCTGGGGAAACACTATACTCTCCTGATCTTCATTGCATTTGCTCCTGAGCTGTTTTAAGTTTGTTACGGTCTGCCATTCACAAGTGGCAGGCTTGCGTGATTAAACTTGACGGTTTGGAGCGGATCACAATACCACAAGGATAATGCATAGGACTCATAAGATATAATCTCTCTTTCCACATTGTGTGAAACAGAGAGTCTTCATTGACAGTGTCCTAAAGAGATTTATTTGATGATCTCGTAGCTCTAGACTCAATAGTGCACTTTTGGTTTCCCATGCCGGAGACTAGGGAGAGGGTCTCCTTCTTCAATATCAACAATCTCTAAGAAAAAGTCGATAGATTATGTAGGTTCCCCGTGAGAATGAAACAAGCCCTTTTAAGAGGAACTTGAGTAGCTTGGGAAGTTTAGTGCAGTGCGTCACTGGGTCCATGACGTCTTGTCTTCAATACCAGTGTTACCTTAGTAACCACCAGTAGCATATGTATTGAACCCGGTTTCTGCCCTAAGGTTGAATAATTAGAGGGCTATTTGTTTTCACCATTTTCTCATTCAATTCTTTTTCATTCTTCAACCCCTTCAGTGCTTACCGAGACTTCATAACTAGAACCTTGTTGGGTTTATTCCAGTTCTAGCTCTTTCTCAGTCCGCACTCTTCCCATATCTCACTTTTCTCCTTTTTCATCATACCTAAGGACTCTACACTATCTAGTGGACTGTCCCTGGGTAGATCCTCTCAGTTCTGGCGGGATCGTGGGAACGAATACCTAACCTAACCATCCTTATATCACCATACATAAAGTAAATTTGGTCGGTCTATTTGGTATTGTTCATCTGCCATTGGAACCAATTGAAAACCATTTGAAAATCAATCCAGATACTTGTGATATATTATCAAAACATTTTGTACCTGAATTATTTTTGATATTTTTAGAAAAAGAGCTCCCCCTCAACGTGTGCATCATGTATTTGAAGTCGTTTTGGCACACGGAGGCAAGAGGAATGATTCACTTCTTTGATTACCATTTTCTAAAAGATATCAACATCACTTTCCTGATCAAAGTTAGTATTTCTCATGCTTTGTTAAGGATAATTTTTGGAAAGGATGTGGTTTTCAAGAAGTTGCTCCCCCTCAATATGTGCATAGAGATTTGAAAGTGTTTTGCACATATTAGGGAAAATCTACACATTGAAACAAATCAATCACGTTTCAATCCTTTTTGGTTTGAAATAGATGCTCCCCCTCAACATGTGCATGGAAAAATTGAAATCGTTTGGCACATGTGGGGAGGAGAGCTTGTAAAATATTATAAAACCATTTATCGAATTATCAATTTAAATCTAATTTAAATCACAAATTCTCCCCCGGTCACAATTTTCAAATCATTTGAGATTTGTGATCTCTGGAGATTTAAATTGACTTTGAAAGCTTTTGAGGAGAATTGTGACTTGCTTATGAAAATATTTAACCGATAAGGATCAAAGCTGATGTTGATCCCAGTTGAGCAAACGATCTAATATAGAAACTGACTTAAACAAAGACTTATTAAGTATCACGCGGAATTTAATACTTAATCTTAAGAAGAAGAACAATGAACATTCAAACACCTCAATATTATTATTAATACGAATACTCTAACCAGTATTAGGGTTTTACAACCTTGAAGTGTATCGACCTTAGATATAAAACATACGTATATCTAATCTAACCTAGGACCTCCTTTTATAGGCTAAGGAGTCCTTTACATAATACAATACATAACCTACAAGATAAATATCTTTTCCATATTTATCTAAAACAAAATATTAAACCGACTATACAAGACTAGCAGTGGTTACAATACAATATCCGTGGTTACACAATACTACTAGCCGCGGTTTGTCTTTAGCAGTGGATTCATTCTTCTGTCCGTGGTTTCACCAACTCTGTCCATGGTTCCAACACTTAGAATAATTCTTGATCCAAGGAACCAAAAACCCAACAATCCTCCCCTAAACTTGATACATTCAAATAGAATTCTCAAGTTTCCTTTAAGCTCAAAACATCTGAATTGGAGGATGTAGCCAAACACTTACTAGATTTAAGAATTTTCTCATACTTCAGCAACAAATTGTAAGCTTGATCATCATAGGACATCAACATCTTTAAACCACCAGGCTTCACCATCTGAGCAATAACTCCTGGATAATTATTCAATTTGGATAATCACCTTCTACAAGCATATGAATAACTTCTCCAGACACAGTTAACACATGAACTCCACAAGTTTGATATAAAAACCATCTTGTAACTTGACCATTGTAGAGTCCTTTCCATTCAGGCTCATCATGAGTAGGTTCAAACAAAATCTTCAAGTGATGATAAACTAGTCTCTCATGATAATCATCTGGATGTACTTCACCAAACTTATTCTTGTAAAGTATCCAAAGATTCATTAAATCATCTCTATCAAAATATTGAAGCATCTGTGAAAATTTATGAAACTCAGAAACTTCATTATTGAGTCTTTCAATTTTCCAACATCCTTCACTTCCATTAAGCTCAAACACATAAGAGATAATTTGATTACCATCTTCAATCACTTTCAGTCTTTTAGAACCAGATGTCTCCTGAATCTCAGATTTTCTCTTTTGTCTACTTTGAATCCACTCTTCTTCTTTTTCAGAATTCATTGGACAGAAATTATCATTATTAATCCTCATACACATCAGATAAAGCTCATGAATTCTTTCAAATGAACATTTACTAAGATTATCAGAAATATGTATGCCTGAATTCTTAATAATCTTCATCAGTACATTCCTCATCTCACGAATTATAGGAGGTTTCTTCCTTTGAATTTGCTTCTTTTCCTTCAGATCCTCCTGCCCATTCACCCAAGATTCTAGCTCTTTCCTCATCATCTAACAATGCCCATTCTTGAGTAGTATACTCATCCTTTATTTGATTAGAAGCTTGCAAATAATTTTGTGATTCATACCATGTAGCTAACCATTTCTGAGAAGCCTCCTCCTCTTCTTGCTTTTCTTTTTCTGCAGCTGCTTCCTCTTCAGCTTGTATGCCTCTTGTATACTCTTCATCATAAGCAATGCTTGCTACACTTTTAAACTTTAAAACAGGTGCTGCAATACCTTTACCCTTTCCAGTGTCTGGTTGAGCCATCTTCTTCTTCAAAGGCTCACCAATAAATAGACTTTTTGCAGTAGATTTAAGAGATGAAACAGGTGCAATGATGGGTGTAGGGTTAGTTGAGGTTTTGCTTAGATTGATCAACATACTTGCAGCTTCTTTCTCAACTTCTTTTGATTTAGGTGGTGACACAGAGATGGTTGTAACAATTGTGGAAGTAGTTATGATAGCAGTGGGTACAATTGCCGTATCTGAAACTGCAGCAGTGGTTTCAAGAGTACTAGCCGTGGTTGTAGACACACTATCGTGGTTGTGTCACTACCTCATCTTCTACCACGTCTTCAAACTTTCAGAACAGCTTCATTCCCATCTTTATCAGATACTACAAATTGTGCTGCTTGATCTCCACTATCCACATCTTCTTCCATATGCACATCTACAGCCTCCCCTGAATTCATGCCTTCACTCCTCCCCTGTTTGGGTACATTCTCCACATTCTGAGCTGGAGAGGAGTCCACCTTCTTTTTCATCTTTCTCATAGTCCTCAAAACAGCAACCCTAGGTCTTCTTACTTTCTCCAAAACAACCATCCTATGCTTCAGCCTCCGAATTTCTTTACCCTGAAACACAGCCAACTCTTGAAGACTGGAGATTGTATCATCCATTTTAGCACATTTAGCCGTCAATTCATTAAAACGTTCAAGAATATCCTCCCCACTTCGATCTGTGTTAACTGGTCCGAGAGGTGGTTCATTGGAAAAGTCACCATGTACCAGCTTAGGATCCGTCAATTCAGTGTCAGGTTCCAAACTATCCTCATCACTTGGTACGTGTTAAGCTGCTCAGGAGGTGAATCCTTGGATAAAGTAAACATAGCACCAAACCTTGCCTGATCATCTATGCACCCTGAGTGAGCCAGTTGGCTAGGGATTCCTCCACCTGTGTGAAGTTCCAAGGAACTCTCCACATTAGAAGTTGCCAAAGGTTGGGTCTTATTGATGTTTCCACTAGCACGACCATCTAAGAATGAATCAGTAGTGGAAGCCCTTCCAATCATGTCACCTCCGCACCGTGTAACAGCCTCATGAACAACACCACTAACACCAGCCTGAGGTAGCTTGGTGCCCTTCTTTCTCCTAGTCCATACGATAGGTTTAACAGTGGTTTGGGTTTGACTAGAAGTAGGTTGTGATTCACTAACAGTGGAAACAAGTGCACTATCAGTGGGTTGAGGTGTACTAACAGTGGATTCAGGTTCTATGGATTGGTCCTCAAGACCCTCGTCAAACTCAAGAATAACAGGCAAAGTAAGCATATGAGGGAACAAAGGAACATCTCTTATTTGAAAATTTGGCTTCTGATTCCTCATATGTGCAAAGACCTTAGGAAGCATATACTGCACTTCATACTCCCTAGTGTGCTCAACAGGTTCCTCTATTTGACTTTCCACAATCAGTTGAACAAATCTAGGATATAAATAATATTTACCCTTCTTCCTAATGTTCTGCACAAACCCTTCATAAATCATCCTAGACCAATTAAACTTCCTCCCCTCAGAGAAACATATAATAGCTGTAGCACTCTTAGAAGGAAAGTCATCAAATCCAGTGGTCTTATTACTCATACACATCAACAAGGTGTGTATCAAAAACTTCCATTGTGATGAAAACATGCTCTTAAAAATTTTTACCTTGTCACCCCTATGTGTATATCCTAACCTCTCTAAACCAGCAAAAATCTCAGCATCTGAAAGATTAACAACACCATCAGCATCATCAAACTTCAAAACCCTTCTTATGATCTCCTCATTTACCAAAATAGCATTCTCATCCACCACAGAACTAAACACTTCTACTCCATCGACCTCCTCAAGCTTAGCATTCCCCTAGAACTGATGTATATAGGCTTTAAGGATAGTTGGTGTGACAGTTAAGGCAAAGTGAATAGGACTGTGAATAAGGAAATCAATCATTTGATGAAAACCTTCGGATCTATTGTTTTTGATCAGATTAGCAACAAGGTTATGTGTGTTGGAGTACTGATTCGACATTGTGATTGATAATGGGAATGATGTGGGATGTGTGAATTATGCAAAGGAAAGTAATTAGGGTTTATGTAGAGCGCCAAGTTGAAGTGGTTTGAAGATCAATTAAATGATCTATCCGTGATTTGGGGATAAAAATGTGTTTTCGCCAAAGTTACCAAACAGCCCCTTAAGTATCCAAAAATCAGCAACATGCTAGCAGCGGTTTGAAAACCTCTATCCGTGGTTTGAAAACTACTAGCAGTGGATACAGAAATTCACTCCAACCAGTTGACCAAGAGATGCAGCAAGCAAATCTGTGTCAAAATTAGTGATATCACACAAAAATATGAGGGATTACACAATTTTTTTTAATCACTAATCAGCTAAAAACATCACAAGCTCCAATGTACAACAATCCTTCATACCTGCAAATCACAAACATAAACCAAACATAGAGAAGATGGTTAATGTTAGCAGTGGTTAGAGAAAACTAGAAGTGGTTCCATATACTTAGCAGTGGTTAGCCAATGTGCTAAAGTCTAAGTCAATATGGTCAACTTCCGGTATTAATTCATTTCCAAAGTCAAAAGACCTCATTAACTCCTCAACCACTTAAACCTTCCCCTCATTTACTCTCTAATACCATTTGCTCTGCCTATAAAAGAATCCCAAGGCACAAGTAACACTCACACCAATTAATCCAATCTTGCTTCCAAACCTTAATTCCTCAAAAATTCACAATCAACAATAACCAGCATGGCTAATCAACCAGAAGTCATCAACCTAACATCCTCCTCCTCCTCATCATCATCATCATCATCATCATCAAGTGATGATTCTAACCCATGGCTTCTTTACCTTCCTCAAGAAGATCCTCGACCTAGAAAGTCCCCCTTTCTCCCTTCATCGGAAGATGATAGTGTGGTAGATCCTAGTGAGTCATCAAAGGTTGAGATGATTCCACGGCGCCTAGAGCCAACCTTCAATAGATTGGTGAGAGAAGAAGCAGAGAGAGCACAACCTTCACCATCTCAACCCCAACCAAGGCCACGTGCCAGAAATCCACCACTCCCAAAGAACAGAGAAGTGGTGATTGGTCTTCTGCTCCAGGATGCGGTTCTTCAACCCATGGAAGGAAGGGAAAGGGCAAGGGTGCAGAGGTGAAGGGAAAGGGAAAAGGGAAGATGGAGTAGTTGCTTTATGGTGGAATGAGTAGATGGAACAACTGAAGATTTCTCATATCACAAAAGCAGCCATCCTCGTTTTCATCAATCCATCTTTCCATTTGCATCTGTAGCTTCTTCTTAGTACAAGATATGTAGTACCCCTAGATTTTGTAATAGATGATAGGAATGATCTTTTATGTCATTTGAAGTTTATTGTCTGCTGTACATTGTATCTTGACTTAATGAACAACTTCTTAATGTACTTCTTTTGCATAAGTGATTAACTTCCATATGTCTGCAAAATGGTTAGTGGGAACACAAAGCAACAAACAGTGGTTTGAACATAACTATCAGTGGTTAGAAACAAAAATAGCAATACTAAGATCACATAATAACAGTCTAATACTTGTACAACCTTTTACAAAACAAGTTGATATTTAGAGATTAATCATTCCAATACTAACTACAAGGTACTGAAACCTCCCCACATCAAAAGCTTTAGTGAGAAGATCAGCAACATTGAAATCAGTATGGATTTTTACCATTTGAATCAACCTTTTCTCATTACAATCTCTAATAAAATGATGCCTTATCTCAATATGTTTAGTTCTAGAATATAAAACAGGATTTTTAATGATGCAAATTGTATGGTTATTATCAATGTAAATCTTAGTATGCATAAAGTTGTACCAAAATCCGAAATTGATTGAATCCAAAGAACTTCACCACAACAACTAGCAGCAGACCACATATTAAGCCAGTTGTAGAATTTGCCACAATAGTTTGCTTTTTACGCCATGAAATTAGTCGCTTCCCAAAAACTGACATCCTCCAGTTGTAGATTTCCTATCCAAACTAGCACCAGCATAATCACTATCTGTATAGGCCACCAAGTCAAAGTCAAATGGGGAATCCTTAGAATACCAAAGGCCCAGTTTAGGATGACCTTTAAGGTATCTAAAGATTCTCTTAATAGCATTCATGTGTGAGGTATTGGGTGTGACTTGAAATCTTGCACACACACATATTGAGAACATAATATCTGGCCTAGATGTAGTGAAATACATCAAAGATCCAATCATGGACCTGTACAACTTCAAATCAACTTTGGGACTTCCATCATCTGGTAGAAGAGGTTTCTGAGTCTCCATAGGTGTACTAGCACTCTTCACATCCTGAAACCCAAACTTCTTCAAAATATCTGCTACATACTTGTCTTGACTAATGAAGATACCATCAGTCCTTTGTTGAACCTGTAGCCCTAAAAAGAAAGTGAGTTCTCCCATAGAACTCATTTGAAACTTATAATGCATAAGTTTCTCAAATTCTGTGCATAGCTCCTTATTAGTTGAGCCAAAGATGATGTCATCTACATAGACCTGAACCAATAAAATATCATCTTTGTGCTTCCTAATGAACAAAGTTTTATCAATTAACCCTCTTTTAAATCCATTGTCCATCAAATAAGTAGACAGGTACTCATACCATGCCCTAGGAGCTTGATGCAACCCATACATAGCCTTCCTCACCCAGTAAACCTTGTCAGGATGATCAGGATCTTCAAAACCAGGAGGTTGACAAACATAAACATCTTCATCAATTGTGCCATACAAAAAGGCACTTTTAACATCCATCTGATACACAACAAAATTCTTGAATGAAGCATAAGCTAAAAATAATCTAATAGCCTCAATTCTTGCAACTGGAGCAAATACTTCATCATAGTCCAAACCTTCAGTTTGTGTGTATCCTTGAGCAACCAACCTTGATTTGTTCCTTACCACAATTCCTCTTTCATCCCTCTTGTTTCTGAACAACCATTTTGTCCCAATTGCCCTGTTACCATTAGGAAGATCAACCAATGTCTAAACCTCTTGTAGTTTGAACTGAAGAAGCTCCTCTTGCATTGATTCTATCCATCCTTCTTCTGATAAAGCTTCTTCCACTCTCTTGGGCTCCTTTTGAGACAGAAAACAAGCAAACATGCAATTTTGCAGATCTTTATGACTATTTCTTTTGTGAAGTGATCTTGCAAAGAAACCTTGCTCAAGAAAGGTTTCAGTGTTCTTAACCTTGCTTCTTGTTTGAACTGGAGTATTCAAATTTCCAAGTATTTGTTCCTTGGGATGAATCTTGTGAATCCTTGTAGTAGTGATTGGACTTTCATGAGTGACAGTTTCCAAGTTAGTCAAATTGGCATTGAAGAAATCATCCATGTCTTCATCATCAGTAGGAGTATCAATATCTACCAAAGGAGGCATATCAGGATCATGTGGATACTCCTCTTCACCAAATAATGGCTTTGCAGTTGGTCCAAAGAAATTACTATTACCAGTACTTGCAGTCGGGGTTTCACTTGTATTGGTAGTGGTAGAAGTTGGCTTAGCAGTGCTTTCATTATTTCTATCACATTGCTTTTGGTTGGCTTAGCAGTGCTTTCAGAATGCCTTTTCTTTCTTTCAATTTCTTCTACCGACACTGAGTCATCTTTTAACAACTCATCCTTATCTTGATGATGATCAACATTGCTTCCAGTATTCAATGCAGCATAATCAATGGGACCTTGCTTATCAATGATGGATGAGACATAACCAACTTTCCACTTTTCAACCAAATAGAACTCCTTTGGAGAATCAGCTTCCTTAGAATCTGTTTCTACATCAGAATCCTTTTGTATACCTACATTAACATTTGTCGAAGTTCCTGCAATGATAGGCTCATAATTCATAGATTTGGTTAGCATATCAATGTTAAACAGCCAGTCTGGTCCTTTGGTTTCAACACTAGGAGTCTCTTCACTAAATTGAACAGTAGGTTCTCTTCAACAATCCTAGTCCTCCTATTGTATACTCTAAAGGCTTTACTATTAGAAGAATAGCCTAAAAAGTATCCATCATCAGCTTTTTCTTGAAACTTACCTAGGTAGTCTATGGTATTCAAGATAGTAACAGGACACCCAAAAGGTTTTAGGAATGCAATCATTGGCTTCCTATCATGTAATAGCTCATAGGGGGTCTTGTTATGAGGCTTCACTACCTTACTTCTATTTTGTACATAACATGCAGTGCCTACGACTTCACCCAAAAGGTAGTAGATAACTTAGATTCGACAACATTGTCCTAGCGACCTCAATTAGTGTCCTATTTTTCCTTTCAGCTACACCATTCTATTGTGGTGTTCTAGCAACACCAAATTGTCTTTCAATACCCTTAGCTACACAGAACTGATTCATCACATCATTCTTAAACTCAGTACCATTATCACATCTGATTACCTTGACCTTATGATTTACTAGATTTTCTATCTTAGTAATGAAACTCTTGAGAATCTCAATAGTCTCACTCTTAGCGACCAAAAGTATACCCAAGAAAATCTACTATAATTATCAGTGATAACTAGGCAATACTGCTTATGGTTCAAACTTTTAACAAAGGTAGGTCCAAATAAGTCCATATGAAGCATAAACAGTGGTTGTGTGATGGTGTTGACAGTTTTAGTCTTACAAGAAGCTCTATGTTGTATCCCTTTTTGACAAGCCATACAAAGTTCCTTACATTCAAAAACCTTAGAAGGTAACCCTCTCACTAAGTTTCCTTTTACCAATTTATTGATTGTTTTGAAATTTAGGTGACCCAATCTTCTATGCCATAACTTAGACTCATCTATTGATGCTTTAGCAAACAAACAGGTTAAGGACCTATTAGGAATTACATCTTTAAGATCAAAACAATATATGTTTTCCTTCCTAGGTACCCTAAGCTGTATATACTTTTCATCAGGCATCTTAAAATCAGGTGACAACACCGCACACTCAGTTTCCCCAAAAAGTACCTAGTTTTTCTTATCACACATTTGAGAAACACTGAATAAATTATACTTAAGTCCTGTACGGATAGACCTTTTCAAAGTCTAATTCCTGTTCGATTGTGCCTCTGCCAAGTATCTTTCCTCCATTTGGATCATTACCAAATGCCACATATCCTCCATTAAAAGCTTCAAAATCCTCGGGTTGCTCCCATCCCATGTCATGTGCCCAGAGCAACTACTATCAAAAACTCCTTTATCTTTTAGCTCATCTTGTAGATTGCCCTGCACATGAAATTAAACAAATTAGTTCCTTTTATGGACCCAAGCCAATCTGACTTGGGTGCGCCTGTGCATCAACATAATCAAATTTCTTTAGGTCCATTGATGCACGGTTGACATGATGTAAAACCTTGGTCTTAGGTTTCCATTGCCAACTAGAGGCCTTAACGGCATAAAATGGTTTCCAACCACTGTGTCAGTTATCACTTTTGGAATTTTTAAAACTTCTTTTGTATTAGTGGTGATATTTTGCTTAGCAGTGGTTTGATTTTGCTTAGCCGTGTTTACATTTTGCTTAGCAGTGGTTGGAACCCATTTGGGTGTAGCAGTAACAATTGACTTTTTATTACCATTCCTCATTAAAACTGCTCTAGGAATCATATTTCTGTTAGAATGAGGGTTTGTTTTCTTTGAAAAGTTTTGGTGATTTACCCCTCCTCCATTGATTCCAAACTTGTGGTTGGTTTTTATAACAGTTTCTCTATAAGTGCTCAAAACTACCACATTTATAACAAGCCTTTTTGACACATTGAAACTCTTCTCCTAATCTGTTAGAAATTAGGCCACTAAAGTTTCTCTGATTGCCCCTAGGTATATATCTTTTCATTTGTTCCCTAGGTATCTCCTTGTACTCTACAACTTTCTTAGCAATTTGAGCTCCAAATCTAGGCACAAGGTTGGCTTGCTTAGAATCAACTTTCTTAACATGTTCTATCTTTTTGGTGAGTTGATTCGGATCTATCTTCCTCGAGAATCGATTCCCAATCTTCAATAGTGGGAGCATCGGATGACTTATCGAGAACCTATCTTAGGTGATTCAATCTTGTTAGTCTCACCTCGGGTTTATTGAAACTAAATTCAACGCTAAATGCATGACTCTTTTGTAGGTGGTGCATGTTTCATAAGAGATGGTGGTGGCATATCATTGTAACTAAGACCAGTACCATCCTTGAATAATTTTTGACCTATTGGCTTATTTACTAGATCAGAAGCATACTGTGTTTTAGCAACACTAACAACATGTTTTTCTTTTTCTACTAGGGCCTTTTGTTTTACACTCTCTGCCTCTTCTAATTTCTCTTTAAGCATTGTAATCTCTCTGTTTTTGAGATCAATTTCACCACCTAGTATATTTATTTTATCAACATACTCAAACTCACATTTAATACAGTAATTAACCTTTTCTTCAACACTTTCTAGACCAACTCTATAACCTAAGTTATCTAGAGACAGTCTTTCTACTTCTTTTCTCAAACTCTCAATAATAGCTCTTTGTGATTCTAGGTTATCTTGACATGATTTGAAAGAAAAAGTAGAATTTTTAGAATCATTAGATACCTCAGAATCTGAACCAGAAGATGAAGCATAGGCCATAAGAGCAAAGTTATGCTCTTTTGAAGCTTCACTAGCAAGAAAAGCTGCATTGGGACCTTCTTCAATCTGATCACTCCGGTCATAATCACCAATACCATCTTGAGCAACCAATGCTGAGAAGAAAGCATCTCTTCCGGTGGTCTTCTTGATGCTTTCAATCCTCTTGGGAGCTCGACATTCCCTAGCAAAGTGACCCTTCTTCTTGCAGTTAAAGCACTCCATCTTGCTCTTGTCAAATCCAGCTCTCCATTGACCATCATACTTAACCGTCTTAGGTCCTCCTCAAAAACTTCCTTGCTTGGAGAGTTAACATTGCCATTTGCCATTGAATATTTATCTCTTCAAGATCATCAGGATCAATTTGATCTAGATCTTGATTTAAAACAGTAACACTGGATGTTAAATCAGCCAAAAAAGCACAAATTGCACCATCACTAACATTATCACTAACAGTGGTATTGTTAGCAATAGAAGTGGTTATACCATAGGCGATGGATACATCCTGTGAGCTCTTGTGGTTTGTGGAAACAAAAGCAATGTTTTGATTGGTTGAAGATGCACCAGCAATGTTGTTCTCAGAATCATATACCTTCAAGTTGTTGTAGAGATTGTCCAGAGTCATCTTTTCAAAGTCATCCTTATTTCTCCAAACAACTTTGTGCCTGACCGGTCGGGTGATAAACTTCATGAACTTCAAGTTTATATCTTCTTGCGCAACCTTGTAGTCCACTAACTCAGTTGGTGATAAGCTTTTGAAGTGTTATAAGTGCCATCAAGTTTCTCTCCTTAAAGCGGTGAAGTTTTCAAGCTGATGTTTGAGCATATTCTTCCTTGATTTCTTTGTAGCTTCATTACCCGAAAACCTTGTTTCAATAGCATCCATTAACTCTTTAGCAGACTCATATTTTTCAAAGTCCAAAGCATACTCATTAGGTATTCCCATGGAGAGAATACTATGAGCTTTAATTTCCATCTTCCTCTTAGCCTTGTCAATTTCACTAAAAATGGCTATATCCTTACCATCATCACCCTTCCTAGGAAGACTATCACCTTTTTCAACAATGTCCCAGATAGCATAATCAATCATACAGATGTATTGCCTCATTCGCATTCTCCATTTGGTACTCACCACCTTAAGCATGGGCACGATCACATTAACCATGTGTGTTTCGTCAGGACATATTTACTTACTTTAAGAGAACTTAACAAAACTTCTTCTGGTTTGGTTTCTAGATCACAAGCTCTGATACCACTTGTTGATCCCAGTTGAACAAACGATCTAATATAGAACTGCTTAAACAAGACTTATTAAGTATCACGCGGAATTTAATACTTAATCTTAAGAAGAAGAAGAACAATGAACATTCAACACCTCAATATTATTATTAAGAATACTCTAACGTTATTAGGGTTTTACAACCTTGAAGTGTATCGACCTTAGATATAAAACATAGGTATATCTAATCTAACCTAGGACCTCCTTTTATAGGCTAAGGAGTCCTTTACATAATACAATACGTAACCTACAAGATAAATATCTTTTCCATATTTATCTAAAACAAAATATTAAACCGACTATACAAGACTAGCAGTGGTTACAATACAATATCCGTGGTTTCACAATACTACTAGCGTGGTTTGTCTTCGCAGTGGATTCATTCTTCGTCCGTGGTTTCACCAACTCGTCCATGGTTCCAAACTTAGAATAATTCTTGATCCAGGAACCAAAAACCAACAATTTGAGACTTTAAACTCAAAAAACATGCTTGAGTATCTTTTGAAAACATGACATAAACCTTTACGAACCAGTTGTATGACAAATAACCTTTTGATTTAAATGAAATCATTCTCCCCCTTAATCAATGACATAAGTTGTTGATTGAGAGATAAGATTTGACTAATGTCAAGTCGGATGATTTTCAAAAATTGAGATCGAGTTATTTTTTATTAGTTTTTAATTAGATAACAAATATTTTTTGAAAAATTTTTAGAAGGAAAAATAATTGTGAAGGAAACATTTGTCGTTTTAGTGACAAACATTTGTTTTAGAATCGGAGATGTGAAAAATAAGATAAAGCATGCCTCTGTTCTTTCTTTAAAAACGGGTTATAGACTGAAATGACTATAAGCCTTTGTTTCACTTTCTCTCAAAATATTTATTTATTTATTTATTTATTAATTTTATTATTATTAAAAAAAAACCAAATTATGTACATTCGAAGAACATCTAAAAACCGTGACATTCTTTGAATGTCAACACAAAGTCCGTAGATGAAATCAAATAAGGAAAACATGACAAAATAACAATATTTTTGGGATTTTTCAAGATTTTCTAATTTTTTTTATGGATTTTGAAAATTTTATATTTTTCTATTTGCTTTTTGTTGGTTTTGTAATTTTGTATTTTGCTTTTTGAATAACTATTTACAAGAGATGGATGAAGAAAACCTTTTACTCTTCTTCTCTTGAAGGCGTTTAAGTGTTTCGGTTGTAGACTCTTTAGACCAAGTGGTGGAGGATAAACTCAAAGCGTTCTCTAGGAAGAGCTTTGGTGAATGTCTACTAATTGGTATTGAGTCCTCACAAAATAAAGTTCCACCACACCGTTTTCACACTCTCGATGAAATGATGTCGAATGTTGATGTGCTTTGCTCTTGAGTGTTGTAAGTTGTTGCATGAGAGAGCAATGGCACTTTGTTATCACAATCTGAGGGATTTTGTTGAATTCAAAGCCATAGTCAGATAATTGGGATCTCATCCACAGGATTTGAGCACAACAAGATGACATGGCTATGTATTCAACCTCTGTAGAGGAAATATAAGTACTCATTTGTTTAGATGACCACTCACAAGCTTATCACCCAAAAGCACCTCGGTGCCGGCGTGTATCTTGACATCTGCATGATCGGCATAGCGCGAATTTGTTAGTGACATACGGTGTCCCGGTACCAAAGTCCCATATTGATGGTTCCTTGAGAATCTTGAAAGACCCGTTTAACCGCTTCAAGGTGCTTTTTGGTAGGCTTAGCCTAGTATCTAGCACATATGCATACAGTGAACATAATATACGGTCTCGCTTTGTGAGGTACATCGAGGATCCATCATACTACTGATATTTCGTTTGATCTACCATGATCCCTAAGTGGTCCTCATCCAGTTTAGTACGCTCTATCATGGGAGTGTCACTGAGGGTCACAAGAATCAAATCCAATTTTTTTTAAAATCTCATTTGCATATTTAGATTGATTTATAAAAATGCCTCAGGGACTTTGTGAAATTTGTAATCCCAAGAGAAATGACATTTGTCCCATCATTGACATTTGAAATTTGGAACCCATTTCATTTGAAAACTGATCACATTCATTAGGGTTGATGAGAGGCAAAAATAATATCATCAACATAGATTTGAGCGTGAATTAAATGTTTGCACGACTTTACGGTGAACAATGTCGGATCAACTGCTCCTTTGCTTAATCCAGTAGATAGAAGAAACTTTGATAGTGTATCATACCATGCCCTTGGGAGCTTGCTTCAAAGTAAAGAGCCTTCTTCAAGCGATAGACATGAGTAGGATGCTACGGATTCACAAAACCAGGTTGGTGGCGTATATGACTTCTTTAAGATCTCGGATTAGAAAAGCCGTCTTTACATCCATCGATAGACTACCATGTTTTACTTGCGGCATTAGCCAAGAAGATTCGACCTCGTCACGAGCAAGCGGAGCAAATGATTCTTCAAAGTCAATACCCTCCTCTTGGCGGTATCCTTTTGCAACCAATCGAGCCTTGTTCTTTAATACATCACCATGCTCATCAAGTTTTACTTTGAAGATCCACTTTAGGGCAATGATCATAGCGGTCGGGAGGCGGTACTAATTCCCATACATCTAGTCGATCAAACTCATGAATTTCTTCTTGCATGGCATTGAACCAGTTGTCTTCATTCATGGCGGTTTTAACGTCTTTTGGTTCGACCTTGGATATGCGGAGTTGAAGAAGCACCATAAGGCATCGGTTGCAAGTTGTTTCACAGTGGATCTTTTGGAAGGTGTTAGTGTGGTTGTTGTTGAGGCTGAAATGAGTGATTTCTACGGTGAAGATGGTTTGCGATGATGATTCGAGGAGCAAATATGTTTCAAAGGGGCATCTTGAGTAGAAAAGTTATCTCCATCATAGGTGCGGACACAATTCCATGATGTACACTCGATGATTGATGATTTGTTGATGGGAGCGGTGATCCCGGTTTGACTTAATGACACGGAAATTGAAGGTTGCTTCATTGGCAGGGGATAAGCGATCTCTGTTGATGGAATTAGTGATCATTGGCTCATAGTGTTCATCAACATTGGATCAAACAATTTCTTCAAATCATCTTCTGAAGGAGGTACATAAGGAGTTGCTGGTGAGGGATTTAGTACAAGATTAGAAGCGATGGGACTACTTGATGAAGGTTGAGATGCGGTCGAAGCTGGATTGTCACAGAGCCATTTGCCGAACAGCTCATCGAACGTGACGTGAATAGTTTCCATGATATCTCGAGTTCTTTTGTTGTAGATACGGTAACCCTTCTTGTTTGATGCATAACCTACAAAACTCCAATGTCGCCTTTCTTTATTTACCTAAATCTTGACCATCATTAGTTGGATAGCACAAGCACCAAACACAGTGGGAGAATCGAGGTTTTGGATTTATGGACAAGTTCATATGGAGTTTTTCCATGAGATGTGTATATGAGGGAACGATTTTGGGTGTAGCAGCAGTGTGAATGGCCCCGGAGAAACATTGGAACCTTTGAATAAATTAGCATTGTTCTTGCGGCTTCTACAAGAGTTCGATTTTTTCTTTCAACTACACCGTTACATTGAGGAGTTAGTGGAACACTTCTTTGATGACTGATTCCAACACTTTCATAAAATTGACTTATGTCTTTGTTAACAAACTTCTGTGCCATTGTGCGTTGAACAATTATTAACGTGTTAAGTTAAAGCTGAAGCATGTAAGTTTGATGATGACATGAGTTTCATCCTTTGTCCTCAAAAACTTACCCAAGTAAATGAGTAGTCATCAATCGACTAAAATATATTTCTTCCCATTTATCGTTTGCACTCTCATTGGTCATGAAATCCATATGAAGGGTATGAAGAACTTCCATTACTAAGTTTGTAGGTTTTGGTTTGTGGGCATATTTCGTGCTTTTTCCCAATTGGCATCTTGAACAAAGATGATCTTTTCATACTTTCTGGGTAAGCCTCTTACAAGATCCTACGGAAAGATTATTAATGGTGCGAAGTTCAAGTGATTGAGGCGGCGATGCCATAACCATGATTTTGTTTTTGAAGCCTTTGACAACAAGCAGATTGGAGAAGACTTCATCATATCTTCGATAAAGATGGTGTATAGATTTGAACCACGAGTTCCTCTTAAAAGTTCCACACCATCAAGTTCTCTAACGAAACAAGTATGTTTTCTAAATGCCACTTCTAGATCGTAATCACAGAATTGACCAACAGAAAACAAGTTATGACCAAGACCTTCAACATAAAATACCTGGAGATTACACTATTGCCAACATAGTCTCCATAACCCATAATTGCTCCAAAATGATTGGTTCCGAATCTAACAATCGATGAATTTACTGAAGTTCATGAGCATGGCGATCTCGGTCATATGCTTGGAGCGGCACGAGTCCGGTACCCGAGCGATTTGAGCGATGCGGTTGAACACAGACAAAAATGGATAACTGGATAATTGGGATCCCCATGCAAGAATGGGTTCCATTTGGTTATTAGCAATGATTGGAACACCCACGCTCAGAGTAGAAACAATGGAATCATCGGGAATAGATCAGTGCTAGTGTCCGTATTTGACCTATTCAAAGTATGTTCACTTCTTAAAGGAATAGTTCTACCGGTAGGCATCCATTTTCTAATGGGCATTGACTTAGCAAATTTAGGGCAAAACTCATTATGATTAAACTTACGGCGGTAGGTATCCATTGATAACCTATATTACTAAATTTTCTTCCAGTGGGTTTCCAATGTTTTCTAACTTTCTTTCGCCTTTGCCTTTTTGCCTTCTTAGCTTGATTTTTAACATTAACAATTTTAAATGGGCATTTAACAGCATTAATCAAATCATTCATACCACATTCATGATTAGTAACGAAATCAAGATCATCATTACATGGTTTTGGGATAGTAGCGGTTGAATTAATTACGATGCGCTTATAGCTAATACTAGAATCAACACGATTCGTTTTATTCAACTCAAACTTAGTGTTCCTAGGGTGGTCTTCTACTCTCTTCTAATGCACATTCTTAGCTTGCGAGGTCCTATCTTGCTTGTATTTCTGGAGGCTTTGACCGCTTGCTTTTATGTCCTGATTACTCTGTAGAGGATTATGGGAACATTAGTTGGTTGGTCTACTTTTGCATTCTGAACTAGGCGTGGGGGATCGAACTACTTGAAGGCACTTTAAAGTTCATTTTCTTAATACTGGGCATAGAATGGGTTGCATAATTGGGACAAGGCATAGAACAAGGCATCACAGCTTTATCTTTAGCACATGTTTATCTTAAACATTCTAGCAACTCTTGAGATCGTTTGGCCTGAATGCAAGCAAACCTAATTTCTCTATCAAGTGGCTTATTTATGAAATCCTCTTCTACAATCTCACGGAGACATTCTAGACTATCCTTAAGGTGAGCAAAATAGTTATGAAACACAAGTTTGTTATTTCTAAGATGGGGAGGAATGTATTTACTGATCCAGATGTATTTGCGATTGTCGAGATGACTTTGATGCAACATTCTCATTAAAGACAAGTGGCATTTCCCTTTTCTGACTCCTCGATTCTAAATTTCCTTTTTGTAAAGAGCGTTATTTTTTAGTTGTTGTTGTCACGTACTTTCATTGAATCATATAACTCTTTAAAGTGTCGTTTAACCTTTTCATTTTCTTCTCGAAAACTCTCATTTTCCTTTTGTAAAGCATTAACCAAGTTTTGAAGATGAAAAGTTTGAGAATCCTGAGAATCTAAAGGAGGAGGCATTTGGGAGCCGTCATGTTGTTTTTCACCCTTTAATTGTGAAATTTGGGCTTTCAACTTTACGATCATGTTACAATGAGCTTGAATCACATTATGCGTTTGTTTATTTCAAAAGTGCATCAAACTCTGGAACATTTGAGGATGTCTTGATGTTTGAGGTTTTGACATTTTCCTTGAGATGTTGATATTTTAGTTGCAAATCAAAATGTTCAACTTCTAGCTTAGAAAAGTGTTTACCAAATTATCGTGATCATCCTGATCAATTTTCTCATTTAGTTATGAGTTTTTGTTTTCAAGCTCAATGACACGATCATGGGAGACTTTCAATAGATTAATTCATGAAATTGAGAAGCAGTAATAGAATGCTTAGTATGATATAAAACACATCTTGAGCTACACAACTTAATACTAAGTTCTCATTTAGGATATGCAAGTTCTTCCTTTCAATTTCATTATATTTGAGTTTCCGTTCATAATCATTGACTTCAACAATCATTGCATCAAATTCCTTTTCCATTTCTTTAATATCCGAGTTTATCTCCTTTTGAAGACTTTCAAATTGACCTTTTAATTGTTTAAAGAAAGCATGACCTCGGTTAAATAGCATTCTTTAGTTTGCTCAAAACCCCTCCCCTTGATTTATCCTGTAGGTGTGATTCTTTTCTTACATGTCTTCTCAAAATCAACGAATAGTTGATAAACAACATATAGGCTGATTAAGGTCTTGCTATTAGTGGCAATATATCTAGGAACTAAATGCATTGGTGTATTAGGATACGGTAGTTGAGCACTTTCCTACGAGTGTTTGTTTCAACAAATACGTTTGCTTTTTGCTTATCTATGTCTTTCTTCCAAAAATTTGTTGAGGTTAATTGAGTTTGAGGCTTAAACACATTCGAGGAGATCAATTTTCTTTTTGTAATCATGGGGTTTGATCGTTATGTTATTCTTTTTACACTTAAGATCTTCTAGTTTCTTATCCATTTTCTCCCTAGAGGCATCTTCTAATTTTCTATCATCTTCGTGCTTCAATACATGAAGGTGTTTTGCCTAGGCTTAAGGATCTCATTGCCATCATATACAATCTTATGGAAAGCTTTAGCTCTTTTACAATACTTTCGATTTGGGTTCCTCTACAAGGGAATCGTGCTTATAAGCTTAAACTCTATGCTTAGTGATCATGTGAGCGATGAATGGTGTTCCCTTATACGTACAACTTATTTTCAAGCTTGTTTTTCAAAGTTTTAGATTAGAAAAATCATTCAAAAGTTTTGATTCCTTAGCATTGAATTCTTGTTTAAGCACTTTAACATTATCTTAAAGCTCTTGCTTTTGCTTAACAGTTTTAGAAAGCTTTTCTTGTAAGGAGTTTAACTCTTGTTTTAACACCGAAAATTAATTTTTCTAATAATTGTACGCATTTGGTCATCCATTTCCTGCTCACGGGTAGTTAACTCAAACTTAGCACGTTGTTCATAAATAGCAACTTGTTTCTTTATAGGCATTAGTTGAGATAACGAATCATCGAGGGGCATGCGTGTATTCATAAAAAACATAGTCATATTGAGCTGAAGATACATCACTTGGTACAATCTCCTTTCACTTTGTCACATATTGATCATATGGGACAGTATTACTATTACCCTCATTATCAATATATGATTCATAAGTTTCAAGAGATTGTACTTCGTCATGTATCTTTTGCTCATCCACTCATCATTATAGTTTTAATACCTGAGATGATTGATTCTTTGGATGGTCATTGTTGTGGTGAGAGACCTTTGGAGACCATAGGTGAGATGCTAGCCATGAAGATTGTGCGGTAGGTTCATCATCGACATCGAGAATCAAATGCATCACCGATGCGCAACGAAGGCATTTTGATGATTGTGACCTATTTCTGAATTGGTTGCTCATCACATTAGCATCATATGTCTTAGCATTCCCTACGCAGAAACAACAATTCTTGTTCATCCAAGCTGCTCCATTATCACGAGCTTGCACAAGAAACATCTTGTCTCGAAGTATTCGCATTCGTGGGCGTTTTGGAGATGTGCAGTTCCTAATAATATGTCCCTCACCACCACAGTTGTAGCATTTGATTGGCTTTGCTTGCCCTTGATTGGCAGTTCTTCCACGATTCTGATTAGCCACATATCCTCCACCTACTCGGTATTACCATAACGCTCCAATCATTCCTTGTTCATCCGTCTTCCTTGCACATTCGCACCACTAACTTACCATCTATGACGGTAGCTTGATTGTGTGGATTGGATCTTTGTTTGAGGTTATTGTTGGTGTGTGGAATTCATATTTTGACTAACCATGAGAGACAATTGATTGATGAAGTTTTTCATGAGTGTGTTTGAGTCACGGAGGTTTATATCTTTGGATCGGGAATGAGCTTGTAATTACCATTACCAGTGGGTATGACTTGAGAAGCTTTGGTGGTAATTCCAACATTGGTGTAAAAGGCTGTTGAATCATTTGATGAACTTGTTTCTCCCTGTTTAGATTTGAATTGTTCAAGAATCCTTCGTTCAAACATAGCATGCCTCTCATTCGAGAAGAAGGAAGGCATCATTGCTCATAGTTGGTGTTCTTTAATCCTTTGGTTAGCTTCACAGAGGTGACAAATTTGTGCCATTCGGGATTCATGTTGTTCACAAGGTTGGTGAATATTTGGCATGGTCATTTTGATGTTCCTCATGTCATTTACAAGCTTGTGGAATCTCACGTATTATTCATAGACACTTTCTTACGGGTTTCATCTTAAAATGCTCGATTCATTATCTGGGTTGATTCTCTGTCTTCCTTGGTTATTCGAGACCGAGAAGCATCTTGACATTGTCCCAAGCGCCAGCCGGTGTTGTGATTGATCGGCTTGTAAATGTCCTTAGGTAAACCACGAAGTATGATGTTAGAAGCACGATATGCGCATCGTATCTCTTCTTCTCCTTCGATCGAGTTCATCATACATTTGAGTGTCCGGTCCTAATATCCTCGTGCCATCAGCGGCGGTATGAGTATGTCTCTGGTTGTCTCAACTTGACACGGTCCTTCATCAATTGACTTGAGAATGTTGACTCCATTTTCTTTTCCCAAGCGATACAACCTAATTCGTTGAGCCCATGAGTCATAGTCGGTTACGTCAAGCATAGGTGGGCGATATCCCGATCGGTTGAACGTCCTCAGACCTTGAAGAAGAGATGATTGTAGGTATGTTGGTAGACATGATTACAGTTTTCACGGGATTTTAAAACTCTATGATTAAACCGGGAAATAGATTCTTTCACGGGATTTTCTGAATCAAGAAAGCAGTATAGAAACAAAATCAACCAAGTCGCTATAACCGAAGACAGAGTCGCTAAGACACCAAGTCGCTAAAGCTCTTAACTAAGCAAAGGCTCAAGTCGCTGTGATCAAGTTAGCTATGAACCAAGTCGCTAAACACAAGTAAACTAAAGCGACAAATCGCTAATGACAAATCGCTAAAGAACAACTAAGCTAAGTAGACAAGTCAGGAACAACTGCTGAGGCGTCAGTAAGCTAAAGGTAACTCGCTAGTAACAACAAAGACAAGTTGCTAGAAATAATAAAGACAAATTATTTCGTCAACCAAGTAAGCTAGCCAGTGGTGTCTCCACTACTTTATAGGTTTGTCGTCTTGTCTCAATAGACAAGTCGCTAGGGCTCAAATCGCTACCACTTACTAGAATCGCTACCAACTAACAAAGCAAGCATTTCTGAAGAAAATTTATCGAGAACCAAGTCGCTAGGAAGAAATACTTAAACACAACCCTTTTCAATCCAAAACAAGCTCAACCCGAGTGATTCAAGCTTCCAAATCAAAACCAAGCACTTACAATGATTCTAAACACAAAAGTACACTCAAAATTCAAACTTTAACACAAGAAATGATCCAAATGATGCAAAAACCACTAAACATTTTCAAACTCAAAAACCATATAAAACCACTAGGAATCCAAGGATATGTAAGAGAGATGATCAAACCATGGCTCTTGATACCATTTGTATCATATTGGATTTCACAAACACATCAAATCATGATTACAACTAGGCGTATAACTTGAGGTTTTAGAGAGAGAAAGAGTTAGAGGTTTGGGAACTTAGTGAGAGAAAGTAAAAGTATTATTATGAGCTACAACCCTCTACCTTGGGAGGTAGAGGGTATTTATAGTTTCTTACATAAAAGCCACCTCACGGCGTGGATGGAGGCATACTGGTGGGTAAAGAGATCCGTCCTCCCGCGGTGTTACTTAACTAAATACTACTTAACATTAAATAACTACGACTTCGAGCTTTCTAACGATTACATATACTTGAGGTGACCGACACTTTAATAACTGGATTTACTAAATCCTAACAATCAAATACCCCCAAACTATGTAGCTGCTATTCAAATTATATATTTGTGATATTCTGAATATCCCTTGTGATATATCACTTGTGATTTCTGAATATCACTTTCTGATATTCTGAATATCATTTTGTGATATTATGAATATCACTTGTGATTTCTTGAATATCACTTTGTGATATTCTGAATATCAATTGTGATTTTGATGTTACAAAACATTGGTTGAAAATCACTTGTGATATTTAGAATATCACAAGTTATATTCTGAATAACATAGAATATGATCATCGAATATCTCATATCAACATTGATATTAGCGAAACGGCGATCAAAAGCGGCGAAAACATTTAAAACGAAAGCGTAAAGAAATGGTGGCGCGTAAAACAAGTATGAAAATGAAGCGTATGGAAACGGACGGCGATATGAACAATGAACAAAACGTAGAAAACGGGAAGCGTAAGAAAATGGGCCGAATATGTATGAAAATGGACGAAAGCGTATGAAAGCGTAAAACAAGTATGAAAGCGGACGAAAAAGTATGAAAGCGGAGCAAAAGTATGAAAGCGGATAAAGCGAAGAAAAGCATTGAATTAAAAAGCTTGTGAGTAACGTGAATTGAAAAAAAAAATTGAAAAAAAAATGATTTTAAAGAAAAACGTGAATTAAAAGAAAAAGACAAAAAAAATATGTATAAAAAAGAAAGACAAAAAGACAAGAAAAAAAAATATGGACTTAGGTTGATCTATTAAATCTTAGGTTAATCCCCACCATTAGATTAAACTAGATGGATGGTGGAGATTTGTCCCTTGGTAAGCACCAAAATAAAGGTAAGCAAATGAAAATTCCTCATATAAGGAGAGCAAATTTGCCATCTATTTTTTTTAAGAGATCTTATTTGCTATGAAAAACTAGTGTGAATTTGTGATTACGTAGTCGTTCATTTGTTAACATACTTTGAGTCTCACATTCGAAATCTGATTTTAACTTATAATGTGAATAAGGTTAAGAAATTTGAACTAACTGATACTCGTATATAACAATGTTTGTTTTTGTAAAAATATTTGAATGTGTTAGATTATTAATGTTGACAATTAAAATATAAAACAATTTTTATCAAGTGTGAAAAATTTTCACTCGCCACAAAATATGACTTGACACCGACGCAATAATAAACGGGCTAGGTTTGTGGTTGAATGGATGGTCGGCATGGTCACACATTTAATAACAGGTCAGGTTTGGGTTGACATTCTCAACCCATTAAAACTTGTTTGGGTTTTGGTTTAACATTTCAACACGAACTATCTCCTAGTTATTAATTATCATCTTGTACATCCTTTATTTAACAAATAGTGTGCGATGATTCTCTTTAAACGTACTTTCTATACGAAAGTGAACAAAATATACAAAAAATGAAAAGAAAACCAAATATAGAAAGATAACAAATAAACACATAAAAAAGCAAGTTATGAGACATTAAGAGGTGTTAAAACACCCCTAGTTCAATAGGAGGCGTTTTACCTCTTACATGCACTTAATAAGCAGAAGAAAAAAAATACTCTTAATCTTGACCGCCTCTTAATGACATAGAGAAAACAAACACACTTTTTGATCTAAACATCTGAGCGCGTCTGGTTGAGTCAGGTTAAAAGGTTATTAAGAAGTTTTATTAGAAAAACAAACACAACTAAGGTTTTTCAAGTTAATGATTACAGGGCAAGGCGTGGAGATATATTTTAATGGTCTCAAATTATAGAGCGAGAAACAGTTGTATCAAAAATGAAGACTTGTATTTAGGTGCCTATAAATCAATACCTTCTCCATTCTCTATACCGATCGACCCTCAAAGGTTTCGATCAAATCAACTTCCAGCCAATTCCTGAGGCTTCTAACATTGCACAAGATCTAGCCCTAGTTCTATATGTGCAGCACTAGCGGATACCTGATGCAACCCTCAAAGTGATTCTCCTCATTTATCTCTCCAGTTGATCAACCAATGACTCCAGAAAAAAATAGAAAATCAAGAAGGTTATTTCGTGCACAGAGCATATTGTAGCTGAGGTTACTTGTTGTCACAGCCCGAAAATTACGCAGCGGAACTCGGTATTTCAAGGGTGTTACATCATAATAAGAGAACACAAGATATAAGAGAAAGACCTCTATATGAGTCGTTTAAAATACATTCGCTAAGTTTTGGCAATAATAAGTCTCAAAAGTACAAATCCCAAAAGTAAAATAGTTCAAAGATCGAATCGAATAGAAAATCTTCTTGTTGACATGCTTGATAATGAGACACAATGCAATGCTCCAATGCATACCAAGCTAAAAGGTTTAACAACCTGAGAAATACATGCTAAAACGGTCAACATAAAGTTGGTGAGATCATAGATTTATAAAATTGTTGATGTAAAAATGAACCACAAGATTTTATAGCTTATGTGACCATTAAAACAAATACAATGTCACACAAAAATCACACTCTTTAAGCTCATGAAACTGAAGCATTAATTATAATATAAATGAAAGTGCTCAATGCAGGTGTCTAACCTAAGAACACCTAGTTGTTATCAAATGAAGTTGGGCCCGCTTAACATGTACCTAAGTCAACCCGGACGGGGAGTGTCAATCCCAATAGATCTATTCACAACATTCGTGCTTACCAATGTAATTAACGGTTCATAATAACGAGCAATAATAAGATATAGGTTAATGGTTACTTAGGCGAGTACGTAACGAGTAAATGTACTTGTGTTCAAGCGTAAAAATGAGAAGTGTATTCTCACCCCATAGTAAATCAAACCGGGTATAAAAATGGGGCTATGAAACTCACCTTAAGAGCATTAGGTGTCATAACACACCATACCTCTTCATTCGGGCCCACGGGTGCCATATCACCCCTACATCACTATAACAAACATCTACAACTAACCACAACTACCCTCCCCCCTTCACTCATAACAAACCTCAACTTACTCATTTGGGCCCCACCACTTACAATTTTTTTTTTCAAATTTCCAAATAAACTAAATTGATTTTATTAATAATTAAAATACATTAACAACATAATAATAAGAAAAAAAAATACGATACGTAAAAAAATGACACGGAGAAAAAAAAATGCAACACATACTAATAATAAGAAACCTAATGTTCTCGCAAGAGATTTTTGTAAAAGTTAATACAGTTTGCATTTGAAATCAGACACCTTAATGTTCTCGCAAGAGATTTTTGTTTCAAACCAAACACCCTCTGAATCAATTATCCAGTTCTGATTCTTCCATTACATCCAAACACCCCCAAAAACCAAATTTACTAATTCAACTTCTCAGATTTACATACAATTAATTAAAACCCTATAAATAAAGATCAAACCAATACATATCTCAATATAAAACCCACGACCAAATTACAACAGGTCAATTTGATGAAGAAGTATAAAATAAATAGCATGTAACAAATCAGATAAAGTACATCCCTTTGGTTCATTGTGCAAATGGCGAGAAGGCCAACGGCGAGCCACAGCGAGCGACGGCGAGAGAGCACGGTGTCGCGGCGAGCCACGGCGAGCGTGCTACCGTGGCATTGCGAGCCACGGCGTGCCCGACACCTAGTGCTCTAAAAAATGATAATATTGGTAATGAGACGTTGGCACACAAACCGAGACAACAACTTTAACCGCAACCTAATTTAATAATAACGTGTTTTAGATGCAAACAAATAATGGTGAAATGATGTATATGCGATTTTATAAGTTTTATGTCACTCGTATATGTTGGCATTTAAGTTTATATACGTCAAAACGTGATTTACACAAAAGATATACACTTATATGTTGTTTTGACACTTTAACAAAAACATTCGCTTTCTAAATATTTCCACTTAAGTAAATTTTGTCCAAAAATACGCTAAGTGACCTATCAAAAGTCTATTTACTATTTTACACGACTCGAACCATAAAACAATCAAAACCTTATTTAAAGTAGTGCGTTAAAACATTATACATAAATTTTAGCTTTTACCATTATTATAAAAACTACCACTTAATCATCAACAATCCAACAACACCAAATATAACCTAATCCTTTCCACAAATTTGTCAACAATCCAACAACACCAAATCTAACATAATTCCTTCCACCAATGTCAACAACACCAAATCATGACAACTTTGCAAAACTACATAATAATGATAACTGATAAGTATAAAGATTGAACCTTTTTATATAAAAAAAAAAAAACATGTTTTTATCTAGTAACAAGTATAATGTTTGGACCTTTATATAAAAATAACAGTTTTTAACAAGTTATAAGTATAAAGTTTGAACCTTTATATAAAAATACTAGTTTTTAACAAGTTAATTATAAGTATAAAGTTTGAACATTTATATAAAAATACTAGTTTTTAACAAGTTATAAGTATAAAGTTTGAACCTCTATATAAAAATACTAGTTTTTAATAAGCAACAAGTGTTAAGAGTTAACCTTTATGTAAAAATAACATGTACGGTGACAAGTATACATAAAATGATATAGATGATGAAGATATATAAGGAAATGAAGAAAATGAGGTTACCTAGAAATGAGGAAACCAAAGATGAACAAATACCCAAATGGATCAAAAAATATAACCCGAATAACTCTATAAACAACCCGGATGAAGCAACCAATAAACCACCAATGTATACATGAACCCGGAATGTAAAAGATCAAAGAAAAAAACACCTTAGAATGGAAGGATCTAGAGTTCTAGTCATGTGGGAGACACAAATGAGAGAAACTAGAAATGGTGTAGGGAATCAATATAACCACCAAGGACTAAATTTTGAGTGGTGAGTGTGTGCGTGGTGTAGTGCTCAGCCGAACATAAGGACAACGGGGATGGGGTTTTCAAATTTTGAATTTTTGTGTACAAAGAGGATGTATCTTATTTTGAGGATAGGTGTAAATGTGTGCTCATTCATGCAAATGAACTGCACAAACTGCAATTTTTACATAACCCGTAAAATATATGCCAGTGTTAAATAAAAGTAATATACATAAGATCATAACACGTAAATTATAGGTAGACAACACTTAGTCTAAGTCGGAACGTATCCGAAGATGTTATTGAAAATACGCGGGATAACCTCCCGGTTGTACGGTAAATCTTCTACGTAAACGTAAAAAGTGAAAAGTCAAGGGTAAATAGTAAAATATTATTCTGAAAAATTACCGGTTGTCATACTTGTCGCATGAACAAATACATAATCCTACAAATGCCATTTATATGTGTTTAGGTTTAATTTACCTTTCTGATCACCAGATCTTGATACCGGGTTTTGCCACCTAGTTTTATTGTTGGTGTTTTTCAGTATAAAACATATAAAAGCATAATAAGCGAAGCGGATAAAGGTCACCAAATCATGAATCCGTATGATGCTTATAGTTAACTTAATAATAACAACTATTTACCTCTTATTGCGTGATCTCTTGAATTAATGGAGCAAGTAACACGTATTCATGGTTTCCCCATTGAAACTTACGAAACCCATAAGATTCCAAAGAGAAAGCATGTAAAAACCTAAATTTTGTTCACATTTTGCGTCTAATTTGAAAATTTAAACCTAAGTTTCTGAGCAATTAAATTAAAGATACGACTATATGTTATACGTATAGAACACATTCGAATACAAAATATATATAACAATCCTAAACCGAGCTATAATGGCGGTATACATAAATTCCTCTAAGCCTATGCACACCTTATATTATACATGATCCTACACTATTGTAAATAACATTTGAAAAATGTAACACTATCCTATATTGTTAATTATAACACGCCTTCATGTCATACACTAGACCCGATTTCTTTTTATTTTCGTGTACACATTTTTTCTAATTGAAGATAAGGACAAGTAAGTTTGGAAAGGATTTGAGAGAAGAATAAGTGACCCTCGTTTTTCGGCAATTACAACCTTCAAATCCCTCCTATATCAACCAAATATCACAATTTATACACACTCATAAACCCTAAGACCAAAACATAGTGGAGGCACATATCTCTTTAGCAAGAACTAAAAGGTACGAAAATCCTGTAAGGTTAGCATTTGTTGGGGTCAGCTTGTACCGGTGAGCAGGTGGTGATCGACTTTGGGTTGGTCGGGTGTTGTAATTCGAGGGGAGTCTTGGTTTTGATTCAAAGGTCTAGGTTGTAAACCTTGTGTTCTTTGCTCATCCCTAGCAATTGTTCCAGAGGTACCCCATGATCGTCTTTGTGCGTTATTGATTCGAGTTATATACATATATATGTATAAGACATAAACACTTAACCGAACCTACATGTTAAATGATGAACCTGGATTAATACTTGTGAATCAGTTTAAAAGTAGTCACATAATCTCATGAATTATAAACCCTATTGTGTCGATTCTTGTTCTTACCTTGCTATTCGATGGTGTTCGTATTGTATGTATCTAGTCTGGTCATTAAGACCCTAATATGACCCCTTGTTGTCGACTCTAAAACTGGATATAAACCTTAGTACTAGCAGGAAACATACATGATTATTTATGGTTTGGTCGGGGTGAGTTTATATGATAATGTGTCTCGTTATTGTGGTGACTGGGTACATGTATAAGTGTCTCGAATGAATGATGCAAGATGTATGTGTCTCAAATAAATGAGTCGAGAGTGTTATCTGGTATGTATGCATGTGTGTGTCAGGATGAGGCTGCTTAGTTTGCATGTGTGTTTGATTCGTGTGGTGTGTGTATGTCGAGAGTGGTAACTAGTAAATATGAATGTAAAGGTTTGTGTGTATGTGTGCATGCGTTATTGTATGAATGAAATGTGTATTTGAAATGGTACGTGCTTATCTTGAGGGTGAGTTCGAAGCTGATCGCAAAATTAATGTGTGGATCTTTAGGTGTTTTGAAAAGGGGTAGGGGGAGATGGGTCATGTGTTAGTCGAAAGGCATGATTACTTAGTCGTAGTTGTAAGTTCTATGAGTCGCGGTCGAAGGTGAAAATGTGTATCGAGTTTGAATATTAACGATTTGTGAAACGTATTTTGTATCTTTAATTTCACTATATAAACTAAAATGGAATGACATTGAATCTTTAGTTTATTTACACTTCAAACCCTAAACTTTGAGAAATTGTCACATGCAAACCCTATACTTTTATGAATTGACATATTACAACCTTAAACTATCATAATGATAAGATTGAGTTTTGAAGTTTAGTTACTTGTCGCAATAAACTCCTAAACTATGGTAAGTTAGTTTTAAACCCTAAAGTATGATAAGTTGTTATTTTGACTAATTATGGATATGAACCCTAAAATTACTAATTTGGGAAACTTACTAAATATGGAAAGCTACTTAATTTGGAAAATTACTAAAAATGAAAAGTTTCTAAAAATAGAAAGAAACCCTAATTATGAAATATGAATATCTATGAGCCCTAAAATTATGAAATAGATTTCTAAATATTAAACGATGATTATTTGCGTAGATCCGCGGAGGAGGGAGTAGCCTTTATTTTGCTTGTGTATTTTTGTTGATTTGCTTCACGGTTTGAGGTACAGATATTCTACCCTTTTCTCTATAAGGGTGTTTTTCTCATGACTTTCCGATCTTTGACTTTGTTTCACTTATGATATTCCATTGCTATGATTCCCTTTGTTATGACCCTTTTGATATGTTTCATGATATGATCCTTAGATATGATTCTATTCGTTATGACATTCTTTTTGCTATGATATGATTCCATTCAATTTGATATGCTTCGTTTGGATATGATATGATACGATATGATATGTATATGCTTCGTATGCTATGTTTCTTATCGTTTCCTGAGTTAACTAGTCATGGAGGTACCATGATAATGCATTGATGGCACCAATGACATGACACCATCTGTGGCAGTGTGATTAGTCCACGACGTCCCCATTTGTTATGTGTGTTATGTGATCACTTGGCCATTATGATATGTGTGTATACTTGTCTTGAGTTGGGTACATATATGATATGTTATGTGGGGGGAGTATGGATGCATCCTAGGTATTATGGTTCGTATGATTTAGATATTGGTTGTGTAACACCCCTAAAATACCGCAGCGGAAGATTGTGTCATTGGGGTGCTACTCATAATACAAAGTACAAGTTATAGAAAACGACCTCTAAATGAGACGTTTTGAAAAGTTACCATTCGATTAATGAAATCAGAGTTACAAACAATGAGGTCCCAAAGTATAATACATAAATGTTTCGAATGGTAAATACGAATGTATAAAGTCTTCAAAACATGTCGTGCGACTCTATGCTTCAAACTCTAGCTATCGCCTTATGACCTGAGATAAACATGCTAAAAAGTGTCAACACAATGGTTGGTGAGTTCATAGAGTTTGATTTGAATAAGTTGAAAAGCCTTTAAAAAATGTTCACACAGCAAAGGCATTGTAAATCCACTCAGTTCCAAGTTCTGCCCATACAAAACTTGCAACCTGTGTGTTCACAACCCACTGCCAAAATATAGTTTGCACAATCATGTATGTATGTATCACAGTAGTAAAAAGTATAAATGTTACCACAAGGGTCTTCCAACAACTTAATTTGGGATGTATCTAATTTAATAGCCTTCCAACAACTTAATTTGGAGCCACTAAATGAATGGTCATCCAACAACTTAATTTGGAGCCCACTGAATTGCATCTTGGGAGCCTCTTCCCAAGGATTAATGATCATCCAACAACTTAATTTGGAGTCACTAAAGTTAATGGTCATCCAACAACTTAATTTGGAGCCACTAAATGAATAACGCAATTAAGTATAATGCACTTAAGAATAACGCAAATAAGTATAATGCATTCGAATAAAAATAAGTATATCATAATCATGTGTGTATGCAATCAAGTATTATGCAATAAAGTATAAAAAGTATAGCGTAGCATAAAAGTGTAAATGTTTTGAGTATTTGTATTTGTAAAAGCAAGTAGTTGAGCATGTATCTCCCCCAAAGAGTTTATAAAGTAATTAAAAGAGTAGGGGCTATGACTCACAATAATCAGTAAAAGTTTAGAGTACTTATGAAAGTAAATGAAAATAGTTGAGCATGTATCTCCCCCAAAAGTAATTCAAATGTATAAAAGTAGGGGCTATGAAACTACTTAAAATGATATCACTATGGAGTTGATGGATAAACTGGAAGTCTCATTATAACCTAGAATATGATGTCACTCTTAGGTTCGAATAATGCCTAAGAAAATATGAGCGAGCCTATGCCATTATATTGATCATGATGTAGTATTTGTATGTTTGTTTATAGAAATGGTTTTAGTTTGTATATTTCGTACTACCGTTCGAATCATAATTCGAGTCATGCGATGGCGTTAGAGGAGCTAGGACACTTTAATTCAGTAAATCCAGCAACTCGTCGATCCGTTTACCCAAATGAACCCCTCACATGAAGTTCCCTAGTGTTGTAGTGCTCAATACGTAAAACATGTATTTTTTTATTACTTGATTATATGATATATTAAGAGTTTATAAATACAATAAATAAATTAACAAAGTTTATAAGTATTTAAATAAGTTTGAGTTTTATAAATACTTACCTTATAATAGAATGCTTGAGTATTATGGAAAAAAAAGAAATATAAGAGCTTGGACGTAATTGCAATCTTTGAAAACCCAAGGCTATTAGAAGATTATAACAAACATTCTTGAGAACCAAAGAAAAAGAAGATTATAACGACGTCCTTTTGGAGACTTGAAGTTATTTGAAGATTATAACGGCTCTTTCTTGAAAACTTCCAAGAGCGAAGATCAGCGCTAGTTTTCTTAAAAACTAGTTAACTTTCTTACAAAATATAATATAAGTGCCTTATGGTTTGGGACTTTGATAGATAAAGAGGTGTGGTGCAAGAATTTAGTTAGTGATTTGCTTGGTATTTATAGGAAAAATTTAGGAGTTAACTATATATTGGGTTAAAAACTAACCATGGTTAAGTTGTATACTTGTAATGATCTAAGAAATGATCAAATATCATCCCTACATGTGTATATACACGTTCATATGGTGAGGTGGTGGATAAGATTGGAATTTCTTGATATTATCTTGATTACGGAGTGAGTTTTGGTTCCGTTAAATGCCAACCGAAGCCATAAAACGTAAAACCGGGTGTCATAAAAATATGAAACTTATAGGAATGATTAAACTCATCAATATACTCCATCTAAAAATATAAAATGAGTGATAAGTCTTTAGGTGCAAAAGCAACGCTTTCTAAAGGCGGAAATAACGGTAAAAAGCGTATTCATAGTTTATCAGAAAAGAAGGAAATTTCAGGGAAGCGTGAGATTTATTTAGAGTAGACTAAAATTAGTCTAAAAGTAATAAGAGATATCAAAATGTGGTTTTCGTACAGGATAACACTTATACATTGACGTGAAGTTTAAAAGTTACGCGATTTAGCAACGATATAGCATAGGGTTAATTTCTTTATGGTCAAAGGAGGAGGGAAATATGTTTGACTTTTCCAAAAATATAAAAGTTTCTAATCATCTTAGGAAATACTGTGCAGAGAATCGTTAAATAGGATGTAAGTAGAATCGTTTAAAATAAGTTTAGTTTTGTCTTTAAGGTTATTTGGTAACATTTAAAAGAAATCTTAAAAATTCTCTAATTAATTATGAGTGATCTAAAAATTAATCTGATGCGGGGAAAATTGTCAGAGACGGTTTTCGTTATGCGCGTGATGACTAAATGGTGCACCGACCAAAACGAAACTTCAAGGCGATGTTTTCTTAATAACTTTTGCGAAAATGATCTAACGATTGTCGAACTATCATGTCATTACTAAAATAATTTATCCTACGAGAATGTGAAATAAAAATTTTACGGGATGAATAGTGAAAGTGAATAGTAAATTCTCGAAAATGCGAATTGTTACAGGTTGTGCGTGCCTTGCACCCCTCTAGATTCTGGTATGTTGGAGCTAGCTACTCCTTGTACACCTATGAATAGACGAATATGTATGTATGTAGTGTCTTTCATGTGTCATGTTAGACGATAGGTTATGAGCTCGTGGAAATATTCCTTTATGATTCACTTTGATTCCTTATGATTATCTATAACACCCCCAAAATTTGGTATAGCGGAAGACTTAATCAAGCTTTCGGGGCTCTACTAGATTGGTACACAACACAAGTATAGGAAAACAAGATAATCATAAATCATTCACAACCAATCCCATAGTTAATTATCTTGTTACATTTATTCCAAAATATTCAAAACTAAGGCCCGAATGAGATCATAAAATAGGTCCACAAATTATTATCAGAGTATAAATGATCCTCCAACCATGCCTTTTCTGCCAAGCCTCCAAAGAATAAGCGATCCAAACATTAGCTCAATTATCTGAGAAAACATACTAAAAAGGTCAGCTAATGCAGGTGAATTCATATGTTTAATTCAATAGTGGAGCTGAAAGAGTTTATTTGCTATGCGAGACTAAGACAAATATACAATAAACATTCCAATCACATTCCATCAACAATCAAGATCTCTGTAGGGCCCCAAGCGACTCTAGCCAGGTACCACAGTTATGGCAAATATGACCTCAATGCTATCCTGACTAGGTCGGAGTAGACATCTATTCTTAGCTAGGTCACATAGTTATAGCAAGGGATTGCTACCCTAGACTACGTCAATATCTACCACATATCTATCCTACTAGTCAACACAAGCAAATCAAAAGAGTAAAGTAGGTCAAGAAAGGTATCATGCTTTCTCACCCCAATTTAGTTAAAACATAGATAAAAATAGGGCTATGAAACTCTCCTCGATCACGACACAAAATAATCACTAGCTTGAGAATAAACAACTAACGGCCGAACTCGATTCGGCACAACCTATTAATATAAACACATTCTTAATACATTTCCCATTCCAATATTCTCTATCCCGAATATATTCCGATTCTTATTTCCGAAAACATCTCGTTTCTCTATTTAGTTACAAGCGTTTGGTATCATCGTGAGGGTATCGACTCGACAAGACTCCATGAGCGCTACTATATTTCTAACAATGCGACTCACCCGCGACACAATGCAACTTCTAGCGAAAATCCTTGTAGTTTAATAAGTTTCGAAATAAATGTTATAGATCTTATTGAATTCGTCAACTTTATAAACTTAACTATTTATTTATTTCACTTATTATTCCCAAAAACTAGTCACAACCTAACGAGTTATAAGGATAATTTGTTCATTAATATCTTTATCCTACGCACATAACAGGCTCTTATTGGATTCATCAACCCAATAAGTCCGCTATCTACGTGGGTTAAACCTATTAATGGCAAGTTATCCGCAACCCATGCATAACCCACAATGATTATTAAACACTCATAAATGACACATTTTGGTAAACGTGCCCTCGAAACATTTAATAGCTTGTTTATTATAAAACTTTCCATTTTTAAGTCGTTAGTTCCCTTTTAAATGTCGAATAACAAGGTATGTCTTATTATTAAATATTTAATATAAGAACTTACTATTTTCTATTTTTCTTGTTTATTTATAAGTTTATATATATATTACGTCAAGTTTCAATTCACATTTCGAGTTATTATCTAATTGCAAGTCCAGTCATGACTCTCGGCTTTTGATATGTCATGTTGTCCAATATAAGTCCTTATTACTGTTTATTAGAGTCAGCCGAGACTAGAAAGTCCGGTAACATCGACATTGCAAAGGATCACATATATAATATTAAGTCCAAAATGTAACATATTGGAATTCATAAACACACCTTCAAATGTGAATTGTTTAGATTTCTAGAGAGAGAAAGTGAGATGTTCTAGAGAGATAAAACAAAAGAAAGGTTAGATTACCAAATGAGCATCCAACTCCTCTTGTGGGAGAGGGCTATTCTAGTAAACTAAACCTCCTTGCGTGCATTAGGATCGTCTACGATGGGTAAAGACCCGTCCTTCTTCCCGCGGTGTTACTTATACTACTAATAATCAAACTAATATGTTTATTCGTCGAGCCATAATATGCTAAACATCGTTGGGGTGAGGACCTTCATCATGGATTTTCTAAATCTAACAATCTCCCCAAGGGAGGTCACCCCAATAATTACATTGAAAGCGTTCTACAATTAATCTATAATCTTTGATGCTCGAGCTCATGAACTTTGTAGCTTCAAAAACTTTAACATCATGTAACAGTAGTGATTCCTTGGCATTGAGTGATTCTTTGATATGTGATCAGGAGCTTTCATTGAGATCACCAGGAATACAAAATCTCTAGATCATCTGATGTAGGATTGCCAACATGTTATGTTGTGACTTTTGGACAGACATGCTCACATTCTGGATCATGATATCTTCTCATCAAAGTTGCGGAAGCTTTTGTTGATTCATGACATTTGCAGCAGCGTAGCAGAAGCATGGAGTAAAAATATCAGAGTCGTTGATGAAGTTATGCACTTATCATGATTTCTTTAGAAATGAACGTGTTGTGTGAGCATGCGGCTATGGATTGACGCCTAAATTTTGATCACCGCAACCGTGCGGTTCCTGCGGACAACGAGTTAGTAATAAAAGTGCCGAAAGTGTCTTTGATCACTTTCGTTTAGAGTGAGTACACGCCCGCGGTTCCCGTTGATGATACAAATACGCATGTGATCGGGTAAATTCGGAGAATCTCCTTGCGAGGTTTAGCATTTGCTCTAGCCGTTTCTCAAACCGGAAGGTCTCAAAGAAGACAACACGGAATGAGTGAACCAGCAAATTGAGATTTACTGAGTGATTAAAAAATGATTTGAAAACAATTGTGTATTGCTTATCAGAAAGACTTTTTGCAATACAACGAAGGTTTTATAATAGAAATCAATTTTCAATCATAAATACCTTTTGATTTTGAAAATGTAATACACAGTCGATTTGATATAGAAAATAATTTTTGAGCACAACGGTTTTTCAAAGTATCCGTTAATCCAATTCTGAACTAGGATTGATTCATAATTTGAATCGTCGTTTACATTTGTTAGTTGTCACATGGTTGATCTAATAGATAGATCTCACATGCCACCCACCAAGAGCTTGTTTGATGTTGGCTCTAGAAGGCTTTCCATCTTCATTGTGAATAAGTTAGCATATCACTCATGTTGCAGGGATAATGCGTAGGACTCTTAAGATATATTCTCACTTTCCACATTGTGTGAACCAATGAGTCTTCATTGATTGTGTCCTAATGAGATTTATTCATGATCTCTTGGCTCTAGACTCAATAGTGCACTTTTGGTTTCCCATGCCGGAGACTAGGGAGAGGGTCTCCTTCTTCAATATCAACAATCTCTAAGAAAAAGTCGATAGATTATGTAGGTTCCCCGTGAGAATGAAACAAGCCCTTTTAAGAGAAACTTGAGTAGTTTGGGAAGTTTAGTGCCGTGCGTCAATGGGTCCATGACGTCTTGTCTTCAATACCAGTGTTACCTTAGTAACCTGTACTTATATGAATTGAACCCGGTTTCTGCCCTTAAGTTGAATAAATGGAGGGCTATTTCATTTCACCCATTTTTCATTCAATTCTTTTTAATTCTTCAACCCCTTTAGTGCTTTGAGATTTCATTACTAGATCCTTGTTGGGTTTATTCAAGTTCTAGCTCTATCTCAGTCCGCACTCTTCCCGTTTCTCTTTTTCTCCTTTTTCATCATACCTAGGACTTCACACTATTTAGTGGATTGTCCACTGGGTAGATCCCCTCCGGCTCTGGTGGATGGTAGAGCGATACCTAACCTAACCATCCTTATATCTCCGTGCATGAGAGTAATTTTGCCAAATTATTTTGGTATTGTTCTTACGCATAGAAACCAATTGAAAACCATTTGACCAATCAATCCGGTACTTGTGATACAAGATCAAAACATTTTGTACACGGGTTGTTTTTTGATATTTTAGAAAAAGCTCCCCCTCAACATGTGCATCAAATATTTGAAACCGTTTTAGCACATGGTGGCAAGAGGCCTTAGAAATATTGGATTAAGAATGAAAGTCTCAATTCTTTGATTAACATCTTCTAAAATTATCAACATCACCTTTTCGATCAAATTAGTATTGTAAATACTTTGTTGAAGATGTTTTGGGAAAGGATCGGTTTTCAATGATTGCTCCCCCTCGATGTGAAGAATTTTTTAATACATTTTAGTGGGGAATATGAAGCAAAATTCCCGATCATAGTAACCCAAACCATTTAAAGTTACAATCAAGGTACTCTTGTGAAAATAATATTAAATTTTAGTACCTTGATAGTTTCGTTAACTATAAAATGTCCCCAATTCAATATGTGCTTGATATCTGAAAAGCTTTAGCATATGGGGAGTGATGCCAATTATTGGGTCTTGAAGATCACATTTATCAGTTGTA
>OU343217.1:195618039-195711348 GCA_910596185.1 Chrysanthemum makinoi | reverse complement strand
CTACTTAAAAGATGAAAACCCGGAGAATCCGTAGATAATACTAAATATCGTGGCATGATAGGTAATCTTCTCTACCTCACGGTAAGTAGGCCGGATATCATGTTTAGTGTTTGCTTATGTGCTAGGTTTCAAGAAGACCTTAAAACATCACACCTAGAAGTAAAAGGATATTTAGATATATTCAGGGTACAACACAATTAGGATTATGGTATCCTAAGGGCACGGAAGTAGAAACAATTGTATATGCAGATTCGACCATGCGGTGATTACGTTGATAGAAAAAGTACAAGTGGGGTACGTACTTTCATGGGATGTTGTTTAACATCTTGGTTTTCTAAGAAACAAACGGCACTAGCAATATCAACAACCGAAGCGAGTACGCCTCCTAGGCAAAGCATGCCAACAAGTACTATGGATGAAACAAGCGTTGACTGACTATGACATTCATCTATGCGACATAGCCATCCTATGTGACAACAAAGGTGCCATCGACTTAAGCAAGAATCCGTTATTGCATTCTCGCACAAAGCATATAGAGATTCGTCATCACTTCTTAAGAGACAATGTTCAAAAGGGGAACATCTCTATTGAGAAGGTAGCATCGAAGAAAACATAGCCGACGCCCTCACCAAACCGTTGAGCGGGAACAATTCAACCTAACCGCCTTGGTCTTGGTTTAATGGAACAAACGTCGTAACTTATTTGACTCTACAAGGTATGTAAACACTAGCCTTCTTCTTTCTCGACTACGCTAACTATTTCAGAATTTTCAAAACCAAGATAAGTTTTCCACTTATAGCTTTCTTATTATTTTTCAAGTTTTAAACACATAACTACATATACATTTTCAAAGAAAACCTCTTTTCAAAATGTTTTCTAAAAGGATGATACCTTCACGTATCAATTTCACAAAAGCAATTTCTCACGTCTAGGACAAATCGCTTTTCATTATTAATACAAAGTAAAACCGTTTTCATCTCATGTCTTTTGAATGCTAAAGGAGACACATAACTAATATGTGTTTTTGGGTACATTCATTTAAGCAACAATGAATTAGGAGCATTGATAACACTAAATTACTCCATGTACTAAATATGTGTTTTCGGGTTATCTCAATAGGATGCTTTTTCTACTTCTAGTTTATTTTTCTTTTTCTTTCTTGAGATAAGAAACTCCAAATAGTATGCATATAGGCACACACTAGGCAAAAATGTTTCCAAAAGGAAAATTTTGTGCTGCTCGAATCACCGACCCAGGATCCCACTTCATCTTTGGTGGATCCCTCGAGGAAGGATCCGGTGGGATGGAAATGAAGAGTACGTTTTTACCTTCTATTTTTCACTTTGATGAAAATCCTAATTTGTTTTATTTTGGGAGTATGCTCTTTATGCTTGTTCTCATGATCACATGCCTTAAATTCATATCTAATCATTAGATTTTAACCATATTTTGGGTCAAGCATTGATTACAATGCTTTGTTTTTCTATATATAGAACTCCCAAAATGCTTGCATAATCCATCTCATCCCCTACAAACAAAATACACCATGTCATCCACAAACCCTTTAGATGAATCACCTAGTACAAACAATCATCTCCATGAAACCCAAACCTTTTTACTTCCACCTTCCAAAATACCAAAATCAAACTCTAGGATATCCCATCGGTTAACATCCCGATCTTGTTGTTTAGGAAAACCATTATCATATGGCTCATCACCATCAACTAACTCACCACAAGATGCTTCCATTATAGCACCTCCTTCACCAACGAGTACACCAACTTCATCACCAAATCACTCACCACCTAAAATCACTCTTTTGGAACTCCCCGATGACTCCAACAAGATCTCAACAACCAAAAGCAAAAGAATTAGCCTTTTAGACACCTCCAACTTCTCCAAACACAATATTCAATGATCTTGAAACATCACCACCTTTAGCTCCCATTAAACTACAAGAACATCTAGTTCTTTTCCCACCACCACTTCCAATCATTCCGGACTTTGATCCAGATTTTCTATTTTTCCACAACAACTTCCGCAGAACTCATAAATCAAAACAAACCGAAGATTTCCGCACTCATTACCCACATCACCTACATTGTGAACATTGCCAATCCACTAGGGAAATTGCAATAGAAGTTAGGGAAGAAATGCATACTCAACCTCATCCTTGATCGCATCAATACCATTACTCATCCAAACCTCCATCCATAACCTTATGCAAGCATGGAAGGAATCATTACTACTATTTTCTATTTTAGTACTTTTTCTTTTGAAGTCATTTTCAAGAACAAGTCTTGTTCTTATTTTACATGCTTGTAAGTGGCATAAAATACCACTACAATTTGTTGTTTTATTACAAGGCCTTGTTTGCACATACCTTGCCCCAATCTTGATTCTCTTCAATCACAAGATTATTTAAGCATGTTACTAACCTTTCTCTTTGTAGGATTTTTATTTTTCTTCACTTGACGCCCCAAACTAGGGGAGCTATCGCCAAGGGGAGTTAGCGATACGTGGACTAATTTTTCCACACTTTTTTTATTTCTTCCAAGGGTTAACTTTTGTTTTACAAAAAGGGGAGAAGAAGTAAAACTTAGGGCTTTCAAAACTTACATCTATTCTTAAGTTTTACTCATCATAACATTATGTTTTGTCATCAACAAAAGGGGAGAGATTGTTAATACAAATAAACCGTGAAAACGCTATTAATATTTTGCGAAATCTCTTTGTGTTTTGTTGATAACAAATATAATGTTATCTTAAGTATAATTTTAAGGATGCATTTTATTTTTGTAAAGCATTTACATATAGCCATTTAAATACAAAAATGTAGTAATTAAGCATTTGTTGTAATAGTTTATTAGGATGGGTAAAAACCACAACCCATGGACCATAACCCATGGATCATAACCCACACCCAAGTTGGCTAGATACAATGTATACTTAGATACATTGAATCTAAAGAAAACCCATGGACCAACCCATAACCCATGAACCATAACCAAAAAACCCATGGGCAAAGAGGAGCGTCCCACGGATCCCTAGGATTACACTAGACGGATCCCAAGTGGGAGGGATCCGGGATCCGGGAACAAGTGGAAGATTTTGCCTATAAATAGAGAGCCATTTCTTCATTCTAACTCAACCCTCTTCCTACTAAATCTCTTAAACACTCTCATTCTCTTCTAACATATAGATCACTTGATCTAGAGAGTTGTTCTTCTTTCTTTCTATTGTGATCCCCATATAGGTCCTTCTCTAAAGCGAGATCACGAGCATTCTACAAGTCATCCAAGCAAGGGGTCCTTGATTGATTTGTCACTCCGCAAGATTTCAGAAGGCTCTTGTATTTGATATTTAGCATATTTGTTGTGTAATAGTCGTGTTGGTTTGGTCCACCGTGTTACGGACTCGTATCTAGCTTTGTACCGAAAAAAGGTGTAAGCAACGCTGTGAAGGCTTCTCCGCCAAGTGAAGGAGTTTGTTGACATAGTGCTTGAACTCTCTAGTAGGTGACTCGGGAGTGGAGTAGGGCAAGGAAGGTGTCCTTAGAGCCGAACCACTATATAATGTCGGTTGTGTCATTTCTATCCCTTTGCTTTACTTTATTTACTTGCTTTATCATTAGATCTATACTTTCTCTACATCCATAAGATCTCACATATTAACGAATCTAAAGTTTTTTGAAACTAACTTAAAATTGGCAAAACTATTCAACCCCCCTTCTAGTTTTCCACAAGCTTTCCTGTAGGAATCCACTTAATTCCAACGTCCTTAAACATTCTACCAGACGGTATCCACTTATGGCAAGGTTTAGGATTGTTAAGCTTCTTATGCACAGTGGAAGACTTATCAATATTCCTAGACTCCAAAGATTTAGCAGTTGGAATCCATCAAGGTGAAGTTTTGGGTTTGTTTTGCTTCTTATGCACTGAAGATGACTTACTGAACGTCCTAGACTTAACAGGCTGAACCTTAGCACTTTTTGTAGTCTTAGTGGATTGTGTCTTAGCATGAGCATTAACTTTATTTAGGGATTTTGAAAGACAATTATCATGATTTCCTTTAAAGACTCATTTAAGACAATTCAAGCAAACAGGTTGATTAGATTTAGAAAAAGATCTAGAGTTCTTAGAGTGATCTGCTTTGGGAATTGTTTTAATTGAAACACAACTACTCTTAGATGTAAGCCAATCCCTAGACTTTTGTAGAGTGTTCCTAGGTAATGATTTACTACTACTAGCAGTGCCTTGAAACTTCATAAAATTCATCACTCTAGGTCTTGAACCTAAAATTCCGTCTTTTCGAATCTGTGCCTTTTGCCTAGCTTATTCTAGATAATAATTCTTCCACAAGTCATTCATATCATATGAATTCTGAATATTAATGCTTGGTTTTGACACATTTTTTGAACCAATCCTAGAGGTGCTGGGAGTAGAAGTGGCTACTTGTTGAGGGTTAACGGAGCTATAAGCCTTATTCTTAGGTAACTCAGGTGAAGTGGTGTTTTGACAAAACTTGTTTCTCATCAACTTGGGAGGCAAACCATGTTTTTGAAAATTTTGTTCTTTCTCAGATATAAATGCAGGGGTTGCCTAACAACAGCATCGGCTCTAGTGGAATGAGAAACCGGCTTCCCCAAGGTTGATGGTTTTGTAAACTTAGTGTTCACACTTTTCCCTACATTTTTTCTAAGCTCATTCGTTAAGGCAACTATTGCAAAACTCTTATCATGAAGTTGAGCTTTTAGTTCATCAATTTTTGCTATCAAAGAGTTTGTTTGTTCTATTGACTTAGTTCTAGCTTCTTTGTAAGAGTAACTTAGTTCTTTGTGATGCTTTCTCAAAGACTCATTTTCCTTTAGTAATTTGGCCACACAAACCGCTAATTCATCATTTCTTATTTGAATATCAACAATAGCATTAACATCAGAATTACTTGTAACCAAATTACTTTTCACATGCATATCAGAAATATGTTTCTTCAAATTGTTGATAGTCGAGTTTTTGGCTTGAAGCTGAGCTTTCAATGTGCTAATTTCAAAAAGTTCACGAATTCAGAAGTTCCGATTTTTACATGGTTTGCTAAGTTGAAAACTTTCTTCTTTACTTTGTATCGCAATTTCAAGTGAAATGCAATGTTTTCAAGATTTGAGAATTTGTTTGAAAGTTCATCAAAAGCCTTTTATCAACCATATCTTTTGTTTTGAAACACTTAATCTCTCGACCTCGCCATGTATGAACATTTATCAAAGTCATGTTCAAACATAATGATGATCGGTTGTTTAAGTACTTTAGCAGATGCACTATGTTGAGCATAAGAAGGGTACCTCATTACATGACACCTGCTCATTTATCGGTCCGACATCTACATCCACATCATGTGTAACAAGAGTCAACTGAATCTTGGGCTATTTCAAGCGTATCTATCTCTGAGCCTCCTCGTATTCAAGTCAACCGATCCATCATCCGGTGCTTTTTACCCGACTCAACACAACAATCTTTTGATTTTGCCCGACATTCATTCCCTTTTCTCGATTTCTCATCAACTTCTTGTGTGTTAGAGTAATCAATAGCTTGTTTCATCATTATTTGTTGTCTCTCATATTCAAGATTCAAGAACACCCGATTCTTCAACCGATACATTACCCAACTTATCACAACTATCTCTAAAATCGCACTCAGACACTCATCCACTTTTTCATCTTTCTGAGTAACTTCCTCAATATAATTCTCCACATTATCCATGAGATGGATAAGTGTCTCTATGAACATACTAATTTCCATTCCAAAGGTTCTTGAAAGACATTTCATTCATGGCTTGATCATAGTCTAATGTGAATTCCCCACAAATGAATGACTAAAATTGTTTGTGGATCACTTGAAGTGCAGCAATGGAACTATCCTTTTGAACCTTCTCTTTGTCAAGTTGTAGCTCCAATTGTTCTAAATTTAACAAAGAAAGTTCCTGTTAATGTGGATACGCCGACGAAAAAGGGCATTACATGTTCGCTCCATTGTTATGGAAAGATGTAACATGAGGTGAGAGTAAAGTTGCCGAAAAGCGGCACAATACATCATTCTTTTTCATGGCATTCTCGTAGAGAGGTGTGCAAATCATTCTCATTGACTCGTGAGCATGAAGAACTCAAATCATCATTGATTGATTCCATCATCAAGAACTCTCAAGATAGCTAATATTCTCATTGTTGTCTACACGCATCATACGCTTTGAGTACTTCAAATCACTGAATCGAGTGTAAGATATGATGTTGATGTATACACGGGATTTTACAAGTCTGTGATTTAAACTGAGAAATAGAATCTTTCGCTGGATTTTACTAAAATCAAGAACAAACCGTTAAGCAATGACCAATGGAATGTGTTAAGATGACTGATGGATCGACACAATGATAGAAAATTGTGTGTTAGGGCATATGATTGTTAGTAGGATTAGCAGAGATGTGGTTTAGTTAAGATTTGGATTGGTTAATGCCCGTTTATACGGAGAAATTTAGGTCAAAAAACATAAAAACCTCAATAACTTCTGTTCGGAGCGGATTTAGGCCTCGAAGGTTGACCAAAATCAACTTTACTTTATTCAGTGAGCCATTCTCCTCGTTCTCATGGTCGTTTTGATGGTTAGAACGCTAAAAACGGAGTTACGGTTCAAAAGTTATGGTCGTTTGAAGTTTTGTCGGGAAAAAGTCAACTTTTGGTCAAACTGATTCAATCAACTCGCATCCAGGACAACTCGCTTCCAAGACAACTCGCTTAAACGACAACTCACTTAAGGCACAACTCGCATAAGATGACAAATTGCTTCCAAAGCAACTCGCTTAAATGACAACTCGCTTAAGTTACAATTCACATAAGCTGACAACTCGCTTCTAAGGTAACTCGCTTAAACGACAACTCGCTTAAGATACAACTCGCTTAAAAGTCAACTCAAGATAAGCTGATAACTCGCTTCCAAAGCAACTCGCTCGGGTATCGCCGAATATGGACAAGTCGCTATCAAAAACTGATAACTCGCATAAAGAAAAGCAATCCGAGACTCAACTCACTTCCAAGAAATATTCAAAAAACACCACTTTTCAATCCAAAAACAACCCAACCACGATGATTCAAGCCTTCCAAATCAAAACCTAAACACTTATAATGATTCTAAACACAAAAGTAGTATCAAAATCTAAACTTTAACACAAGAAATGATCCAAATGATGCTAACTACTCTAAACTCATTCAAACCCAAAAACCTTATGAAAACCACTAGAAATCGAAGAACATGAAAGATGAGTGATCAAACCATGGCTCTTGATACCAATTGTAACATATTGGAATTCACAAACACACAAATAATCACATATAGGGTCGAATTCAATAAGAGTTTAGAGAGAGAAAGTAGAGGGATGGGAGGCTTTCTAGAGAGAGAAAGTGAAAGAAAATATAGAAGGTTAGATTAAGAGTGAGAAAGCTCCAACCCTCTACCTTGGGAGGTAGAGGGTATTTATAGTTTTACATAATACGCCCTATGACGGGCTGTGGATCAGGCATACAGTGGGTAAAGACCCGTCCTTCCTCCACGATGTGGCACTAAACTAAATAACTAACTAAATACCTAGTTAATAACGTAATGTCTACGAGCTAACTTATGCTAGATTATATTTGGGGTGACCGACACTTCACAATGGAATTTATAATTCCTAACATTATCTCAAGAAGCACCAGTTGCCGATCACTCATCATCATCTTCGAATCCTCAATCTTCGGTTGTACATCATGGAAATGTAGCTGCTAATTATGATGGAGACAACCCTTTTGCTACCCCCGAACATGCTCTGTTTGAAAACATATTTGCCCCTGAACCAACACCTGAACCATCTTCATCAAGGGATCCAAACTCTGCTATATCAGTTCCTTATCAACAACCACATGAACATCTCAGAAAATGGACACATGATCATCCATTGGACAACATCATTGGGAACCATTCTCGCCCAGTATCCACTCGTAAACAACTTGCTACTGATGCCTTATGGTGCTTCTTCAATTTTGTATTATCAAAGATCGAACCTAAAGATGTCAAAGCAGTAATGTCTGAGGACAGGTGGTTTAATGCTATGCAAGAAGAAATACATGAGTTTGATCGTCTTGATGTATGGGAATTAGTACCTGCTCCAGAATGTGCTATGATTATTGCTCTCAAGTGGATCTTCAAATTAAAGCTTGATGAGCACGGTGATGTTCGGAAGAATAAGGCAAGGCTAGTGGCTAAAGGATACCGACAAGAGGAGGGTATTGAATTTGAGGAATCATTTGCTCCGGTTGTACGAATTGAGGCTATCATAATCTTCCTGGCTAATGTTGCTAGCAAGAACATGGTGGTTTATCAGATGGATGTAAAGACTGCTTTTCTTAATGAAGATCTCAAAAAAGTGGTGTACGTCAGTCAACCCAAAGGTTTTGTGAATCCAGAGCATCCTACCCATGTCTACGGCTAGAAGATGGCCCTTTACTATTTGAAGCAAGCTCTAAAGGCATGGTATGATACATTGTCAAAGTTTCTTTTGAAAAATGGATTCAAAGAAAGGAGCAGTTGATCCCACGTTGTTCACCAGAAAGTCAGGAAAACACTTAATTCATGTTCAAATTTATGTTGATGATGTTATTGTTGCCTCGACCGACCTTAATGAATGTGACCAATTTTCAAAGGAGATGGGCTCCAAATTTCAAATGGCTATGATGGGACAAATGTCATTTTTCTTGGGATTACAAATTTCACAAATTCCTGGAAGCATTTTTATAAATCAATCTAAATATGCTAATGAAATCTTAAAGAAATTTGGATTTGATTCTTGTGACCCTGTTGACACTCCCATGGTGGAGCGTACAAAACTGGATGAGGACCACTCAAAGATCATGGTTGATCAATCAAAATATCGTAGCATGATTAGATCCCTCGATGCAACCTTCACGGAGACCCCACTGTATTCTGCTATCGTATGCATGTGTGCAAGATACCAAGCTATGCCTACCAAAAAGCACCTTAAGCGTTAAGCCGTCTTCGATATCTCAAGGAACCATTAACATGGGACTTTGATATCCAAAGGACACCGATATGTCACTAACAAAGATATGCATACGTACTATGCGCGGTGGCAAGATACACGTGAAGTAACGCCTGAGGTGTTCCGTTTTGGGAGATAAGTTAGTAAGTCGGTCTTCAAAGAAACAAATTGTACGTATGCCTATATCCTTACAGAGGTTGAATACATAGCCATGTCATCTTGTTGTGCTCAAATCCTATGAATGAGATCCCAATTATCTGACTATGGCTTTGTATTCAACAAAGTTCCTCAGTATTGTGATAACAAAAGTGCCATTGCTCACGCAACAATGTTCAACACTCAAGAGCAAAGCACATTGACATTCACATCACTTCATCAGGAACAAGTGGAGAAAGGTGTGGTTGAACTCAGATTTCGTGAGGACCTAATATCAACCGCGAGACATATCTTGACTAAAGCTCTTCCTAGAGAACGTTTCGAGTTTATCCTTCCTCGACTTGGCTTGAAGAGCCTACAACCTAAGACACTAAAACGTCTTCAGGAGGAAGACGAGGAGTAGAGGTGTTTCTTCATCTATTCTTTGTAAATAATATATCAAAAAGCAAAATACAAAATTATAAAACCAACAAAAAGAAAATAGAAAATTATAAAATTTTAAAAACCCATAAAAATGAAAAATTTTTGAAAAAGTCCAAAAATATTGTTTTCATATCATGTTATCTGGTTTCGATAACATCTACGGAATCTGATATGTCATTCAAAGAATGGCACGAGTCTTTAGATGAACTTGGAACGGAAGTAATAAATATTTATTTTATTTAAAAAAAATGAGATGGAGAAAAATGTTGGTTTATTGTCATTTCAGGCAGTAACCCGTTTTTTAAAAAGAAAGAACAGAGCCTGCTTAATCTATTTTTTTTAAAAAAACCTCATGCTCTGATTCTAAAAACAAAAGTTCATAAGGAAAGTTTATCGCCAAAGACAATGTTTTCTCACAAATATTTTTCCTTCTAAAAAAGATTATTCGAAAATATTTGTCGTCTAATGAAAACAAAATTGCTTTGAAAATAACTCGGACTTTATTTTGAAAATCATCTGGACTTTTCATTTGTCAAAATCTCTATCACTCAATCAACAACTTAAGTCATTGATTGAGGGGTAGAATGATTTCAAACAATTCAAAAGGTTATTTTCCAAACATTTGGCACGTAAACGAACAAGGTCTACTTTTGGATAATCAAAAAGAACAATTTATGTACAATTGGATCCATACCAAGGTTAATGTTGTGTTTTCATAAGATACCTAAGCATGATTGATCATTGGAGTTTAAAGTCTCAAAATCTTATTCTTATCAGTTAAATGTTTTAAAAGCCAGTCACATTTCTCCTCAAAAAGCTTTCAAGAATAATTTAGATCAATATAGATCACAATTCTCAAAGGATTTGAAAATTGTGATCAGGGGAGAATTTGTGATTTAAATTGGCATTAAACTGATAATTCGATAAGTGGTTTTAAAAATATAATATCAAGCTCCCCTCCCTACATGTGCCAAACGATTTCAAATATTCCATGCATATGTTAAGGGGGAGCATCTATCTTAAACCAAAAAGGATTGAAACGTGATTGATTTATCTCAAAGTACAGGTTCCCTCTAATATGTGCAAAACACTTTCAAATCTCGATGCACATATTGAGGGGGACCAATCAAAAGAAAACCTCATCCTTCCCAAAATATTTCATCCAAAGTACTTAAAATACAATATTTGATTGAGAAGTGATGATGATCATTTTAGAAAATGTTAATCAAAGATTGGATCTTTCATTCTCAATCTAAGATTTCAAAATTCCTCTTGCCTCCATGTGCCAAAATAATTTCTAACACTTGAAGCACATGTTGAGGGGGAGCATTTCTAAAATATCAAAAACAATTAAGGTACAAAACGCTTTGATTTTATATCACAAGTACCTTGATTGATTTTCAAATGGGTTTTAATTGGTTTCGAGGCAGAATGAACAATACCAAAAGACCAACCAATTTATTTTATGCATGGAGACATAATGAAGGTTAGGTTAGGTATTCGTCCCATGATCCTGCCAGAGTCGGAGGTATCTACCCAGGGAAAATCCACTAGATAGTGTAGAAGTCCTTAGGTATGATGAAAAAAGGAGAAAAATGAGAATATGGGAAGAGTGCGGACTGAGACAGAGCTTGTGTAGGATCATACATATTATGTTGTTTGATGATTCGGGTGATCTAGGGAGATCATTATACAAGTATGCCATGTTAGAGAGATGAAGAGAGTAGAGAGGGAATTCTAGAGAGACAGTTAAAACAAAAATGAGAAGGTTAGATTTAGAAGTTCCACCCCTTCCAAGGATGGAAGGGGTATTTATAGTTACAAGCCAAACGTCCTCCTGTCGGACTGTGGATCAGGCATACAGTGGGTAAAGACCCGTCCTTCCTCCACGATGTTGCTCTAAATAAATAACTAAGCTAATAACTAACTAATTAACTACTAAATAACGTAAATAACGATATGTCTACGAGCTAACATATGCTAGACTATAACTGGGGTGACCGACACTTCCTTATGGAATTTCCAATTCCTAAAAATCTCCCCCTAAGCGAGATCACCCCATGAAATACATTTTGCATCCTAGGATTCTATCTTTGTCTTTAGTTCTGAGCTTGTAGACTTCAATTCTTCAATTTCCGCATTCTTTGTGCTTGAGTAGCGATTCTTCAAGGTCCGCATACTTTGTACTTTCAGTGGAGGTCTTTCAACTGATCCACATCTTTGATGATCTTCGAGCTTTCTTTAAGAACATCAGCCACAGTAAATCTCTGGATCACCCTTTATTGTGTTGCCATCATGTGAAGTTGTGACTTTTGGACCGATATGCTCACACTTTCTGGATCATGACATCTTTTCATCAGAGAAGCGGAAGCATCTTTGAATGTCTTTGATTTGTCATGATTTTCTTCAATTATATTGGTGTAAGCTGTGAGCATGTAGTTGTGAATTGACTTCTCAATAACTATCAGCTGCAACCGTCCATTGTTCCTGCAAACAACAGTTAGCAATAAAACACATGAAATTGTCTTTGTTCACTTTCGTTGAATACAGTTGCAAGAACTACGGTTCCCCGTTGATCAATATAAATACTCGCCTGATAAGGTAGGATTCCTAAGAATCTCCTTGACAGGGTTTCGCAGCTTGATCTAGCCGTTCTCGAACCGGAGCGTCCCAAATAGACAACACGGAGTGAGTGAACCAGCGAATTGAGATTCACCGATTGATGAAAAATTGATTTAAAAACAATCGCGTATTTCTTGAAGAAAGAGTTTTGCAATACGACAAAGGTTTCATAAGAAATATCAATTTTCAATCAGAAATACTTTTTGTGTTTGAAAATGAATACTCATTCGATGTGCTAGAGAAAAGAAGAGATTTGCACATCGAACGGTTTTTCCAAAAGTATTGTTTTCAATCAGAGATACTTTTTTTGTTTGAAAACATGAATACACATTCGATGTGCTAGAGAAAAGAAGATTTGCACATCGAACGGTTTTTCCAAAAGTATTCGTCAATTCATTTCATGGACCAAGGTTGATTCATGAGTGAATTGCCCCATCGTTTCTATCCAGTTGTCACAAGTTTGATCTTTAGAAAAGATCTCACATGTCACCCCCACCAAGAGCTTGTTTGATGTTAGCTCTAGAAGGATTTCCATCTTCATCGTGAATACTTTACAAATCACTCGGATGTTCTAGCAATACCACAAGGATAATGCGTAGGACTCTTAATATATACTTACTTTCCACATTGTGTGAAACAGCAAGTCTTCATTAATTTTGTGTCCTAATGAGATATTGTGGATGATCTCTTGGCTCTAGACTCAATTGTGCATATTTGGTTTCCTATGCCGGAGACTAAGGAGAGGGTCTCCTTCTTCAATATCAACAATCTCTAAGAGAAAGTTGATAGATTACGTAGGTTCCCCGTGAGAATGAAACAAGCCCTTTTAAGAGGAACTTGAGTAGCTTGGGAAGTTAGGTGCATTGCGTCACTGGGTCCATGACGTCTTGTCTTCAATACCAGTGTTACCTTAGTAACCACCAGCATATGTATTAAACCCGTTTCGCCCTAAGGTTGAATAATTGGAGGGCTATTTCTTTTCACCCTTTTCACATTCAATTCTTTTTCTTTCTTCAACCCCTTCAGTGCTTACCGAGACTTCATTACTAAAACCTTGTTGGGTTTATTCCAGTTCTAGCTCTTTCTCAGTCCGCACTCTTCCCATTTCTCACTTTTCTCCTTTTTTTCATCATACCTAAGGACTTCTACACTATCTAGTGGATTGTCCTGGGTAGATCCCTCCGGCTCTGGCGGGATCGTGGGAACGAATACCTAACCTAACCATCCTTATAACACCATGCATAAAGTAAATTGGTCGGTCTTTTGGTTTTGTTCTTTCTCTTCTTGAAACCAATTGAAAAATCATTTGAAAAATCAATCAAGGTACTTGTGATATAAAATCAAAGTATTTTGTACCTTAATTGTTTTTTATCATTTAGAAATGCTCCCCCTCAACATGTGCTTATGATTTTGAAATTGTTTCGCACATGGAGGCAAGAGGACTTGGAAATCTTTTCTTGATCACAATTTCCATAGAAAAAGCCTTTTGATTTTCTGGTAAATTCTCCCCCTCAAAATGTGCGTTGGTTGTGAAATCATTTAACACATAGAGGAAAAAGTTCTTTGAAGTACTTTCACGATCACACTGCCAATAGAAAACCATTAGAAAATCAATCAAGGTACTTATGTTGAAACATAGAAATCTTTGTACCTTGAAAGTTTGTTTTCTTTTGAAATGCTCCCCCTCAATATGTTCTTCGAGATTCGAAAGCGTTTAGCACATATGGGAGAGCAGCCTGCACTTTTGAATCAAATCGGTCATCATTTATCAGATTTCATAATTAAATCACAAATTCTCTCCCAATCAAAAATATCAACCCCTTTGAGATTTTGGATCCCAAGTGATTTAACAAGGTTTAGAAAACATGGGAGAAAATGTGGCCTTGTTTAAATACTCTTCTAGTTTTTGGTTAAATGCACCTCCTCAATCATGTGCATCATGTATTTGAAATCATTTGGCACATGAAGGAAGGAGTGCTTTTGAAAAAATCATCCTTTAAAACCGATTTGAGATTTAAATCACGATCTCTCCCCCGATCAAAAATTTCAAACCAGTTGAGATTTGTGATCCCAATTGATTTAAATCATTTAGAAAAATTTGGGGAAAGACATGGCTTGATTTAATTTTAAAAAATGACAGATATGGACCAATTTTTCGACCTTAAAGATTGTTAGTGCCAGGTATGGTAGTTTTTAAGAGATCTTTAAGTAAAATAAAACAATTTCACAATCAAACAAGAACAGAAAAAATTTCATTTTGAAAGATCTTTGGGTTTTAAAGAAAATCATACCATGGCATAACATTAAATCTTTAGATCACCACATTATTTCGTACAAACCGGACTCTGTTGATGAAATGTCGTTTGAAAATATTTAATATTGAAATCACTCTCCCCCTAAATCAATGACCGTAGTCGTTGATTGAGTGACTTATGTTTTGTAAAAGTGAAGTCTAATTGATTTCCAAAATTTAGTTCAATTTATTTTCAAACAAATATTTTCCATTTTCAAAAATAATAATTTTGAAATATTGTTTAAAATGGTATCATCCACTACTTGTCCTGCACAAAGATACGTTAGGTGGATAAGCTGCTTTCGTTGTTGTTGTTGTAGGGCTGGAAGAAAACCATCTGCTGATGCAGTGAGACCTCTGAAGTTGCATCTATCGTGCCAACTATCCATGGAGAGATCCAATTAAGCTCTGTTTCTTCTTTTGTTGACCCAAGATATAGTTACCCTTTCCTATCGGCATCAAATCATCAACTTTTGTGGGATCCGGATCGGGAACATTCTTATAATCCATGATATCTGCATACATTCGTAGACATACAAATAGATATATGGTGGTCGACATCACCCAAAAAGCAATCGACTAATAAAAGTCAATCCAACATATCAATCAGATCATACAAAGACATGAGAATTATATTTTTATCAAACTCTAATCATCTAATCCTAATAATCACATCCTAGATTCCTAGTCCTTCAACATAGGCAAATATCTTTTTTCTGATAAGCATGTAGGATGATTAAGAAAGCCCGTTAGATGATGTAAATTTGAAAAACATTCTCCCCCTCAATCAATGACTCTTTCTATGAAAATTTTTAAATAAGCTAAATTTATTGATTGGGTTTTGCAAATTTATGAAAACATGATTCTGATTGATTTTCAAGCAACTCACTTTCCACCATTTGTTAAAACAAATATTTTTCTGAAGAATTTTTAGAAGGAAAAATATTTGAGTAGGAACAGCAGTCCTTCGACATACTTTCCTCATTATGTTTTAGGATAAGTGCACAAAACATTTGAAAATTGGTTTAGCGCAGCACTTTCCTTTCTTGAAGAACGGGTTGCTATCTGAAATAATAGCAAACCATGGTTAAGCGCGGGTTACAGTCTGAAATAACTGCAAGCCATATTTAGAGACATGTTTTGAAAAGAAATATTTACACCTCCTGCTCGAACTTCATCTATGGTCACGTGCCATTATTGAATGACATTTCTAAGACCGTAGATGTTATCGATACCAGAAGTCATGTCTTGAGAAAACATATTTTTGGTATTTTTAAATTTTCTGATTTTTATGGGTTTTTGTTGGTTTTATAATTTTCTATTTTCTTTTTGTTGGATTTATATTTTTGTATTTGGTTTTTGATAAATATTTACAAAGATAGAGTAGATGATATAGTTTAAGAAGATGATGATACGAGTACCGAGATAAGGATATCGAATGACCTCGTTGTAGAAGATTGAAGTCATCATCTCTTAAACATTCACCACCAAAGCTTCCAAGGCTCTTGAATCGAAGAGAGAAATTGAGCCATTAGAAAGTGAGACTTTGGTAGCTTCCCCCCAAACCGTAAATCTTCTTATTGAGCAGATTCTAAGCTTTCTTTCAAGCTTGCCTTAGCTAGATGCACAAAGACGCACACCATATCATCGATCTTGCTGCTCCATATAAGAATGATCATCGTAAGTCTCTGTTTGGGGTTATATCATCAAGTAGAACAGCAAAGAATCATCCCACACTTGAATAATCTTCTCAAATTCCTTTTCCACTGAAGTCAAAAGCGATCCATACCAAAAAGTTGTCAAGAGACCACTTCCCCCAAGTAGATGAATTGATGCAGTCAGTCTCTTAGACTAGAGCTCACGAACCCGAATACACATATACCCGAAGACAAAGAAACTTATACCATCGAAGTAGCAGATTAAGTCCGATAGCCAAAGAATAACCCAGTTTTATACTTTTCTCTTCCCTGAAGAAAGTGTATGAAGCTCAAGAACCCGAAGTACCCGAATGCCCAAAAAGATGTATTAATCATGAATGTGTTGTGAATGATGTGAGAAGAATCAGCAACACATAATAAGCCCGTATACTAGAAATCTGTTGAGAAGAACATCATTAGGTCAGATGTATCTGTGAGAATCAATGTTAGGATTTGGAAAATCCGTTAGTTAAAGAGTCGGTCACTTCAAGTATATGTATTCGTTAGAAAGCTCGTAGTCGTAGTCAAGTTATGTTAATAAGTAGTTAGTTAAGTAACACCGTGGAGGATGGACGGGTCTTTACCCAATGTATGTCTGATCCACAGCCCATAGGAGGCGTATCTTGTAAGCTATAAATACCCCCACCTCCCAAGGTAGATGGTTGGAGCTTCAATACTATTTTTCTTTGTTTCATCAAGTTCCCAATTCTCTCTCTACTTTCTCTCTCTAAAACACAACCCATACACCCCACTTTAATATTATTTGATGTGTTTATGAAATCCAATATGTTACAAATGGTATCAGAGAGCCATGGTTTGATCACTCATCTTTCATGTTCTTGGATTTCTAGTGGTTTTCATAAGGTTTTTGGGTTTGAATGAATTTAGAGTGGTTAGCATCATTTGGATCATTTCTAGTGTTAAAGTTTGGATTTTGATTGCATTTTTGTGTTTAGAATCATTATAAGGGCTTAGGTTTTGATTTGGAAGGCTTGAATCAGCGTGGTTGAGTTGTTTTTGGATTGAAAAGTGGTGTTTTTGAAAGTTTCATGGAAGCGATTTGAGTCTCGTAGCATAATTCTTCGTAGTGATTTGTCCCTATGTTTAAGCGACTTGTCTGTGTTTTATGAAGCAATTTGTGCACTAAGCGATTTGTCTATTGAGACAAAACGACAAAAAGAACAAGGTAGTGGATGTACTTGTCTAACTAGCGATTTGTACGTCTAGCGATTTGTTTCTAGCGACTTGTCTTTCTAGCGATTTGTCACTCTAGCGACTTGTCTTTCTAGCGATTTGTCCCTCTAGCGACTTGTCTTTCTAGCAACTTGTCACTCTAGCGACTTGTCTTTCTAGTGATTTGTGAATCTAGCAACTTGTCTTTCTAGCGACTTGTCACTCTAGCGACTTGTCTTAATAGCGATTTGTCTTTTGAGACTTATTGTTTCTTATTGTTACGTTTTACGGTTTTCTCTTGATTTAGTAAAATCCCCCAAAACAATATATTTCCCGGTTTAATCAAAGAGTTATAAAATCCCGTAGAATCTGTAATCATGTCTACCAACGTGCCTACAATCATCTTTTCTGTAGCTGAGGACGTTCAAGCTGCAGGATCAGATACTCATCCACCCATGTTAGATAGAACTGATTATGACTCATAGGCTCAACGAATTAGATTGTACTGCTTGGGTAATGAAAATGGGGTTAACATTCTCAAATAAATTGATGAAGGACCGTACCAAGTTGAGACTACCAGAGACATACTTGAAACTGCTGTTGATGGCTCAGTGACATTAGGATTGGATAGACCAAAGACATATGAAGAACTTACTGATAAGAAGAAAAAGAGATACGATGCTGATATTAGGGCCTCAAACATTGTACTTCAGGGTCTACCAAAGGACATCTATAAGTTAATCAATCATAACACTTAAGCCAAAGCAGTTTGGGACAATGTCAAGATGCTTCTATCTGGTTCAGAATTAACTAAAGAAGACAGAGAGTCTCAACTGTATGATGATTTTGAGAACTTTAAGATGAACCCAGGGGAAAATGTCACTGAACACTACGTGAGGTTCCACAAGCTCGTGAATGACATGAGAAATATCAAAATGACTATGCCAAATATTTAGCTCAATTCAAAGTTTGTGAACAACATGAATACCGAATGGCACAAATTTGTCACTTCAGTCAAGCTAACCAAAGGTTTGAGGCACACTAACTATGAGCAATTGTATGCGTACTTGCTTCAAAATGAGAAACATGCTATGTTTGAATGAATGATCCTGGGAAAGTTCAAAACCAATTATGGTGATTCAAGCTCGTCGAATGATTCAACTGCATTCTACACAAATGTAGGAATAACCACCAAAGCATCTCAAGTGATACCAACTGGTAATGGTAATCACAAACTCATTCCAGATCCAGGGTATAAGCCTCCAGATTCAGACACATTCATGGAACATCTTGTTAATTAATTGGCTTTAATGGTCAAGCAAAACTTGAACCTCACCCCACACACCAACAATCATATCAGAACTGCATCTAATCTTCACAATCATGCTACGATTAAAGACGGAAAGGTAGTGGTGCAAAATGTGCAAGGAAGACAGAATGCATACCTTCCACATAATGAGCAAGGGAATGTTGGTGTTGGATATGGGAATGTTGGAGCTGGATATGGGAATGTTGGTGCTGGATATGGGAATGTTGGCGGTGGTGATGGATATATGAGTAATCAAAATCGTGGAAGAAACATGGCTCAGGGTCAAGTAAAGCCCATTAAATATTACAACTGTGGTGGAGAAGGACACATCGCAAGGAATTTCACTCTTCCAAAACGTCCACAAAATGCAGAGTACCTCAGAGACAAGATGCTGCTGGTGCAAGCTCAAGACAGTGGAGCTATGTTGAATGTGGAAGAATTACTATTTCTTGCTGAGGGAAATGCCAGAACTTATGATGCTGATGTGGATGAACAGCCAGTGCAGGTTATGGGTCAGAACAATCCCAATGCATTTCAAGTCGCAGACTGTGACGCATTTGATTCAGATGTTGATGATGAACCAAATGCCCAGACTATCTTCATGGCTAATATCTCACCAATGGTAACTCCAAGGGATTCTTCACCAAAACAGACCACTCCTTCCAGGGAATCTATCAATATAGAGGTATTAAAACTCTACGATGAGGTTGATGTGCAAAAGACGCATGGCAAAGTACAATCAACTGAAATTATTGAATCAGATATTGAAAATATGGGTAATAGCAATGTTGTCCCATATGATAAATATGTGAAACAAAATGAAAGTGAAATTGTACCAAGTAATGCATCTTCTGCAGTCAATGATGACTATTTTTTTGATGAATTCACTGCATGTGCCCCTGATGATTCTATTATTTCTGAACTAACTGCCAATAAAGAACAGGTTGCTATATATGAACAACGTGCTATGATGGAATTGACTACCCGTGAGCAGGAGATGGATAACCAACTGCGTACATTTATCAGAAAAAGCAATTTTAGGGAAGAAATGTTAAAACAAGAGTTAGATATCTTACAAGAAAAGCTTAACAAAACTGTTAAACAGAAACAAGAACTTCAAGAAAATGTGAAAGTACTTAAACAAGAATTCAATGCTAAGGAATCAAAACTTTTAAATGAATTTTCCAACCTAAAAACATTGAAGAACAAACTTGAAAATAAATTGTACATACAAGGGAACACCATTCAGACTGCTCACATGATCACTAAGCATAGAGTTCTAAGTGATAAGCATAGCGTTGCACTTGTAGATGAACCAAATCCTAAGGTGTGTAGTAAGCCTAAAGCAGCTCAAAAAGAAATCTATGATGGAAATGAGATTCTTAAGCCTAGTCAGAAACCCACTTGTGCTGAGTGCTCCGAGGAAGATAGAAAATTAGAAGAAGTCTCTAAGAAAAAATTGGATGATAAATTTAATAGTCCCTTGTGCATAAGAGATAAAATCATCGTTAAAACACCAAGTTATTCTAAGGATAACTGGATTGCCTTTAATAAATTCAGAACTCAGACCCAGCTGACCCCTGAACATATTTTCTGGAAAAAGGATCTGGAGAAACAAAAAGCTGATGATTTTATTGAAAAGAATTCCCCTTGTAGGAAATTGCCTCCAGCCACTGTGTATCCCCCAAATACACCAATGCATTTAGTTCCTAGAAATATTCCCACTAATAGCAAGACCTTAATAATCCTTTATGTAGTTTACCAACTATTTGTTGATTTTGAGAAAACGTGTAAGAAGAGAATCACACCCACTTGGATAACTGAAGGGGAAAGGGGTTTTGAACAAACTAAAGAATGCTATTTAACTGAGGTCATCCCTTTCTTTAAACAACTTAAAGGACAATTTGAGAATCTTCAAAAGGGTATGGACACAGAGATTAAAGAAATGAAAAAGATGTTTAATGATATGGAATTTGAGGTCAGTATGTATGAACGTGAGCTTAAGAGTAATAAAATAGAGATAAAGAATGTGCACATCATTAATGATAATCTGATCTCACAATGTATTGCTCTAGATGTGTTCTACAATGTTACAAATTATTCAATTACTGTGTCTCAATTTCATGAATTAACTGTTGCATTAAAAGTTTCCCATGATTGTGTCATTGAGCTTAAAACCACAATTTCATGAATTAACTGTTGCATTAAAAGTTTCCCATGATAAAGTAGAACAGGATGATCATAATAGTTTGGTAAAACATTATTCTAAACTGGAAGTTGAACATTTTAATTTTCAACTAAAATATCAACATCTCAAAGAAAATGTTAAAACTCAAATATCAAGACATCCTCGGATGTTCCTGAGTTAGATGCAATTTTTGAAATAAAAAAACGTGACGAACAGATTCGAGCTACTGTAACACGATCAGAAGGATGAAAACCTAAATTTCACAATTAAAGGGTGAAAAGAACAATGTGAATGGCTCCCAAATTCCTCCTCCTTTAGATTCTCAGTATTCTCAAACTTTCATCTTCAAAACATCATTAATGTACTACAACAAGAAAATGAGAGTTTTCTAGAAGAAAATGAAAAGGTTAAATAATACTTTAAAGAGTTATATGATTCAATGAAAGTCACTCGTGACAAGAACAATGAAAAAATAACTTTTTTGCAAAAGGAAATTGAGAATCTCAAAAGTCAGGTAAAAGGGAAAATGCCACTTGTCTGTAATGAGAATGTTGCATCAAAGGCATCTGCAGATTCTAGGTATGCTGTGACTGTAAAATATATTCCTCCTCACCTTATAAATAACGAACTTGGTTTTCAAGAATATTTTTCCTACCTTAAGGATAGTCTAGAATGTCTCCGTGAGATTGTCGAAGAGGATAGCATAAATAAACCACTTGATAGTGAAGTTAGGTATGCATGCTTATATGCCAAACGATCTCAGGAACTTTTAGAATGCTTAAGAGCAACATGCCCTAAATCCTTTTATAAGAAAGATAAATTCGTTATGCTTTGCTCTATGCCTAGTGTTAAGCATGCAACCCATGATATGCCTTGTTTTGCGCCGAAAGTCAATCATGTTAACTTTGATGTGCCTGCAAGTACTTCAGATCCTAGCACTTCTAAATCAGGAATGCATAAAGTAGTAAAACTAACTAATGTTCTCATCATTCCCTCTACAGGAGTAATCAGCGACACTAAGGCAAGCGGGTCAAAGCCTCCTGGCAATACAAAGCAAGATAGGACCTCGCAAGCTAAGAGTGACCAATGGAAGAAAGTAGAAGACCACCCTAGGAACAATAAGTTTGTGTTGAATAAGATGAATCGTGTTGATTCTAGTATTAGCTATAAGCGTCATCTGTAATTAATTCAATGCTACTTCTTGCAAAACATGTAATGAATGTTTGATTCTTGGTATTAATCATGAATGTGTTGTGAATGATGTGAACAATTCTGTTATATCTCCGGTAAAAAATGTTAACACTAGAAAACAGGTTAAGAAGGTTAGAAGACCAAGGGGGAAGAGGGCTAGAAAACATTGGAAACCAACAGGAAGAAAATTTAGTAATGTAGGTTATCATTGGACACCTACTGGCCGTAAATTCAATCTTAATGAGTTGTGCCCTAAATTATCTAGATCAATGCCTATTAGGAAATGGATGCCTACTTGTAGAACTATACCTTTAAGAAGTGAACATACTTTGAATAGATCTACTGTTACTACTAGCCCGACATCTACCTCTAATGATTTCATTGACTCTTTTTCTGATGTGGATGTTCCAATCTCGTTTTCTAACCAAGTGGAACCCATTCTCGCATGGGGATCCAAACTATCCAGTCATCCATACTTGTCTGTGTTCAACTGCAGGTCGTTCAAATCGTTCTGTGGTACTTGGACTCAGGCTGTTCCAAGCATATGACTGGAGATTGCTCGCGGCTCATGAACTTCGTGAGTAAATTTATCGGGACTGTTAGATTCCGGAACGACCATTTTGGGGAAATTATGGGTTATGGAGATTATGTGGTTGCTGATAGTGTAATTTCCCGGGTATACTATGTTGAAGGTCTTGGTCATAATTTGTTTTCTGTTGGTCAATTCTGTGATTCTGATCTAGAAGTGGCCTTCAGAAAACATACCTATTTCGTTAGAGAACTTGATGGTGTGGAACTTTGAAGAGGAACATGTGGTACAAACTTATACACCATCTCTATCGAAGATATGATGAAGTCTTCTCCAATCTGCTTGTTGTCAAAGGCTTCAAAAACAAAGTCATGGTTATGGCATCGTCGTCTCAACCACTTGAACTTCGGCACCATTAATGATCTTTCCAGAAAGGACCTAGTAAGAGGCTTACCCAGATTAAAGTATGAAAAAGATCATCTTTGTTCAGCATGCCAATTGGGAAAAAGCAAGAAATATGCCCACAAACCCAAACCCGCAAACTCAGTTATGGAAGTTCTTCATACTCTTCATATGGATCTGTGCCGACCCATGATAGTGCAAATGATAAATGGGAAGAAATATGTATTGGTCGTTGTTGATGACTACTCTCGATTTACTTGGGTTAAGTTTTTGAGGATAAAGGATGAAACTCCATATGTCATCATCAAACTTGTCAAACAACTTCAGGTTCGACTTAACAAGACTGTTAGAATTATTCGAACAAACAATGGCACTGAGTTTGTTAACAAAGACCTAAGTCAATTTTTTGAAAGCATTGGAATCAGTCATCAAAGAAGTGTTCCACATACGCCTCAGCAGAACGGTGTAGTTGAAAGACAAAATCGGACCCTTGTGGAAGCTGCAAGAACAATGCTAATTTACTCAAAGGTTCCAATGTTTCTTTGGGCTAAAGCCATTGCCACTGCTTGCTACACCCAAAATCGTTCCCTCATACACACCACTCATGGAAAAACTCCATACGAACTTGTCCATAAACGAAAACCTGATCTCTCCTACCTTCATGTATTTGGTGCTTTGTGCTATCCAACGAATGATGGTCGAGATTTAGGTAAATTAAGAGCTAAGGCGGACATTGGAGTTTTTGTGGGTTATGCACCTAAAAAGAAGGGTTACCGAATCTACAACAAAAGAACTCGAGATATCATGGAAATTATTCACGTCACGTTCGATGAGTTGTCCAGGCAAATGGCTCCAGGACAATCAAGTTCTGGACCCGCATCTCAACATTTGTTAAGTAGTCCCATTAGTTCTTCTCTTGTACAAAATTCCTCACCAGCAATTCCATATGTACCCCTTTAGAAGATGACTTGAAGAAATTGTTTGATCCAATGTTTGATGAACACTATGAGCCTATTGCTAATGATCAGTCTAATCCATCAACAGAGGCTGCCCCTAACCCAGTCAACGTAGATAACCCTTCAGTTTCTATGTCATTGAATCAAGAAGCGCCTACTGCAGATCACTCATCATCATCATCAAATCTTCAATCATCGAGTGTACATCATGGAAATGTTTCTGGCACCTATGATGGAGATAACCCATTTGCTACTCCCGAAGATGCTCCATTTGAGAACATATTTGCTCCTGAACCAACTTCATAACCGTCTTCATCAGGAGATCCAAACTCTGCTACTTCAGTCCCTCAACAACAACCACACGAACACCTTAGAAAATGGACACATGACCATCCATTGGACAACATCATTGGAAACCCTTCTCGTCCAGTATCCACTCGTAAACAACTTGCAACTGATGCCTTGTGGTGCTTCTTCAACTCCGTACTATCTAAGGTCAAACCAAAAGACGTTAAAACAACCATGACTGAAGACAGTTGTTTCAATGCCATGCAAGATGAAATTCATGAGTTCGATTGACTAGATGTGTGGGAATTAGTACCTACTCACGTCTATGATCATTGCTCTAAAATGGATCTTCAAAGTAAAACTTGATGAGCATGGTGATGTGCTAAAGAAAAAGGCTCGATTGGTTGCAAAAGGATACCATCAAGAGGAGGGTATTGACTTTGAAGAATCATTTGCACCAGTTGCACGTATCGAGGCAATCAGAATCTTCCTGGCTAATGCTGCCAGTAAGAACATTGTAGTCTATCAGATGGATGTAAAGACGGCTTTTCTTAATGGAGATCTGAAAGAAGTAGTATACGTCTACGCCAACTCAGAAGGTTTTGTGAATCCAGAGCATCCTAATCATGTCTATCGCTTGAAGAAGGCCGTTTCGGTTTGAAGCTCCAAGGGCATGGTGGTGGTACAACGCTATCGAAGTTTCTCCTATCTAATGGATTCAGCAAAGGAGCAGTTGATCCAACATTGTTCACCAGAAAGTCAGGCAAACACTTAATTCATGTTCATATCTATGTTGATGATATTATTTTTGCCTCGACTGACCCCAATGAATGTGACCGTTTTTCTAAGGAGATGGGCTCCAAATTTCAAATGTCAATGATGGGACAAATGTCATTTTTCTTGGGATTACAAATTTCACAAAGTCCCGGAGGCATTTTTATCAATCAATCTAAATATGCTAATGAAATCTTAAATAAATTTGGATTTGATTCTTGTAACCATGTAGACACTCCCATGGTGGAGCGTACTAAACTGGATGAGGACCACTCAGGGATCATGGTTGACCAAACTAAATATCGTAGTATGATTGGGTCCCTGATGTGTAACAACGCGCATTTTTCGGGTTACTTTCATATTTTTGAAAAGTTACTATTCACTTTTACTATTCATCCCATAAAATTTTTATTTCACATTCTCGTAAGATAAATTATTTTAGTAATGACCTGAGAGTTTGACAATCGTTAGATCTTTTTCGCAAAAGTTATTAAGAAAACATCGTCTTAAAGTTTCATTTTGGTCGGAACACCATTTCAACATCCCGCGCATAACGAAAATAAACTCTGTCAATTTTCCTCACATCAGATAAATTTATAGATCACTCATAATTAATTTGAGAATTTTAAGATTTATTTTATGTTACCAAATAAACCCTATTTATGCTGAAAACTAAACTTACGTTTTAAACAATTCTACTTACATCGGACTTAACTCCTGACACTGTGTTTCTAATATGTTTTTAACACTTTTACATTTTTTTAGAAAATTCAAACATATTTCCCTCCTCCTTTGACCAAAAAGGAATTAACCTTGTACGTTCTACATTTTTGCTTAAATCGCGTAACTTTTAAACTTCACAAATAATTGTTAAGTTATCCGCAGCGTATGACGAAAACCACATTTTGACATCTCATATCACTTTTAAACTAATTTTAGTCTACTCTAAATAAATTCACGGTCGTTTCCCGGAAATTTCGTTCTTTTCCGATATTGCAGAATTACGCGTTTTTACGTATTTCCAGGCTTTAAGCAGCGTTTTTGCACCCAATAAGACTTATCACTCATTTTATATTTTAGATGGAGTATAATGATGAGTTTAATCATTCCTATAATTTTCATATTTTTACGATACCCGGTTTTACGTTTTATGGCTTAACAACTTACGGTTGGCATTTAACGGAACCAAAACTCACTCCGTAACCAAGATAAGATCAAGACTTATCATATAAGCCTTGTCACCAATTGTAACAGCCTCTAGGTGTGGAGTCATCCTTTTGGTGGCATAATCCTAACCATGCTTCATTTAGATCATTACAAGTGTCCTAACTTAACCATGGTTAATATTTAACCCAATATATGGTTAACCAAAGTTACCCTCCTATAAATAGCAAGTGAAATTCATCCTAAAGACCTTCACAAGCTGTTTTAGGTCGTTCATAGCTTAAATCCACCATATCTTCCATCATTTGATCTATAAACTCCAAGTTTATGCAAAGAAGTTTCAAGTAGTAAGTTACTACATCAAATATCTAGCAAGTTTAAGTGATCTTCTTGAGTTTAGATCCACTCAAGTCACTTAGTACTTCATCACCAACTTTCAAGATCACAAGGGTGCCAAGGTGTAGAAAGCTAGCTCAATCCGAAGTCTTAAGTGATCAATCAAAGTCCTATCCTTACTAGTTACTCCTTTCTTAATTGAAAGCCAAAAGTTGTAAGCAACTAATCACCACCATCATCTCATCTTTATTATTCATAATCTTAACTATTTAACGCTATATATATAGTTACTATGTTGATTCATGATGTACATATACTCAATCACATGCTTTAATTCACATATTGTCGTAAAAGTAACAAACTAGTAAACTAGTCATATTCTATACGTTTGAAACCATTAAAACCAGTTACATATGGACTTTTTAACTTACATAATATGGTAGACAAGATAAAAAGGTAAACATAGCAACTTGAATCACCCGAAATGGACAAACGAGTCAAAAGTTAAAGGCAAAAGAAGTTAGCGAAACCTAAACGCCCAAACTGCCATATTGAAATTGTTTTGGTTCTGCCGTTTTAAAAGTGGTACTTCTGGTCCGAATTATCAAAAAGTTAAAACACGAAATGACGCTTAAACAGGATATTATCTTTCAAAAACAGAAACTTCCCTATATTTAGTCTCACAAACTATACTTTTGTCCCAACTAAAAGCAAACCAAGAGGCCTAACGGCCATAAGCCAAGACCACGGCTACGGCTAAGGTCAAGGATGAGTCTTAAGACCATGGTAGTCAAGACCAAAGTCACGACAAGGCCATGGCTAAAGCCTCAAGGCTTGTTTACCCAAGACCGATAACTAAGGTAATCATATTTATGAAACGACAAGAACTTGTAAATACATGATAAACTTATTTATATAAAAATCTTTACTCAAAACATATGTCTTATCTATTAAAGTGCTACAAAACTAGGGAGCTTCATGTGAGGGGTTTCATTTGGGTAAATGTTTCGACGAGTTGCTGGATTTACGATTTAAAGTGTCCTAGCTCCTCGAACGTTTACTACATGACCTCTGAATTGTGATGGCCGAACGGTAGTACGATATGTATAAACTAAACTCGTTTTCACAACTAGACCATTTCTATAAACTACATACACAAAAACCATGTACTACATCATGATAAACATAGAAACGTATACACGTTTGTTGTTTCTTTCGCATCATTATTTCAAACCTAAGTCGCAACATCCTATTCTAGGTTGCTCGTAGAAGTTCTCACGGCATATCCATCATTCTCATTATACATTTGATATCATTTACTCTAAGGTGAGTTCATAGCCCCACTTTCTATTACTTAACTGTTTTACAAACCCTTGGTGGAGATACATGCTTTATTTTAAATCGAACACATTGCTTTCAAACTATATGTTTATCTGATTGTCATATTGTCACTAAGTAACCATCATTTGCCAAACATAAGTCCCTAAATCATGAACCATTAATCACTGGAGAGAGTGAGCACGAATATTGTGGATAGATCTATCGGGATTGACGAATCCCGTTTGTGTTGACTGGGTAGGCAAACAAACGCACTATATTTGAGTAACATTTGGTAAAAACGGCAATTTTACTTATTAGGGCAAGTACCAACAGTTTCTCCAATTAATATTGGAACACGTTAACGCCTTGGTTTCATGAGCTTGGTGACAAACAAAAGCGGGCTCAAGTATCACATACTTTAGGCAGCCGTACCAAACAATAATTACTGTTTTGTTTTCAAACCATTGGTGTGAGTCTAATTAACTCACACTACCAACATAATGTGTTCAACCATCAAACAGACTCTATGAATTTCACTCAACCTTTGTGTTGATAGTTTTAAGCATGTATTTCAGGTACATAATCTCGGAAGCTGGCACGGAAGGACAAGGACTAAATGAAGAAGGCTATAAATATTTTATCATTCACAAAACATCAAAGACTTTATATTGATGTATTTTGTAAACAATGAAACCAACCGGGACCTATTTTGTAAACTCTGATATATTTGAATAATTTGAATGATAAATCCTTTTTAAACGACTCCATTAGAGATCGTTTTCTATTGTTATATTTGTGCCATGAAGTAACACCCAGTTTACAATCTGGCGTATCACGAATTGGGGGTGTTACATGATGTACCTTACTTGCCAGTGACCGAGACATTTTGTTCTTTGTGCCGCATGTGCTAGATACCGGCTAAGCCTACCAAAAGCACCTTGAAGCGGTTAAACGTCTTTCGGTATCTCCAAGGAACCATCAACATGGGACTTTGGTACCCGAAGGACACCGGTATGTCACTAACGGCCTATGCGGTCACCATGTAGGGTGTCAAGATTCATGTCGAAGCACGTCCGGGAGGTTCTCGTTTTTGGGTGATAAACTTGTGAGCTGGTCTTCAAAGAAACAAATGAGTACCTCAATATCCTCTAGAATACATAGCCATGTCATCTTGTTGTGCTCAAATCCTATGGATGAGATCCCAATTATCTGACTATGGCTTTGAATTCAACAAAATCCCTCTGTATTGTGATAACAAGAGTGCCATTGCTCTCTTGCAACAACGTTCAACACTCAAGAGCAAAGCATATCGACATTCGACATCACTTCATCAGGGAGCAAGTGAAAAATGGTGTGGTAGAACTATATTTTGTGAAGACTGAATATTAGTTAGCAGACATCTTCACTAAAGCTCTTCCTAGAGAACGTTTTGAGTTTATCCTCCCACGACTTGGTCTAAAGTTTTTCTTCATCCATCTCTGTACATATCTTCGAAAAAATCAAAATACAAAATTATAAAACCAACAGAAAGAAAAGAGAAAAACATTAAATTTTCAAAAACCCAAAAAAATTAGAAAATCTTGAAAAATTTCAAAGTCATATTGTCATGTTTTTTCCTGGTTCATTTTCATCTACGGACTTTGATTTGTCATTCAAAGAATGGCACGGGTCTTTAGATGAAGTTCGAATGTACATAAAAAAAATGGAGAAAAATGGTGGTTTGTTGTCATTTCAGACAGTAACCCGTTTTAAAAGAACAGAGCCATGCTTGATTTAAATATTTGAAACCTCTTGCTCTGATTCTAAAAGACAACTGTGTCTTAACAAATATTTTTCCTTCTAACACATTCTTCTGAAAAATATTTGTCACTTTATGAAAACAAAATTGCTTTGAAAATAACTCGGAATATCTGTAAATCATTTGGACTTATCATTTGTCAAAATCTCTTACGCTCAATCAACAACTTATGTCATTGATTGAGGGGGAGAATGATTTCTATCAAATCCAAAGGTTATTTTTCAAACAATTGGCACGTAATCAAACAAGGTTGTGTTTTCATAAGATACTTATGCATGTTTGAACAATGAAGTTTAAAGTCTCAAAATCTGATCCTTATCAGTTAAAATGTTTTTCAAAAGCAAGTCTCTATTCTCCTCAAAAGTTTTCAAAATTTAATTTAAATCAATAGAGATCACAAATCTCAAAGGATATGAAAATTGTGATCGGGGGAGAATTTGTGATTTAAATTGGATATAAACTGATAATTCGATAAATGGTTTAGAAATATGTTAACAAGCTCTCCTCCCTACATGTGCCAAACGATTTCAAATTTTCTGTGCACATGTTAAGGGGGAGCATCTATATCAAACCAAAAAGGATTGAAACGTGATTGATTTGTCTTTAAGTGCAGGTTCTCTCTAATATGTGCAAAACACTTTCGAATCTCGATGCACCTATTGAGGGGGAGTAACTTTTAGAAAATCACATCCTTTCCCAAAAATATATTTAACAAAGTATTTAAAATACTATTTTTGATCGGGAAAGTGGTGTCGATATTTTTAGAAAATGTTGATCAAAGAAGTGAATTCTTCATTCTCAATCTGAGATTTTCAAGTCCTCTTGCCTCCACGTGCCAAAGAAATTTCAAACATACGATGCACATGTTGAGGGGGAGCTTTTTCTGAAATATAAAAAATAATTTAGGTACAAAATGCTTTGATCATGTATCACAAGTACCTAGATTGATTTTCAAATGGTTTTCAATTGGTTTCAATGGCAGAAAAACAATACCAGAAAGACCGACCAAATTTATTTTATGCATGGAGATATAAGAATGGTTAGGTTAGGTATTAGTTCCCACGATCCCGCCAGAGCCGGTGGGATCTACCCAGGGACAATCCACTAGATAGTGTATAAGTTCTTAGGTATGATGCAAAAAAGGAGAAAAGTGAGAAATGGGAAGAGTGCGGACTGAGATAGAGCTAGAACTGGAACAAACCCAACAAGGTTCTAGCTATGAAATTTCGGTAAGCACTGAAGGGGTTGAAGAATGAAAAAGAAATGAATGAGAAAAGGGTGAAAATAAATAGCCCTCCATTATTTCAACCTTAGGGCAGAAACTGGGTTCAATACATATGCTACTGGTCGTTACTAAGGTAACACTGGTATTGAAGACAAGACGTCATGGACCCAGTGACGCACTTCACCTAACTTCCCAAGCTACTCAAGTTCCTCTTAAAAGGACTTGTTTCATTCTCACGGGGAACCTACATAATCAATCGACTTTCTCTTAGAGATTGTTGATATTGAAGAAGGAGACCCTCTCCCTAGTCTCCAACACAGGAAACCAAAACGCACTATTGAGTCTAGAGCCACGAGATCATCAATAAATCTCACTAGGACACAATCAATGAAGATTCACTGTTTCACACAATGTGGAAAGTGAGAATATATCTTTAGAGTCCTACGCATTATCCTTGTGGTATTGCCAGAACATCTGAGTGATATGTTTAAATATTCACGATGAAGATGGAAAACCTTCTAGAGCCAACATCAAACAAGCTCTTGGTAGGTGACATGTGAGATATATACAATAGATCAAACTTGTGACAACTGGATTGAAACGATGGGGCGATTCATTATTGAATCAACCTTGGTCCAGGAAATGGATTGACGGATACCTTTGAAAAACTAGTCGTTGCGCTCAAAAATTCTTTTTCTTGCACATCGACTCTGTATTAATATTTCAAAATAAAATATGTTTATGATTGATAATTGATTTTCCTTAAAACCTTCGTTGTATTGCAAAACACTTTATATTAAGCAATACACGATTGTTTTTCAAAATCACTTTTCATCAATCAGTGAATCTCAATTCTCTGGTTCACTCACTCTGCGTTGTCTTCTTTGAGACGTTCCGGTTTGAGAACAGCTAGAGCAGCTGCGAAACCCTATCAAGGAGATTCTTAGGAATTCTACTAGATCACAGGCAGTACTTGTACTGATCAACGGGGAACCGTGGGTCGTGTACCTCAATTCAACGAAAGTGGTGCATTTTATTTCTAACTGTCGTATGCAGGTACACCCAACGTTTGCATCTGATCAGAATTGAGAAGTCAATCCATAGCCGTATACTCACACAACACATCCATTTCTAAAGAAATCATGATAAGTGCATCAACGACTCTGATATTTTCACTCCATGCTTCTGCTACGCTGCTGCAAATATCATGAATCAACAATGCTTCCGCTACTCTAATGAGAAGATATCTTGATCCAAAATGTGAGCATGTCGGTCCAAAAGTCACAACTTCACATAATGGCGATACAACAAAGGATGAGTCAGAGAATTATGTTGTCAGATGATCTCAAAGCTGACTCAACACTCATCATCACGTGGATCTATTAAAGACCTCCACTTTTTTAAACAAAACATGCGGAACATGAAGAATCAAAGGCTACGGTCTACAGAGCAATGAACTTAATCAAGAATCCAAGAACATTCAAAATGTAATATCTTTTTGTATTCAATGTAAGTTGAGGTGACCTCCCTTAGGGGGAGATTGTTAGGATTTGGAAAATCCGTTAGTTAAAGAGTCGGTCACCTCAAGTATATGTATTCGTTAGAAAGCTCGTAGTCGTAGTCAAGTTATGTTAATAAGTAGTTAGTTAAGTACACTGTGGAGGACGAACGGGTCTTTACCCAATGTATGCCTAATCCACAGCCCGTAGGAGGCGTATCTTGTAAGAAACTATAAATACCCTCCACCTCCCAAGGTAGAGGGTTGGAGCTTCAATACCATTTTTCTTTGTTTCATCAAGTTCCCAATTCTTTCTGTACTTTCTCTCTCTAAAACACAATCCATACGCCCCACTTTAATATTATTTGATGTGTTTATAAAATCCAATATGTTACAATCAACTTGCTGAAGAGTAATGTGAGCGAATCTAACTAGGGATTAAATTTGGCTTTTCACTCTCCCCCAATTAGTGCTCTCCCCTAAACCGGCAATCTTTATGATGAATGCTTGAATTAAGAAGAAGTCTTTAGATCATTAAATGAAACTCGTCCTTAGTCTTCTAACATGTAGTAGAAAATGTAGAACCGACTGTAGACTCGACCTTCTTCAAGATTGTCCAATTGGGGAATAGAAAGTTAACATCTTCAACTCACCAAATGCATTCCCGTTAACTTACAAATAGCAAATCCCTTAACTCAAATCCCTCCCAATAAAACAAGAACAGAAAGATGTTCATTAAGGAAATCAGCCCCGCAACTGGAAGCACTTTGTCATTAATCAAATCAGCTCGTATGAAGATGTTAACCAACGACTCTTAGAAGAAAACTCCATGTGAAGATGACCTGATAAGAAGAAGCTCAGTTCTTACATGAGTTTGGAGCCGTTTGACCATTTATTCTCAGATATACCTTAACATGTAGAATTATCATACTTCTTCTTCCCCTCAAGAATTGCATACGGAGACGCCATTCTTGATTAAACAAGTGAAAATTATCCAAATGTAGTCTATTCACATTTCCCCCCCTCAAAGGTAGCAAATGATGTCGTCATCATCATTATAATCGAGCAAGTGGAATAAGAGAACAATCATCTATAGTCCGGTTCACTTAATAACTGAAAGCGGGTGGAAAAAGTATGAAGCATGTTGATGAGAATGGTCATTAATAAGAAGATTTCTTTTCTTCAGAAGATAAAGCGCACTGAAGCGTACACTTTTCTTTTCTTTAGCGAACGAGGCTTGAACTGTCAAACGTCATAAGAAGATTTCTCTTCTTCAGAAGATAAAGCGCACTGAAGCGTACATTTTTCTTTTCTGTGAGGTACGAGGCTTGAACTATTGTGTTCAAACGTCATAATCTCTCTCTTTTCAACTACTCTTGGCAAACTTCAAATCAATCTCATTATCATTTAGTAGGCTCTTTGTCGTGACAGCTGATAGAGAAAACCCAATATGATGAATTTGACCATGAAGTAAAACAACCCGAACTCGTGACTTAAACTTGCACATATGTAACAAAGAGCGGTGCCAAGAATTCATGCCCATTTGAATCTCTAAGTACTCTATACTCTTCATCCAACCAACCATCAAGTATAAGACGTACATCCCCTCTTGAAAATCCACAATTTAATGTGACACTGAGCACTACAACGTAACTCCTTAAAGTGATAGTTATTTGTGGTGATAAGAGACCAATTCCCCCAAGTGGTAAAAAGAAAAGGGAAAATCACCCAAAAATAACTAGATTTCCAAGTCTTCGTTTTTGAAAATATTAAAAGCTCAAACAAGGATCTCGAAGAATCTTCATCCAACCATCCCTGATACCTTCAGATACTAACTACACTCGCCCGTGATATTTCACTTCAACCTTAAATAGATAATAATGAATTAACGCCGTTGTCACATCTTGTGGTTAAGAGTTCAAATCTCGCCTCCATTGATGTTTTAAATGAACTTTGATAATGGTTTCATCCTGACCTAGGTCAAACACATATTACCCCGAAAAACCATGTAATTACCAAATTGTCATGAAGACAATCCAAACAAACACCCAATTCATGAAACCCTTTTATCCTTTATTCGAAGCAGAAACCATAGCACCAGCATCAGATAAGATCCCGAAATACACTTTCCTTTCTCCAAGATGGTTCTATTATCGCGAGATTTAACAACTCTATGGCTTAAACCGAGAAATAGTTTCTTTCGCGGGATTTTACAAAACCGAGAATAAACCGAGAGATAGATCCAGAAATGCACATTATTTTTACCAGAATGTATTCATTGTCACGAGATTTTACAAATCTATGATTTAAACCGAGAAATAGTTTCTTTCGCGGGATTTTACAAAATCAAGACTAAACCGTAAACAATGTCATCTTGAAAGTTTTATTACAACTTTGATTTTAGTGAATATCTGTTTTAGGGGAACATGCAGCGGTTCTTCAACGATTCTTCTCCATCCTCACCAATATCATCAGCAATTCTTTACCCATATGTAGAAAACTTCACAAACCATACTAAGTCTAGTAGTATACACTACTCTACCCCGAGGTTGACCGTAAACCATTAAAGTACACGTTTCTCCCCCATGTTGGTTTCGAACTTTCGGAAGCAGCATTTACGTGTACGAACATTTGCACGAGAAGTTCTTGTCATAAGCAAAAATCTTGAAAAGTCATGAGAAGATTCTTGAAAGATTTTTCTTAGACTGTGAAGTATCATTGATATTTTGTAGCGAAGAATATTCCATGAGAATTGCTGATCACATCTCATCCTTTAAGTACTTTGGTAAACACATCTTCCACGTATTCTGTCAGCAATTGCTGTGACCACTTGGAGAAGTAAACCCGGTATGCCAAACTTGAACATGACATGGAGTTCCCCAGAGTTGTTACTTAAGCTTGTACTAATCCTTGTGAAAAAGAAACGGTGTACCTAATGTACAAAACCTCTTGACATATTCCCAACTGCTTGAGACACCGGAGTGATAGCTACGTTGTGGGTTAAGTAAGAAAGAATCACAACAGTAACTAAATAGCCAAGTCTTTGTCACATTCAATAAACGCCCAAACAAGTCATCTTCACGGAAGGGTAGAAAGAAAGAAGACGAAATAAGTAAACGTGCCTGAAAGACCTCACTTCAAAGCCACATAAGAAATATCGTACGAAAACCCCGTAGTCAACCTCGTTCCAATAACAATACTAGCCGTGACATAATATTCTCCGTGAAAATGTGTAAACCAATGTACCAATCCTTATAACCCATCAAATCTCATCATCAAAATATCCAAGTCTCATATTATCCCATAATCATAGTAAAATCACCCACATATTGTGTCCAACATCCAAATTCAATACATGAAAGACAAACCGCATAAATTCCACATTTGATCCTCCTAGGTCCATAAACACCATTAAATCGCATAATGCCCCTGTCTCAAAGAAATGCATAAGGTCCATCACAAGAAGTCTATTTACATAACATTTTATGTCGTTTACTATAATAAGTACAACAATAATACCACTTGATAACCGATTCAAAAGATTTCCACCGGGCTAAATGAAAATGACATTGATCCAAGCTCAAGTCCGATCAATCAAATTTGTCATTGAAACTCTCATTGTCATACAAACTTATCATTGTTCCACCGGGCACAAATCTTATTTCATAAAACGTTCACTTCAAGTATTTACCAGGGACACAAATCACCCCATGGGTTGGGTCTCATTCACGGCCCATATGATCATGTCCAAACAGCAGCCCACGAGATTGTTTAACCAGGTCCAAAATATAAAAAAGCTAGAGAGGCCCATTATCTGATCGTAATAAGCATCCCGTCCACAATCAATGTACCCTAAATATTTGGAAGTATAAAAAACACATTTAAGTAGCCTCTATCCCTAATATTTCTCATACAAAGCGCCTCTTTCTGGTTTACTCTCACCAACTAGTATTCTCTCCTAATCACACTATCAAACCCTAATACATCTCTTTTATCCGCCCCTCATATCAAAATCAGAAACAATCACCTCTCTGCATTGAACATCATCAAATACCCACGACTGGTATGAGCTCACCACAGGGATGATTTGAGCTGTGAACAAGGCTTCATGACAGCCACAAACTCGGTAAGGTATTTAATACATTTGTTTTAAAGTCTTAAACGAACCATGGAACTGATTTAACATAATTGTTAAAATCATTTCTTTAATTCGTATATTGTCATACATGGATTCATGATGAAATTCGTTCACCCAAGCAAATCTTAAAACGATTGAGAACGAGGAACGATTATGAGATCCCCTTTTTACTTATCAAGACGTATGTTGTATCATAGTTTTAGAACTTTGGTCGACACACATCTTGATATTTTCTTAGATAAATACGAATCAAAACAAGATATCTTGGGTCATCAGTGAACGAACGAGAGATAAAGGAATAACATGAATGTTGTTATTCCTTTTCTTGATGATTCGGATAGTAAGAGACGAAAGGTCTTCAATCATGATCAGTGATGAATTTTATTTCGTGAGATAGGTCATATGAATCTAGATATATCTTTGATAGTCTCGAGATAATAAGCTGAGATCACTTAGACTTATTCACAATTAGAGTTGTAGATGAGAAGAATCTTAGGTGTAATGACGATTTATGTCGATGAAGTGAGACTTGGTTGTGGTTAGTGGTAGGACTAGTTTGAGATGTTGTTGTGATATAGTAGTGATATTTTTGTGATACCATGTTTGAGATAGTGAATGAAATTTAGGCTGCTGTTATGATGTAGTTAGTATGATTGTGGTGTTATTGTTGATGACAGATTAGATCGACCTTCATATTTGCCACCACCACGCTACTTTAATTTACATATGTCAAACCGCATCATGTTTTTACATCAAAACGCATCACAGTTTGAGACAAAATGCAGTTGACTAAAATTTGACAAACTGTAGTTGACTTAATAGTCAAACCGCATAAGAGATGAATCTGACAAACCACATCCTTATGAATGTGACAAACCGCATCGAAGGTACATTGAATCTGGACACATATTTTATCAAACCGCACCTGCGTCAAAACGCAGTTGACTTAATTGACAAATTGCAGTTGACTAAATAGTCAAACCGCATAAGATACATTGAATCTGACAAACCGCATCTTAGTTTAAATCAGACAAACCGCATGATAGAACATGTCCTCAAACTGCATCAACGAGCAGACATACAAACAGCACCGAAAGATCAGCAGAATCAGCCAGCAGCTTTAATACACTAAAACCATATTCCATAAACTAAACCAACAGCAATAAGACAAACACAACATCAGCATCAACACATCAAAACTCATTCAATCATCACCAAGACCATATCAAACCGCGAATAAAAACTAAATAAACCGCTTATAAACCACTCGAATCACCAAAAACAGCAAAACCTAGGCTCTTGTACCATTTGTAGGATCATACATATTATGTTGTTTGATGATTCGGGTGGTCTAGGGAGATGATTATACAAGTATGCCATGTTAGAGAGATGAAGAGAGTAGAGAGGGAATTCTAGAAAGAGAGATAAAACAAAAATGAGAAGGTTAGATTTATAAGTTCCACCCCTTCCAAGGATGGAAGGGGTATTTATAGTTACAAGCTAAACGTCCTCCTTTCGGACTGTGGATCAGGCATACAGTGGGTAAAGACCCGTCCTCCTCGGTGTTGCTCTAAACTAATAACTAAGCTAATAACTAACTAATTAACTACTAAGTAACATACATAATGATATGTCTACGAGCTAACATATGATAGATGATAATTGGGGTGACTGACACTTCCTTATGGAATTTCCAATCCCTGACAGCTAGTACTTGAATAATGTCTCGGTAAGCAGTGAAGGGGTTGAAGAATGAAAAAGAATTGAATGTGAAAAGGGTGAAAAGAAATAGCCCTCCATTAATTCAACCTTAGGGCAGAAACCGGGTTCAATTCATATGCTACTGGTTGTTACCAAGGTAACACCGGTATTGAAGACAAGACGTCATGGACCCAGTGACATACTACACTAAACTTCCCAAGCTACTCAATTTCCTCTTAAAAGGACTTGTTTCATTCTCACGGGGAACCTACATAATCTATCGACTTTCTCTTAGAGATTGTTGATATTGAAGAAGGAAACTCTCTCCCTAGTCTCCGGCATAGGAAACCAAATGTGCACAATTGAGTTTAGAGCCAAAAGATCATCAAAAAATCTCATTAGGACATAATGTGGAATGTGAGAATATATTTTGAGAGTCCTACGCATTATCCCTGTGGTATTGCCAGAACATCCGAATGATATGTAAAAATATTCACGATAAAGATGGAAATCCTTCTATAGCCAACATCAAACAAGTTTTTGGTGGGTGACATGTGAGATCTTCTCAAAAGATCAAACTTGTGACAACAGGATAGAAACAATGGGGCGATTCACTCTTGAATCAACCTTGGTCCAGGAAATGGATTGACGGATACCTTTGAAAAACCGGTCGTTGTGCTTAACAACTTTTTCTCTAGCGCATCGACTATGTATTAAGTTTTCAAAAATAGAAGGGTATTTATGATTGAAAATTGATTTTCCATAAAACCTTCATTGTATTGCAAAACCCTTTCTATTAAGCAATACAAGATTGTTTTTCAAATCATTTTTTCATCAATTAGTGAATCTCAAGTCGCTGGTTCACTTATTATGTGCTGTATTCTTTGATATGTTCCTATTTGAGAACAACTTGATTAGCTGCGAAACCCTTTCAAGGAGGTTCTTAGGAATTCTACCTGATCACAGACAGTACTTGTACTGATCAACGAAGAACCGTGGTTCTTGTAACCCCATTCAACGAAAGTGATCAAAGACACCTTTGTGCGCTTTATTGCTAACTGTTTTCTGCAGGGACACCCGACGGTTGCAGCTGATCAGAATTGAGGAGTCAATCCATAACCGCATGCTCACATAGCACACTCACTTATAAAGAAATCCTGATAAATGCATATCTTCATCAACTGGCTCTAATATTTTCAATCCACGCTTCTGCTCCACTGCTGCAAATATCATGAATCAACAAAGCTTCCGCTACACTGATGAAAAGATATCATGATCCAAAATGTGAGCATGTCGGTCCAAAAGTCACAACTTCACATAATGGCGATACAACAAAGGATGAGTCAGAGATTTGCTGTGGCCGATTATCTCAATGATGGCTCAAAGAATCACCAACACGTGGATCAGTTAAAGACCTCCACATGATATACAAGTCATGCGAATTATGAAGAATCAAAGACTGTGAGCTACAGAGCAAAGAACTTATCAAGAATCCAAGAAAACCAAATGTAATATCTATTTGTAATTGAGGTGACCTCCCTTAGGGGGAGATTTTTAGGATTTAGAAAATTTGGTAGTTAAAGAGTCGGTCAACTCAAGTATATGTATTCGTTAGAAAGCTCGTAGTCGTAGTCATTTAGTAATAGTTAGTAGTTTGTTATGTAACACCATGGAGGACGGACGGGTCTTTACCCACTGTATGCCTGATCCACAGCCCTAGGAGGCGTCTCATGTAACTATAAATACCCTTTGCCTAGCAAGGCAAAGGGTTAGAGCTTTCATAATATATTTTTCTTTATCTCACTAAAGTTCCCAACACTCTTCACTTTCTCTCTCAAAAACTCAAACCATTCGACCCATACTTATGCATGATTATGTGTTTGTGAAAACCAATATGTAACATAGTTTCCAGCACAAGTTCTTGACCGGGAAGCTAGTTGTCGCCAACTTCAGCCCAACAGATCGGAGAACGGCATTTTCGGCCATACAACGCCTCAAATGGTGCGGCCTTAATATTGGCATGATAGCTATTGTTATATGAGAATTTGGCCAAAGGTAGGTACTTCTCCCAGCCTTTTCCGAAATCGATAACACAGGCACGAAGCATGTCTTCTAGCGTCTGGATGGTCCTTTCGCTCTGACCGTCGGTTTGAGGATGATAGGCAGTGATCATATCAAGTTTCGTTCCCAAAGCCGTTTGCAGTGACTGCCAAAAGTTTGACGTGAAACGACTATCTCAGTCGGAAATGATAGATATGGGCATGCCATGATGAGATACTATCTCTTTGACGTACAGCCGAGCAAGATTGTCCATACTATCGACTTCGCTGATGGCCAAGAAGTGAGCGGACTTAGTCGGTTGATCCACGATTACCCAGATAGCGTCACAACCGCTAACTGTTCTTGGTAATTTGGTGATAAAGTCCATAGTGATTCGCTCCCATTTCTAAACAGGGAGTTCGGGTTGCACTAGCAATCCTAGCGGTTTCTGGTGTTCGGTCTTTACCTTGGAACATGTCAAGCACTTACTAACATACATAGCTATGTCGGCTTTCATGTTTGGCCACTAGTAGAGTTTCTTCAGGTTGTGATGCATCTTGTCGGCTGCAGGATGAATAGAGTATTTTGATTTATGCGACTCATGCATAATTAACTCGTGAATTCCTCCATGAGATGGTATCCAGCTTCTGTCTCCGAAGCATAAGGTTCCGTCAGAATGCTTCGAGAAGCCGTTTTCACTCTCCATCATTCCATAGAGGTTCTCAGTCAGATGATTCTCTTCCTTCAATGCCTTGGCTTGATCGGACTTGTGACGGTAGAATTCTCTCCTTTTGGCTAAGGGCATCTGTAACAACATTAGCCTTACCCGAATGATAAGGAATCTCACAATCGTAATCACTGAGTAATTCCAACCAGCATCACTGTCTCATGTTCAGCTCCGTCTGGTCTAAGATGTGCTGCAGACTATTGTGGTCGGTGTACACTATATACTTAGTATCGTACAGGTAATGTCTCCATATCCTAAGAGCAAACACCACATCACCCAACTCCAAGTCATGGGTGGTGTAGTTTTTCTCATGCTTCTTAAGCTGTCGAGAGGCATACGCTAACACCTTTTCCCGTCATATCAGAACAGCTCCCAAGCCTTTATGCGAAGCGTCAAAATATACGACGAAATCTTCGCTTCCTTCAGGAAGAGCTAGGATGGGCGCACTACACAACTTCTCCTTTAGTAGTTGAAACCCTTCTTCTTCCTTCTCTCCCTATTCGTACTTAACATTCTTCTGTGTCAGTTTGGTTAGCGACTTAGCTATTTTAGAGAATCCCTCAATGAACCTTTGGTAATAGCCTACTAGACCTAGAAACTAACGAACTTCCGAGAGGGTTTTAGGAGCGGGCCATTCCTTGATGGCCTCAATCTTGGCGGGATCCACGTGGACTCCTCAACTATCTATTACGTGGCCCAAGAATTGTACGGTCTGAATCCAAAATTTGCACATAGAGAATTTGGCGTACAGCTGTTCTTGCCTCAATAACTCCAAGATGAGCCTCAAATGCTCCTCGTGCTCCTTTCTACTCTTGGAGTATATCAGGATGTCGTCTATCAATACTATCACAAACTTATCCCGGTAGGGCTTGTACACTCGATTCATGAGGTCCATGAATACCGCGGGCGCATTGGTAAAACCAAAAGACATCACTTGGAATTCATAGTGCCCATAACGAGTTCTGAACGCCGTCTTTGGGATATCTTCCTCTCGAACTCTGAGCTGGTGTAACCAGATCGTAAGTCGATCTTAGAATAGATACTAGATCCTTGGAGTTGGTCGAATAGGTCGTCTATCCTAGGCAGTGGGTATCGATTCTTCATCGTCAACTTATTCAACTCTCGATAGTCGATGCACATATGAAACGATCCATCCTTCTTCTTTACGAATAGTATGGGTGCTCCCCACGGTGACGAAATTGGTCGTATGAATCCCTTCTCTGACAACTCTCCCAACTTCCTTGACAGTTCCTCCAACTCTCTTGGAGCAAGTCGATAGGGTGCCCGGGCTACGGGTGCAGTACTAAGTATCAACGTGATTTGGAATTCCACTTGTCGGACAGATGGAATCCCTGGCAGGTTGTCGAGAAACACGTCTGGAAAATCTCGAATGATGGGTACATCCTCAAGGCTTCTTTCACTCTTCTTCTCGTTTTTCTTCTCAGAAATTCGAGCCAAGAAAAGACAACCTCTTTTGTCAATGTACTTTTGTGCCTTTATACAAGAGATGATGCTCAACCTTGAGGGACCTCCACAATCGCTCCGATCTCCTTGTATACTCAGGACTTTTCCACCATACGACACACATACGATCTTCTCATCGCAGATGATGTGTGCACCATTATTCGACAACCAATCCATACCGATGATTAAATCGAAACTTCCTAAGGTGAGAGGCAAGAGGTCTATGCTAAACGGGTGGTCTATGAAACTTAACGTGCAACTTCGGACTATAGTGTCTATCCTTTCCCTATTTCCATTAGATAACTCCACATCATAACCTAACCCTAAAGGTGTCAGGGAAATTCCTAGTAATGGCATAAAGGTAGTGGATACGGAACTCATATCAGCACCGGTATCAAACAGTATGGAAGCATAGCAGTTAATGAGAAGAAACATACCCATAACTACGTTCGAATCCTTTTTGATAGCCTTCCCAATGACGTACACTCGTGTTGCTCCCATGTCTCTCTGTTGATTTACAGCACCCTGGTTTCCTTGGTTCCCTTCAGTCCATCGATTTTTGGGGTTATGCCCATTACTTCCCGCACCTCGGTTCAGCTGATTTCCTCCATTCTCGGTATTTCCTCTGATCCATGGCTCTCGGAACTCAGTCTTGTAGTGCCCTTTCTTCCCATATCCAAAACAGGTGACAGTGTCCTTCCAGTCCATTCCCTGTGCGGTTTGCGCCACAACGAGGGGTTGGGACCTACAGTCTCTGGCCATATGTCCTACCTTAGAGCAATTTCTACACACCACGGTGCACTACCCATGGTGGTGTCGATTGCAACAACCACACAACGGCTTACTTCCTTCGTAACCCTTCTTTTCTCCATTAATGATAGCATACATCCTGGTAGTCTCTCGCCGTTTGTTGGAGTTGCTATCACTTTAACACCCTGATTCCTCTACCTTTTATCACTCCTCCCCTTGTTTGTTCCTTCCAGCACAAGGGAATCCATCAGACATTGGGCTATGGTAATTGCCTCATGCAGGTTTTCCGGCTTTGCAGCGATTACATCATTCCTAGTAGCTAGAGGCAATCCATCAGTGTACCACTCAATCTTGAGAGCCTCGATACGAACCATTTTTGGGCAAAGCAACAACAATTCTTGGAACTGACAGTTGTAAACCGTCATGTCTGTGGAAAACTAGAAGGGGGGTTGAATAGTTTTGCCGATTTTAAGTTAGTTTCAAAAACTTTAGATTCGATATTATGTGAAATCGTATGGATGTTGAGAAAGTATAGATCTAATGATAAAGCAAGTAAATAAAGTAAAGCAAGGGATAGAAATAACACAAGCGATTTATAGTGGTTCGGCTACAAGTACACCTTCCTTGCCCTACTCCACTCCCCGAGTCACCTACTCGAGAGTTCAAGCACTATGTCAACAAACTCCTTCAAATTGGCGGAGAAGCCTTCACAACGTTGCTTACACCTTTTTCTGGTACAAAGCTAAATACCGAGTCCGTAACACGGTGGACCAAACCAACACGACTATTACACAACAAATATGTGAAATATCAAATACAAGATCTTCGCTCAGAAATCTTGCGGAGTGACAAATCAATCAAGGACCCCTTGCTTGGATGACTTGTAGAATGCTCGTGATCTCGCCTTAGAGAAGGACCTATATGAGAATCACTAAAGAAAGAAAGAAAGAAGTACTCTCTAGATCAAGTGATCTTTTGTTAGAAGAGAATGAGAGTATATGAGAGAATTAGTAAGAAGAGGGTGAGTTAGAATGAAGAAATGGCTCTCTATTTATAGGCAAATTCTGCCACTGTTCCCTAGATCCCACGGATCCCTCCCACAAGGGATCCGTCTAGTGTAATCCTAGGGATCCATGGGGCGCTCCTCTTGCCCATGGGTTTTTAGGTTATGGGTCATGGGTTATGGGTTGGTCCATGGGTTTTCTTTAGATTCAATGTATCTAATATACAATGTATCTAGTCAAGTGGGTATGGGTCATACCATGGGTTATGGATATGATCCATGGGTTGTGATTTTTACCCATCCTAATAAATTATTACAACAAATGATTTATTACAACATTTTGTATTTAAATGGCTGTATGTAAATGCTTTACAAAAATAACATGTATCCTTATAATTGTACTTAAGATAACATTATATTTGTTATCAACAAAACACAAAGAGATCGCAAAATATTAATAAACGTTTTACGGTTTATTTGTATTAACAATCTCCCCCTTTTTGTTGATGACAAAACATAATGATTATGATGAGTATAAAGCTTACTCCCCTTGACGGTAGCTCCCCTAGTTTGGAAATCAAGTGAAGAAAAATAAAAATCCTACAAAGAGAAATGTTAGTAACATGCTTAAATAATCTTGTGATTGACGAGAATCAAGATTGGGAGCCAAGGTATGTAAACAAGGCCTTGTAATAAAACAACAAAGTGTAGTGGTATTTATGCCACATACAAGCATGTAAAAATAAGAACAAGACTTGTTCTTGAAAATGACTCAAAAGAAAAAGTACTAAAATAGAAAATAGTAGTAATGATTCCTTCCATGCTTGCATAAGGTTATGGATGGAGGTTTTGATGAGTAATGGTATTGATGCGATCAAGGATGAGGTTGAGTATGAATCGCATTTCTTCCCTAACTTCTATTGCAATTTCCCTAGTGGATTGGCAATGTTCACAATGTAAGTGATGTGGGTAATGAGTGCGGAAGTTTTCCAGGTTGTTTTGATTTGTGAGTTGCGGAATATGTGGTGGAAAAATAGGAAAATATGGATCAAAGTCCGAAATGGTTGGAAGTGGTGGTGGAAAAGAACCTAGATGTTCTTGTAGTTTAATGGGAGCTAAGGGTGGTGATGTTTCAAGATCATTGAATATTGTGTTTGGAGAAGTGGGAGGTGTCAAACAGACTATTTCTTTTTGTTTTGGTTGTTGAGATCTTGTTGGAGTCTTAAGGAGTTCCAAAAGAGTGACTTTAGGTGATGAAGTTGGTGATGAAGGAGGTGCTATAATGGAAGCATCTTGTGGTGAGTTATTTGATGGTGGTGAGCCATTTGATGATGGATTTCCTAAGCAACAAGATCGGATGCTAATTCGTGCGGATATCCTAGAGTTTGATTGTGGTATTTTGGAAGGTGGAGTACAAAGTTTGGGTTTCATGAAGATGATTGTTTGTACTAGGTGATTCATCTAAGTTGTAAGAGTTTGTGAATGACATGGTGTTGTTTGTTTGTGAAGATGAGATGAATTATGCAAGCATTTTGGGAGTTCTATATATAGAAAAACAATGCATTGTAATGAATGCTTGAACCAAAATGTGGATTAAAATCTAATGATTAGATATGAATTTAAGGCATGTGATCATGAGAACACAAGCATTAAAGAACATACTCCAAAAATGAAAAAATGTTGGAGTTTTCATCCAAAGTGAGAAAAATAGAAGATAAAACAACAGCTTCGTCTCACGGATCCCACGGATCCTTCCCTTGAGGATCGTCAGCATTAAGGCTGTTGATCCGTGGAGTCAGTGATTCAGCAGCACAAAATTTTCCTTTTGGAAATATTTGTGCCTAGTGTGCCTATATGCAAACTATTTGGAGTTGCGGTTATCTCGACTCCTAAAAGAAAGGAAAAATAAACTAGAAGTGAAAAAGCATACTATTATGTGAGATAACCCGAGTGCTCCTAATTCATTGTTGCTTAAATGAACGTACCGAAAAACACATATTAGTTATGTGTCTCCTTTAGCATTCAAAAGACATGAGATGCAATGAAAGCGGGTTTTTACTTTGTATTAATAATGAAAAAGCGATTTGTCCTAGACGTGAGAAATTGCTTTTGTGAAATTGATCTGAGAAGAGGTATCATTTTTTAAACGTTTCAAAAGAGGTTTCATTTGTGAATAAAAATCGTTTTATCCTTTGAAAGAAGATGTGTATGTAATTATGTGTTTGCAACTTGTACTTATTTTGAAAGAAAATAAGAAAAACTATGAGTTATAAGTGAAAAACTTATCTTGGGTTTTGAAAATTCCCGTATTGTTTGTGAGTTGTGCGTGAAATAGAGATCCTAGACTCAGAAAGAAGAAGACTTGTATTTACATAACTCGTAGAGTCAAATAAATTACGATGTTTGTTCCATGAGACCAAGACCAAGACGAAGTAGGTTGAATTGTTCCCGCTTCAATGGTTTGCTGAGGACGTCGGCTATGTTGTCTTCGAACGCTACCTTCTCAATAGAGATGTTCCCCTTTTGAACATTGTCTCTTAAGAAGTGATAACGAATCTCTATATGCTTTGTGCGAGAATGTAGTACCGGATTCTTGCTTAAATCTATGGCACCCTTGTTGTCACATAGAATTGCTATGTCACTTAGATGAATGTCGTAGTCGACTAAAGCTTGTTTCATCCATAATGCTTGTTGGCATGCTTTGCCGGCGGAGACGTATTTGGCTTCGGTTGTTGATATTGCTAATGCTGTTTGTTTCTTTGAAACCAAGATGTTAAACAACATCCCATAAAAGTACATACCCCACTTGTACTTTTTCAGTCAACATAATCACCTGCATGGTCAGAATCTGCATATATAATTGTTTCTACTCCCGTGCCCTTAGGATACCATAATCCTAATTGTGTTGTACCCTTAATATATCTAAATATTCTTTTTACGGCTTCTAGGTGTGATGTTTTAGGTTCTTCTTGAAACCTAGCACATAAGCAAACACTAAACATGATATCCGGCCTACTAGCCGTGAGGTAGAGAAGACTACCAATCATGCCACGATATTTAGTATTATCTACGGATTCTCCGTCTTCATCTTTAGTGAGTTAGGTGTCGGATGACATTGGTGTCCTAATTGGTTTTGACTCTTCTAATCTGAATTTCTTTAACATCTCTTTTATGTATTTAGATTGATTAAAGAAGATACCATCTTCTACTTGTTTGATTTGTAGACCAAGAAAGAAACTAAGTTCTCCCATCATACTCATCTCGAACTCATCATGCATGATTTTAGAGAAATCATCACACATGTCTTGACAAGTGGATCCGAATATAATATCATCTACATATATTTGAACTATGATTATATGTGACTCTCTTTTCTTAGTAAAAAGTGTATTGTCAACTAACCTCATGGTATAGTTGTGTTTAATTAAAAATGACTTGAGTCTATCATACCAAGCTTTTGGAGCTTGTTTAAGACCGTAAAGGGCTTTCTTTAACTTATACACATGTTTAGGTTTTTAAAAATCGATGAAGCCCGGAGGTTGAGCTACATATACTTCTTCCTTAATGAAACCATTTAGAAACGCGCTTTTGACATCCATTTGATAAAGCTTTAGATTATTAGCACAAGCATACGCAAGAAGTATTCTTATAGATTCTAATCTAGCCACGGGAGGCATAGGTCTCATCAAAGTCTATTCCTTCTTGTTGGTTATACCCTTGGGCAACGAGTATAGCCTTGTTTCTAGACACTACTCCGTTTGCATCTAATTTGTTTTTATAAACCCATTTGGTTCCTATTATGGTTTGATTACTAGGTGGAGGGACAAGTGTCCAAACATCATTATAAACAAATTGATTTAATTGTTCTTGCATAGCCATTACCCAACTTTCATCTTTTATGGCTTCTTATGTATTCTTAGGTTCTATGGTTGAAACAAAACAAAATAAGCTACTTTGGTTTTGAACTTGAGACCTTAATGTTCTTTCGTTTAGCTTTCCTATGAACTTATCTACGGGGTGATCTTTGGACTCTTTAATGTTTATGACTTCATCATTTAAATGTTCTTCTTCTTCATTTATCTTTTTCTTTATTACTATAGCTTCACTTTCTACAATCTCGTCATCGACAAGAGGTGGAGAGGGTTTGGGTGGACTTTCATCAAATTTTATATTTAATGACTCTTCTACCTTCATTGTTTCTTTGTTTAATATGACGTAAGCTTTTCTATTTGGAGAGTAACCTAGAAAGATACCTTCGGTTGATTTAGTATCAAATTTTGTAAGGTAATCTTTAGTGTTAAGAATAAAACATTTGCTACCAAAGACTCTAAATTGATCTAACGTAGGCTTTTTGCCTCGGAGTAACTCGTATAGAGTTTTACCTAAGATTGGTCTAATTAAGACTCGATTGAGTATGTACGTTGAAGTATCAACAGCATTGCACCAAAACTTTTGATGTATGGATTGCTCATTAAGCATGGTGCGACTCATTTCTTGTAGGGTTCTATTCTTTCTTTCAACTATCCCATTCGATTGTGGAGTGCGCGGAGCCGAGAAGTTGTGAGTAATACCATTAGCGTCACAAAAAGCTCCAAATTGCACTTCATTATCGAATTCCCTACCATGATCCGTTCTAATAGACACTATAGGACTTCCTAGTTGTCTTTGGATTTTCTTGCTTAATATTTCAAAATAATTAAACGTTTCCATTTTGTTCTTTAAGAATTTTGTCCATGTATACCTAGAGTAATCATCCACTATGACCAAAGTGTAGTAGTTGCCTCCATAACTTTGGATAGCGGATGGACCAAATAAATCCATATGTAGTAATTCTAGACACTTAGTTGTAGACACCATGTTTTTAGCTTTATGACTAGAATGAACTTGTTTTCCTACATTACAAGCATCGCAAAAGTGATGTTCATATTTTAACTTAGGTAGATCTCTTACTAGATCTTTGGATGATAGCGATTGAAGAAGTCGCATATTGGCATGACCCAATCTTCGATGCCATAAGGTCGAAGTATCATCCATAGAGGTAAGACATAGTTTGTCTTTAGGTTCATTACCGATTTTAATGACATAGACTCCATGTTTCCTAATTCCTCTTCCTATGGTTATGCCATTTTTTAATATCTTACTACCGGTTTCGGTAAAAAGTACATTGCAGTTTTTATCACATATTTGTCCTATACTTAAAAGGTTAAAGTTTAGGTTTTCTACGTGACACACATCGTTAATGGTTAGAGATTTGTTAGAAATCGTACCTTTATCAATGATTTTACTTTTGCTATTTCCAAATACCACATTACCTCTATTGAAGGATTCATATGTGGAGAATAGATCTTTACTGCCGGTCATGTGCCTCGTGCACCCGCTATCCTTGACCCATTCATCCGGGTCTAGGTTGACCTTTAAGCACACCTAAGAAAACAATTAACTCAAAAGTTTGGTCCCCATTTGTTCATGGGTCCATTAGTGTTAAACATTCCATTCATGTTAGACATGTATGGATAAGGTGAATATGCATTCCATGGTGCAAAGTTTTGAAAAGGAAATCCATTTTGCATATTTGGGCTCCATCCCATTTGATGGTTACTTCTCGGGTAAACATTATTAGGTCTCCTAGATAGGTTAGGTTTTGAAAAAAATGGAGCCTTGTTTCTTGCAAAAATGGGATTATATTTGGGAGGTGGTTGTCTAGTGGTAATATGAGTTGGTTTCTTCTTATTAACGATAACAAAATCAGTTCTAGATGAAGAAGCTATGTTATTACCACTGTTTGCTACAGCAGACCCACATATCCTTGGCTTAACACTAGTCGGTTCCCTTTTTATGGGATCCGTGGGATCCACCACAACAGTGGCTGGTTTTTCTAGTGCCTTAGCAAATTGTGTTTCTTTGTTTTCACTAGTTGATGGATCAAGTTGTTGAATACCTAAACCTTTTTGGTTGTTACAGGTTTTAACACTATCTAATATCATATCTAAAGTATTCGTACTCATTATAGCAATTTTAGAATCTAGTTGATCAACTAGTGTTTGAAGTTGAACGCAAAGTTCACATTCACCACTTGCTATTTTACCCTTTTCTAGACGTTTCAATTTTGCTTTTAATTCTATGACTTATTTATCTAAACGTTGGTTTTGACTTTTTAAAAGCTTGTTTTTGTTAATTAGTTTTAAGCTAATATTGCACAGTTTGTCATATTCATTATGCAATGAGTCGTCATCTAGTGATGAGCTACTATAGTATTCGTGACATACCTCGTCATTTGCCATGAGACAAATTTCTCCGTCCTCCTCGTCGCTCATTCCCCACGTGCCACTCACGAACGCCTTTTGATCATCCCATTTAGGACACTTACTAATAAAGTGGTTTGGGTCCCCTCATTTAAAGCAAGCACGATCATCCCTTGGCTTCTCGTCCTCTTTGCTTTTCCAGAATCGTTTCTTGTCGTCATACGGTTGTTTGACGTATCTTCCCTTCCTTCTAAAGAACTTTTTAAAGTCCCTTACCGCCATAGCATACTCCTCATCGTCACTATCCGAAGAGGAGTTCTTTTCATCGCTTGAAGCCTTTTTGGCTTTGAGGGCAAGAGATTTGTGTGTTAGGAACATGTTTTATTATCAAGTGTAGGTCATTTCATTTGTAATAGATCGTTAATAATTATGGTTTATAAATGTTTGTAATTAGTTTCTCAGCTCATGTAGTAAGCCCATGAGTTGTGATAGAAGGTTCTTCTAGAACCAAGGGGAAACACCCCTACTTATGTAAACACTATCCCCCTCCCTAGAAGTGAGAGGGTTGTTGGTTCTAATTGCAATTATCATTTTCATTAATCATTCATTAGTTCCTTCCACTTTCTCTCACTAAAACTTTCTCTCTCTAGAAATACATATTGATGTGATAAAATGGTGACCTAACATTGTGTTTCTCTTTCACCTTTGAGGCTTCGGATTCTTTAGCAAGGATAAGCTCGTAGACTTTTAAGTTGCCTATGAGTTCATCAAGGGTGAGGATTGTCAAATCTTTTGACTCTTCGATCGCTGTCACCTTGGATCTCCACTTGGATGGAAGTGCCCTTAGATATCTCCTAATATGGTTACGGCTAGAAAAAGATTCATTAAGTGCTTGTAAAATGTAATAATAGTATTAAAATTAGCAAATGAATGATCTATAGTTTCCTCATCCAATATTGAATATTGTTCATATTGTTGAACAAATAAATCAATTTTATTATTTTTAACTTGTTGATTACCTTGATGAGTTACAACTAAAGAATTCCAAATTTCTTTAGAGGTTTTAAGCATAGAAATTTTTTCGAATTCCTTTTTCGGTAAAGCATTGTACAAAACCATTTTAGCTTCACTATTTTTAGAAAGCTTTTTCTTTATTTCATCATTTAGTTTATCATGAGGTATGTTAACTAAATTTCCTTTATCATCTTTAGAGGTAGCCTCAAAATCGCCTTCAACAATAATGTACCAAAGATCAATATCTTTAGACTTCACATACATTTCGAATCTATTTTTCCAATATATAAAACCATTAGTTTCAAGTAGTGGTGGTCGTTGCATAGATTGCGCTTCCTTATAATTTTCAGAACCCATAGTGATCGAAAAGTTTTTAAAATACGGTTTACTTTAAAACTTTTATAAACTTAGCTCATGATGCCAATTGTCGAAAACTAGAAGGGGGGTTGAATAGTTTTGCCGATTTTAAGTTAGTTTCAAAAACTTTAGATTCGATATTATGTGAAATCGTATGGATGTTGAGAAAGTATAGATCGAATGATAAAGCAAGTAAGTAAAGTAAAGCAAGGGATAGAAATGACACAACCGATTTATAGTGGTTCGGCTACAAGGACACCTTACTTGCCCTACTCCACTCCCCGAGTCACCTACTCGAGAGTTCAAGCACTATGTCAACAAACTCCTTCAACTTGGCAGAGAAGCCTTCACAACGTTGCTTACACCTTTTTCTGGTACAAAGCTATATACCGAGTCTGTAACACAGTGGACCAAACCAACACGACTATTACACAACAAATATGTGAAATATCAAATGCAAGATCTTCGCTATAGAAATCTTGTAGAGGAACAAATCAATCAAGGACCCCTTGCTTGGATGACTTTTAGAATGCTCGTGATCTCACCTTAGAGAAGGGCCTATATGAGAATCACTAAAGAAAGAAAGAAAGAAGTACTCTCTAGATCAAGTGATCTTTTGTTAGAAGAGAATGAGAGTATATGAGAGAATTAGTAAGAAGAGGGGTGAGATAGAATGAAGAAATGGCTCACTATTTATAGGCAAAATCTGCCACTGTTCCCCGGATCCCACGGATCCCTCCCACAAGGGATCCCTCTAGTGTAATTCTAGGGATCAGTGGGTCGCTCCTCTTTGCCCATGGTTTTTTTGGTTATGGGTCATGGGTCATGGGTTATGGGTTGGTTCATGGGTATTCTTTTAGATTCAATGTATCTAATGAGTACAATGTATCTAGTCAAGTGGGTATGGGTTATGGATATGATCCATGGGTTGTGATTTTTACCCATCCTAATAAATTATTACAACAAATGATTTATTACAACATTTTGTATTTAAATGGCTATATGTAAATGCTTTACAAAAATAACATGTATCCTTATAATTGTACTTAAGATAACATTATATTTGTTATCAACAAAATACAAAAAGATCGCAAAATATTAATAAACATTTTTACGGTTTATTTGTATTAACAATGTCGTTTCCCTTCACTTTATGGTTCCAAAACTCGATTTCTAACTTCTTAACTTCATTCCTAGGGCAGTAAGTCTTGATCAACAAGGCCTTAAACTGGTTCCAAGTCATCGGATAGGCTACGTCACTTCCTACCGATTTGTGATAGTTGTTCCACCTAGTCAACGCTTCGTCCTTCAGAGTGAACGTCGCGTACTTGACCTTGGCGTCCTCATCACAGTTACTAATAGTGAACACTGATTCAGTTTTCTCCATCCACCTCATTAGGTAAACCACACCCCCATTTCCTCCGAACTCGATGGGACCATAGAACCGGAACTCTTTATAGGTACAACCTCGAGTTCGATTAAGCAGTGGGTTTCCAGCATAGGTGTTTGAGTGATTTGACTCAGCTAGCAGCTCCGCAACATGCTACGTCACGAGCTGGTCGATGTGGGCTTGATTCATAGGCAGAGGGATCGGTGGGACATGACCATTTTCACCTTCGTCATTGACGTTCTGATTTTTAGCGGCGGGGCTATCAGTATTCTGATTCTCAACAGGCGGAGTCGGGGTCGGGTGTTGACCTCGATGAACGGGAGTGACCACAGCAGCAAGCGTTGTTCGGGTGGTCCTGGGCGGGTTTCAACTTGATGTCACTGGTCTGAAGGATAACACAAGAGTTCCATAAGTTCCACATGTCACATTTCATTAGACGGGGTTTGATTCCAAGGACATCGGATACTGCACGAGTATTGAATCAAAATAACAAGGATAATGCCACATTAGATTGGAATAACGAAGGCTCGAAATGAGAAATCAAAGGATGCACTTCTATTAGCCATAACACATAGTTTTTGAAGTACAATAACATGAAAATATAGAGAATAGTCATAGACGATACTACTAACGGAACTAACAGGATAACTAAGATAAGTCTACATCTTGAACTGGGGACTCTTCAGTTTCAAGATGGTACAACACTATAAATCTAAGGCAATCTAGCCACGATTTGCATGGGTGACTCTCGCTGTCCTCCGAACATCCTCAATCACTCTCCATAGTGAGGAAATCTTAAGATACTGGGTGTCGCGATCTCTCTTTAGATCCACAACCTCTCTCTCCAGCTCGCCGACCTTGTGCCAGAGCGCTTAGTCTACCGCTCGGGTTGTCGTGCACTCCCTCTACAGGTTTCCTACCTGCTCATAGAGTTCTGACGTACCATCTCTCAAGGCAATAGTCCCCCTAAAAACTCCCCCCATATCTCCCCTCAACTCCTCTAGACTAGCCGTCGATACACCAACTAGTCGGTTCGCTAAATGACTAAGCCTAACTCCATGGGAAATAATCCGCTCCCAAATCAGACCCATCTCTCCATACTCTGTGGGCTCTGAATCCATCTTTGATGGGAGACCTGTTTCTAGTGGGCTGCCTAGCTTGGATGAGTGAGGAGGCGAGACAAAGTGAAATGTCTGCTCTGGTGAACCAGGCTCAGGCAAGGGTAAAGGAGAGCCTGGTCCTAGAGAATGCGCTGAATGCGCGGGACTCAGAATCGGCAGAGTACCCTCAATTGTGATGTCCTCCTCCTCCTCTTTTGGAGGGTCCACATCCTCATCCACATACTCCTCCTCGTCCTCATACTCCTTCTCATCCTCATTAACTAAGTAGGAGTCCATGAGTCAACGTCTTTGCGAAGGTGAATTATGTGGTGGTAAAGTAGCGGATCTAGTTCATCGGTGGGGTGGCGATGAAAGTGGTTATGACAGGAGAGAGTGAGCTGATAGGTGCACAGGTGATGATGGAGGTCGTACTGACATACGAGCAGCAGTACGATGGGTAAGTCTGGGAACCTGGGCTCGTGCTAAAGCCTGATGTAATGTAAGTTTTCGTGAAGAACTATGGCGATCAGATGATGATGGTAACTGAGAAGTGAGTGAAGTCTGTGGCTCTGGAATGGTTCATGATGATGAAGCAAGAATAGGATATCGGACAACCACATAAGGATCATCCTGCGCAGGAGTCATCAGAGTCCGTGCTGGGGAAGATGCAGCAGCAAGGATCTCCTCTGAAACATCATAAGCTAATGAAGGCATGGTCTATGACAATGGCGTAGGGTAGGTATAAGTGTATGAAAATGACTAATTCTAATAGCGCATCATCATATCAAAACACCATACAAAACATCACATAGTGGCAAGTTTTCAAAATAGAGGATATCGCATTACTCAAAACATGCATTAAACAAAACCGCATAACTTGTATTCTATCATATTATCCATGCTTCATATAATTCCAAGACATACCAATCATATAGCAATCTCATAATATTCCAAGATCAATAAACATATCGCAAATCATAGCATTTCAATAATCAAGTTGTAGTTCATTCCATACTCAATTCAAGAGACTTCGGCTTGGCAGGCTGGCATGCGTCAGTCGAGGATCAAGTTTTCTAAAAAGTGGTTATAGTTTAGGTTTTAATAAGTACCTAGTTCTCTATAACCTTGGATTTGATACCAATCTGTAACACCCTAAAAAATTGGTACAATAGAAGACTTAATCAAGCTTTCGAGGCGCTACTGGATTGGTAGATAACACAAGTATAGGAAAACAAGATAAACATAAATCATTCACAACCAAACCCATAGTTAATTATCTGGTTACATTTATTACAAAATATTCAAAAGTAAGGCCCAAATGAGATCATAAAATAGGTCCACAAATTATTATCAGAGTCTAAGTGATCCTCCAACCATGCCTCTTCTGCCAAGCCTCCAAAGAACAAGCGATCCAAACAACAGCTTAATTATCTGAGAAAACATGTTAAAAAGGTCAGCTAATGCTGGTGAGTTCATAGGTTTAGTTATAAATTAAATATTGGACCTGAAAGAGTTTATTTGCTATGCGAGACTAAGACGGATATGCAATAAACATTCTAATCACATTCCATCAACAATCGATATCTTTGCAGGGCCCCAAGAGACTCTAACCAGGTACCATAGTTATAGCAAAGATGACCTCAATGCTATCCTGGACGTCAGAGTAGACATCTATTCTTAGCTAGGTCACATAGTTATAGCAAGGGATTGCTACCCTAGACTAAGTCAATATCTACCACAAATCTATCCTACTAGTCAACACATAAGCAAATCTAATAGATTAAAAGCAGGTCCAAGAAAAGAGTATCATGCTTTCTCACCCCAATTTAGTTAAAACATAGATAAAAATGGGGCTATGAAACTCTCCTCGATCAAGCAAAGCACAAATAATCACTAGCAACGCAGATAAAGAGCTAACACGGCTTGGTAACTACCGACTCGGCACAACCTATTAATATAAACCCATTCTTAATACATTTTCCAATTCCAATATTCTCTATCCCGAATATATTCCAATTCTTATTTCCGAAAACATCTCATTTCTCTATTTAGTTACAAGCGTTTGGTATCATCGTGTGAGGTATCGACTCGACAAGACTCCATGAATGCAGTATATTTCTAACAATGTGAATCACAACGACAAAATGCAACTTCTAAGCGAAAAGCCTTGTAGTTTAATAAGTTTCAAAATAAATCGTTAGATCTTATTAAATTCATCAACTCGATAAACTTAACTATTTATTTATTTCACTTATTATTCCCAAAAACTAGTCACAACCTAACGAGTTATAAGGATAATTTGTTCATTAATATCTTTATCCTACGCACATAACGGGCTCTTATTGGATTTGTCAACCCAATAAGTCCGCTATCTACGTGGTTAAACCTATTAATGGCAAGTCATCCACAACCCATGCATAACCCACAATGATTATTAAACACTCATAAATGACACATTTTGGTAAACGTTCCCTCGAAAAATTTAATAACTCGTTTATTATAAAACCTTCAATTTTTAAGTCGTAGTTCCCTTTTAAATATTGAATAACAAAGTGTGTCTTATTATTAAATATTTAATATAAGAACTTACTCTTTTCTATTTTTCTAGTTTATTTATAGGTTTATATATATATATATATATATATATATATATATATATATATATATATATATATATACGTCAAGTTTCAATTCACATTTCGAGTTATTATCCATCTCGAGTTCACAAGTCCGAATCATGACTCTCGACTTTTGATATGTCATATTCCAATAAATAATATAATTCCATGTTATGGCGTTGTTGGGGTCAAAACGAGACTAGAAATTCACGAGAACACCGACGTTGCACAAAGTTCACATATATAATATCAAGTCCAAATAAACAATTCCACTCGTTACCGGCCCTAAACCTATGGCTCGGTAACGCATCCAACAATCTCCATTCAACTCACATCAATCCCGACATCCAATCAAGTATCAACTTGTACCCGAAACCAATGTCAATACCCTAGTGGTCTCGACTTGGCCACGGTTAAGACCGCGCTAACAAAATGGATCCTAAAAGTGCTTTGGCTCCCTCTTGTCTCGTCCAAACCCATCACACGACTGGACTATCTTGGTCCCGGTCACTCCTAACATCAACAACAACATCTAACTAGTACCACGACAACCCAACCCGGAACGTAGGGTCCTTGTGGGTCTCGGTCATCTCCCCAACGCACACCAAACAGACCGTTTGGTCCACTGTGGCTCGTGGTCATCTCCCCAATGCATCACCAACATCATCCAACCTCCATTTCCATTACAAACCCACAATCAAAAACATCAAACAATAAATAAAAATGCACAAACACGAGACCCGACACGACACACTCGCTACCAACTCATATTATCACGTTTTTATAATTTTTAAAGATAGTTTATTTGTTTTGTCCATCTATACCCAAACAAAACGAATGAATCAAGACAAAAAAAGTCTCGTACGAGGCAACACAGTCACGAATGAGTGTACAACTCATTTCCTTTACCTTTCTTTCTTCCTGATCTACACTTGGAAAACAAAAGAACGAATAAAAATGATGTTTATGGCATGTTAGGGTGGCGAGATGATGGGTAGTGGGCGCATGATGTATGTCAAAAGAAAGAGGGAGACGAGATGAAGCTTTTGGTGGTGGTGGTGTGCACCCACGCGCGGTGGTGGCGGCCGTGGCTCGCTGGAGAGGTGGCGGCGGTAGAGGGATGAGAGAGATAGAGAAATTTAATTAGGGTTTGAGGTGGAGAAGATGTGTGTGTGTGTGTGTGTGTGTGTGTGTGTGTGTGTGAGTGTGTGTGTGTGTATGTTGTGGGTATTTATATTTTTGAGGGAGGGAGTTAAATAATAATTATTTTGGGACATGGGGGCGCCGGCCACATGAAACCAAGGGGACCAACATCGTAATTTTCTGTAAACTTTCCCAAACGACTACTCACGGACTCGTATATTTTATGATTAATGTCCATTTATTTTTATTAATAGCGTTATTGTTTTTAATTACATTTTTCCACGAGTTATGATCATTAACATGCCTTATTCCCACGTAACGAGTTAAAAGTTACTTTTTCTCTTGTTTTAGGTTTTTACTTTGCCTACTCAAGTAGTGCCTAACATTACGGGCCATAACTTATACCATAACTCATTCGATACCAAAATCAACCATAAAAAGCAAATAAACGATACCAAGACAAGTCACGATTATCTGAAATAGCTCCTATAGGCAATCTTCTCGATCTAACTAGTGTAATGCGGTTACCTAAAAGGGCTCCCTAATTTGCCAGTTGTCACATTATCTGATTCGTATTATCGTTGATATCTTATTTCATTTGACTCATTTGACTTATGATATTTTTTTGGTTGATCCTTGATCTCTCATTCTTTTGACAGATGCTATTCGTTTCAGTAGGAGCTTATGCTTCCTTTCCCTATACTTATATATTTTTTGATTATTCGTTATTATTATATATCTGTTCACTGGGATTTTTAAGCTCAACCGCATTTTCTTTTCCATGCGGCAGGTACCAAGTGGGATGCTGGGCTTTGATGGGATAAGAGTAGGAGCATTTGAGTAAACCGACCCTAGTTACCTTATCATTTTGGACTCATTTTGAAGAACATTTGTTTTAATATTTCATTTCTTTTAGACATGTTAGATTATGTATTTCCCTTTTGAAGTCCTTTGTTTATATGACTTGGTATCTTATTTATGATAAGTCTTCCGCTTGCGTATAATGCTTTGCATGACACCATAATGTGACATTTTGACCCGTGTCATCCGAATACTAGTTCTTTTATCCCACGATCTTGCCTTGCACAACCACTTTGTCAAGCTAGATGATCAAAACCAAAACCCTAACTAGGGTATTTTGTTCGACCGGTTTTGGGGAGAAGGAAAGAGACCAAAACCGTGTATTTTGGTTAGTGAATAAGTTATGGGATTTTATTTGATCTAATCTCATAATAAACTCATTTAAGTTACGGTTATCCCCATGACTTTTCTCCTTTCCCTTTTCCACTCCTTATGGTCGACCTATTATACTACAATGGGCTTGCCATTTGTTTTGGTCCAACCAATATATTCAGTCCATTACTTAATAATTAGTAGCCCAAAGCCCATTAACTAATTAATTAGTCTAACCAATTAACTAAGCGTGTGTTTGTCGATCATGAGATATTTAACTAATATAAATAAGATATTTAACTAATATAAATAACGTAACTACTATAATCACATTAAATACATTATAAATGATGATAACTCGGTGCATACGTGTGTGACCCCATAGGCTCACATATTTCTGGTTGTATAATTATTTAATATGATATGAACACTTTTCAATAGCTCTCACTTGTGAATGTCATAACCAAAAATAATTATACTAGCAAAGGTTAGCATCTAAAAACACGCCAATGCTTCCAGAAATACCTGAATGTGGTTTAGTAAACGTCTTAGGGTAAATGGTTTATCATTAGTCATCCTTTTGTTTTGATATAGCATATTAAAATATGTACATGGATCTATGTCATTCGAAATGCTTAACTATTTTGTTTCTCGATATACAAATTGAACTAGATTACCAAATTAATCAAGATTCATCTTGATTACCTTTGGGTACAATCGGATATACATCTGATTAATTCATCGAGGGCCCAGTAGTATTTAACTCCATAAACACGTGGAGGAACAAATCATATTTTGATTGCACGTATCATTCATGTGCTTTACATCACTTCTGAAAATGGCATTTTATAACTACCTTGTTTAGGATAGCGTTTAACCATATTAAGAAATGATATTCCACACATGCAAGACATACTTGCATCTTAAGCCTAAGGACTAGTAATATACAACCACTTGCGAGGTTCACCTTCTGATGTCGATCCATTAAGTGAAGTCTCGTAGGTTAGGGTAATCCAATATTATAGCCCGTGAATAACATATGAGTTTAGCGGATACATCTTTTAAAAATTCATTCATGATAAATATTACCAACACACTCATATATGTCTTAATTTGATGATACTCCCATATATTCAATCGACGATGGACAATTTAAAATAAATAAATTATTTATGGATTAAACATTCAAATATAGAACACAATAGTATAAATGAAAACGATCATACCTGGTATATCAATTTATTATTTAGTACAACTGCTTACAGTTTCATTATCCTAATACTAAATAGATCAATGCATGGCGATCGTAGTTATAGACACATGTCTTCAATCACGACGATCAAGCCTATTTACAGACATAGGTTTTATGAACAAGTCAACTAGGTTATAATCTTGTATAACTTTGAGAATACTATTTTCAAAACTCACAAATGGTGAAGTTCTTGAATAATAAGATGATTGTCATTTTGTATGTGTACGCTCAAGTACAAGTAGCACGGTACGAGTATTGCCACAGTACATTCCAAAGGGCGTCTGAAGCCAGCAAAACACCTATTTGAGACAGTCATCTCAACAACCTCTCAAATTGTAAAATATTCTTATTCTTTCAATGTATAGTGCAACACTGCTCTTAGCTAAGCATGTCTAGTCAGTAGAGTCATCAATCATGATGAAGTTTTTTAGTGACTAGGGTTGAGTATCATCTCAATGAAATCAAGCATCAGTGTTTACAACCAACACTAAGCTTCTTTCTAAAAACCTTGAACGATCAACATTTCTTTGGTAATGTTTGGCTCTCTTTTGAACTCCAGGTTCGTTGGCTATGATAATTGTGCCATAATTTCCGCAATATATATCCATAAATTCTTCATTACTAGAGACGACTCCAAGCCAAGAAATGAATTCCCTAATCTAAACAGCTTCTATTAGAATGTTTGTTTTAACAGTTATCTAATGAATTTCACTTAAATACTGTTGTTGTTAGCTCATCTTGCATTCATGAAAATGTTACAACTAGTCCAATAAATAACATGATGCACATAATGAATCTTTAGTTAGACTTAAGGTTTCCATTCATGTGTTCAATCTCATCAGGTGAAATAGATCCTTTGGGGTTTGCTCAATGATATGTCATATTGTGTTAGACTTATTAACCGCACATGTTTATCCTACTAAACATCTATTTTAAGGTGTACAACATGCAGCCAACCACAAAATCAAGTGTAAGCTTAATGGAGAAGCTACTAATAACCCACTAAGGAATATTTTAATCTCTATAAGATGACGGATCGGCTCGAATCAGCGTGTGAACAATGTCGGTTCAAGCAGCGACTCCACAGTGCACCCAAGCCGCCTCACTCCCTAGAGAGAGAAACCTAATCTTTGGTGAACAAGGAGTATACAATTGAGGAGATTATGAGATTTCCTAATACATGATTAACCTCCTTAAGCTTTAGCTAAATTACAACTAGCACCCTAAACTTATATACTAACTATTACATGCCAATATTCTAACGAATATGACATTACAATTTACGAAAACAAGAGAAGTGAACTTCTGTATCTTCGGTTTATAAATATTGAATTAGAGGCATACACAACTTGTAAGAAACATGATTTATCATATTATGTTAATCAAGTTAAGAATTTTAATGATCAAGTTTCATACTCTATTTATCTTATAGTCAAGCATCGAATTGCTCATAAAATTTTCTCTATTATGGGCAAATATCTTCCACAATAACAAAATAGCTTGTAGGATAAAGTAATTGTAGAATTTCCCTTGACTTCTATTGTTACTGAATGTGATTCCACAAACATGGTATCATGTTTCTGGCATCGAGACGTGAGACCATGCTAGTTGTTGTCCTATATTCACGAGATTGCTGTTTTCCTTCTTTTTTTTTTCTTAAAAAAAAACTCCGACCATCTGATAGCTAGTTCACGTCAACCCACAATGTAATTTTGATGCTGATAAGTTGTCTAAAGAGGGTATCCTTTGCTCTATTCCGCTCTTCTTCTGGAATACCACTAAGTGTAGTTTACATTGAAACCCATAGCTTAATATTTATTAATCATCCACTATTTATAATAGTGAAACCCTAATACTCTAAACCCACAACCGGACTTGGGTCCTTATCCCTTAACACTCCCCCGCAGTCTGAGTGGCGAAATTGCGAAAGCTCGGACTGAAGAAGAAAACTAAGAAATCAAAATAAAACAATAAACCAAAGTAAAACAAGATAACCCAAAGTATCCCCTATTCTAAATTTTTGTTTACTGATAACCAAAGTATCCGAAGGATAAACCAAATTATCCCAAACAGTCGTCTCGGGAATAAGAACCCTAGATTCGACACCAACAAAAGTCATCTCGGGAATAAGAACCCTAGATTCGACAGCAACAAAAATCGTCTCGAGAATTAATACCCTAGATTCGACATAAACCAAAAACAAACAATTAAATAACTTTTTTTTAAACTTTAAAATAATTGAATTAAAAGATGTATCATAAATACACAGCTCCAAATTAAATCACATGAGGAACACCATTACCACCACAAGAACATCTCCCACCATCAACACTAACACTAGTACCACCATCACGGCTGCCATTAAAACACCCACCAACACCACCATCACGGCTGCCGTCATAACCACTGTCACGACATCTAAAGCAGTAACATTAACAGCCTGTTTCTTTTCATTCTTAACACTAATAAAAAACGTAACTTTTTGACCTTTTGTAGGCTGCGATAGCCTTCAGACTGGATCTTAGAGTGACGAACAAAGAGATCTTCATTGTCACCAACTGAGTAATCTGGTTTAATGAAACCGTAACATTTTCTGTCGTAAAAACGAAACACGACACCTGTTGCTGATGATGAATCTGCTGCCATGGATAATTTGTGATTGTTTGATAAATTTTTTTTTTTGGTCGGTGTCGACTGATGTGAAGAAGCGAAACAGATCGGGGGTTTGGGAGGGAACCGAAGATAGTTGTGATCGAAGATAGTTGTTATGGATCGGTGTATTTATTGTGGTGAGAGTAGGGTTTAGAGGACCGATAAACCCTCTGATACCATGTAAGACCGTATGTTTTCATTGAAACCCGTAGCTTAATCTTTATTAATCATCCACTATTTATAATAGTGAAACCCTAATACCCTAAACCCACAACCGGGCTTGGGCTTATCCTTATCCCTTGACAGGTTGGTCCTGCTAATTCTCTGTGTTTTTTCGACTGTCTCATATGTTGTCTTTGTTCGTGTCTTAGCTTGTTGCGGGATTGCTTTTCTTGTGCTTTGTTTGTTTATCTACAGTTTTATCTAATAACGTCTTTTCCTACTCTCGAGAAAAATATGTATCCCCGCTGTCACCTTGAAACATATCGTAAATCTCATATTTCATTTTTTTAATGGCATTTTTATATATAACGATATGACGTTCTAGTAAGAAACTAGAAACGAAATAATACAACAAGAAAGATTACAATTAGTTTGTACAAGCATGATTAGGATTGCAAATCCACTCAAACCAAGTAGGATTTGCTTTTTTATGCCTATGAAGGATCCAAGAATGGGAAAGAACTTTGATCTCTTCACCTAGAGTGTCCTTCCGCGGGGTTTAGCATAAAATCAAACTCTATTCCTATATCTCCATAAGATACAAAATGTTGTTTGGATAACAACATTAAAGCAGCCTTTCGAAAAGCTATTTAAGTTCACTAAATCACCCCATGAAGATAAGCCTTGAATATCTCTAGGATAATCTCCAACATCCCACCAAGCTGAGATCAATTCTCACAACTCGACAGTCACCGGCATTCGATGAACAAAAGCTTTGTTGTTTCGATGTCACCATCACATACCGGACATCTTACAGAATCAAGATCGATTCCTTTTTTATCTAAATTGACCCTTGTAGGTAGTCGATCCATACATAGTCTCCAAGAATGGATGTTAACCTTAATGAGAAGATGTTTGTTCCACCTTACTGGATCAAGAGATGATTACAAGCACGAACTTTCAACATGACGTCTGAAGGAAGACAAAGAACAAAAGGGATGGATCGAGTGTGTAGTTCCAAGTATCAGGGGCATTAGATAGGTTTAAGTCTCTAAGCTGGACAAGCAGCCTGCTGAGTTATTGACTTTCAGGCCCATCCCTAATGGGTCATCTCGAATTCCAGTTTGTCGTTTGAACCCCATCAACAAAAGTGACCCTTTTATAAATCTTACAGTGTTCGTCGTTTTCCAGCATGTAAATCCTAGGATATGTTCTTTGAAGATTGCGATTACCTATCCAGTTGTAACACCCCCAATTTCGTGATATGCAGCGGAATTCAAACTGGGTGTTACTTCATGGCACAACAGTCATAACAATAGAAAACGAACTCTAATGGAGTCATTTTAAAAGATTTATCATTCGATTTATATAAATATCAGAGTTTACAAAAATGTGGTCCCAGTTGGTTCCATTTTTTACAAAATACATTAAATGGGTTTTCGAATGATAATAAAATTTATAGCCTTTTTGAGTATTCGTGCTCCTCCGTGCCAGCCTCGTACAATATGGACCTGAAATACATGCTTAAAACTGTCAACACAATGGTTGAGTGAAATTCATAGAGTTTGTTAAATGGTTAAACACATTATGTTGGTAGTATGAGTTAATTAGACTCACACCAATGTTTTGAAAACAAAACAGTTATTATTCACTAAGCATCATGCAATCAAGGCGTTAACTTGCTCCAGAATTAATTGGTGATACGTGCCCCAAGTAGGTAAAATTTGACGTTTTACCTAATGTACTCAAATATAGTGCATTTGTTTACCGGACCTGGTCAAACAAACGGATTCGCAATCCCGATAGACTATCCACAATATTCGAGCTCACTTCACTCGTGATTAATGATTCATGATTTAGGGACTTAAGTTTGGCAAATGCGGTAACTTAGTGCAAGTAAAATAATCAGATAAGTATACAGTTTGAAAGCAATGTGTTCGGTTTAAAATAAAGCATGTATCTCCCCCAAGGGTTTGTAAAACAAGTAAGTAATAGAAAGAGGGGCTATGAACTCACCTCAGAGTAAATGATATCAAATGTATAATGAGAATGATGGATATGCCATGAGAACTTCTACGAGCAACCTAGAATAAGATGTTGCGACTTAGGTTTGGAATAATGTTTAGGAAAACATAAACCATCCTATATACTTCTCTATGTTGATCATGATGTAGTACATGGTTTTTGTGTATGTCGCTTATAGAAATGGTCTAGTTGTGAAAACGTATTTAGTTTAGAGATATGTTACTTCGGGCTCCGCATTAATTCAGATGTCATGCAGTAAACGTTTGAGGAGCTAGGACACTTTAAATCGTAAATCCAACAACTCGTCGATACGTTTTACTCAAATGAACCCCTCACATGAAGTTCCTTACTATTGTAGCACTTAGTAGATACAACATATGTTTTGAGTGAAGATTGTTATATAAATAAGTTTATCATGTTTTTACAAGTTCTCGTCGTTTCATAAATATGATCACCTTAGTTAACGGTCTTGGGTAAACAAGCCTTAAGGCTTTAGCCATGGCCTTGCCGTGACATTGGTCTTGACTACCATGGTCTTGAGACTTATCTTTGACCTTATCCGTAGCCGTGGTCTTGGCTTATGGTCATTAGGCCTCTTGGTTTGCTTTTAGTTGTGACAAAAGTATAGTTATGAGACTAAGTATAGGGCAGTTTCTGTTTTTGAAAGATTATGGCCTGTTTAAGCGTTTTCAAGGTCCGATCTTCTTTGTTGTCACAGGAAAACGTTGTTCCGGACAACTTTCGTGTTTTAACTTTTTGATGAATCGGAACAGAAGTACCACTTTTAAAACGGCAGAATCAAAACAGTTTCAATATGGCAGTTTTGGCGTTTTGGTTAACTTCTTTTGCCTATAACTTTTGACTCTTTTGTCCGTTTCGGGTGATTCAAGTTGCTATGTTTAACTTTTTATCTTGTCTAATATAGTATGTAAGTTAGAAAGTCCATAGGTTACTGAATTTAATGGTCTCAAATGTGTAGAATATGACTAGTTTACTAGTTTGTTACTTTTATGACAATATGTAAATTGAAACAAGTGATTGAGTATGTGTACATCATGAATCAACATAGTAACTATATATATAGCATGAAATAGTTAAGATTATGAATAACAAAGATGAGATGATGGTGGTGATAAGTTGCTTACAACTTTTGGCTTTCAATAAGAAAGGAGTAACTTAGTAAGGATAGGACTTTGATTGATCTCTTAAGACTTCGGATTGAGCTAGCTTTAAACACCTTGGCACCCTTGCAAACTTGAAGAGTTGGTGATGAAGTACTAAGTGACTTGAGTGGATCTAAACTCAAGAAGATCACTTAAACTTGCTAGAGATTTGATGTAGTAGCTTGATCTTTGGAACTTCCTTGCATAAACTTGGAGTTTATAGATCAAATGATGGAAGATGTGTATGATTTGTGATATGAACGACCAAGAACAGAATATGAGGGTTCTTAGGATGCATTTTACTTGCTATTTATAGGAGGGTAAGTTTGGTTAACCATATATTGGGTTAATTATTAACCATGGTTAAGTTAGGACACTTGTAAAGATCTAAATGAACCATGGTTAGAATGATGCCACCAAAATGATGACTCCCCTAGGGATGTCACAATTGGTGACAAGGCTTAGAAGATAATTTTTGGTCTTATCTTGAGTTTAGAGTAAGTTTTGGTTCCGTTAAATGCCAACCGTAAGTCGTTAAGCCATAAAACGTAAAACCGGTATCGTAAAATAAGAAACTTACAGGATGATGTGACTCATTATTATACTCCATCTAAAATATAAAATGAGTGATAAGTCTCATTGGTGCAAAAACGCCGCTTAAAGCCGGAAATACTGGTCAAAACGCGTATTCGCAGTTTATCGAAAGAACGAAATTTCAGTGGAAACGACTGCGAATTTATTTAGAGTATACTAAAATTAGTCTAAAAGTGATATGAGATGTCAAAATGTGGTTTTCGTCATACGCGGGATAACTTTACAGTTATTCGTGAAGTTTAAAAGTTACGCGATTTAAGCAAAAACGTAGAACGTACAAGCATAATTTCCTTATGGTCAAAGGAGAAGGGAAATATGTTTGACTTTTCCAAAAAATGTAAAAGTGTCAAAAACATATTAGAAACACAGTGCAGGAATCGTTAAGTCTGGATGTAAGTAGAATTGTTTAAAACGTAAGTTTAGTTTTGTCAGTGCAGGGTTTATTTGGTAACATAAAAATGAATTTTAAAATTTTTCAAATTAATATGATGTGAGGAAAATTATCAGAGTAGATTTTCGTTAAGCGCGTGATGTTTAAACGGTGGACCGTCCAAAACGAAACTTTAAAACGATGTTTTCTTAATAACTTTTGCAAAAATGATCTAACGATTGTCAAACTCTCAGGTCATTACTAAAATAATTTATCTTACGATAATGTGAAATAAAAATTTTACGGGATGAATAGTGAAAGTGAATAGTAAAAGTGAATAGTAAATTCTCGAAAATGAAAAGTAACCTAAAATGCGGGTGGTTACTCCTCACCACCTTAATGGGAATTTCGTCCCTAATTCAGGGTGTGTGTTATCCGATGTTGAATTGTCTAGGAAAATGTGGATGTATGCTACGAATTCTAATCTTTGTTCTCAAGTTTCGGTCATAGAATGTGTTATATACCATGTGGCTTAAGTTGATAATCTAAAGGGTTTTGTTAAAATCTTATAGATTTCAATATACCTAAAGTTTGGCTTTTCCCGATTCTCAAAACGAATCATATCTTATTATATCGAGGCTATCAATAAACCTTAATTTCTAACATGGAGTTTTTGGTGATGGTGCGGCATGGGCCTAATTTGTATGGTTTCCTTAGTTGTTTCGTGGGTGATCTCTGAACACCTTAGTCCAGAAAATGGTTAACTAACACTTTCGTCTATATAGTGTTTCAAAATGGAATAGTTTTGTTTTTGTTAGGGTAACTGTTGTTAATCAAAGGTGTAAGATATTGTTGATGTGAAATGATTTGTAATGATGTGAAAACTGTCGTTGTAGGGAAAGTCTTGCTAGTGGCAAGTGGTTATCCAAACCATTTCCAAAGTTGATAATGTCTTAGGTGGTTTCGGGATGAGGGCTATATCGTATAGTATTTATGTCAACTAGTGTTTGAAGGAAACGTGATACTGTGAAGTTTTACGTACTGAATTTCAATGAGGTTCAGATAATGATGTGATATGTTGACGATTAGAAGAGTGTAGCGTATCCTTACCATTATTCTTTGGTAGAGATGTCAAGTTTGTTTTAAAATCAAAAGTGAATTGTAAAGGATAATGGCGGAATGATATCCTTGAAACCTAATCAGGCTAGTACTTCTAAGAAATGACGAGAAGATTTGATGAATGTAGAGAACGTTGCTGAACTTCAGCTTTTGTAGATGATGAGTCACTTTGTCCTTTAGAAATCCTATTTCCTGTATTTCCATTAGGGAAATTGATAGACTGTGACAGGTTTCATATAAAACAATATCATATAATGTTTATAAGATAATTTTTAGAGACTATTGTATAACTTACAATATCTGAGGAGTAGTTGAGACCATTGTGCAACTCACAATGTTTGAGAAATAGTTGAGACCATTGTGCAACTCACAATGTTTGAGAAATAGATGAGAGATCATTTTGTAACCCATAATATCTTGAGAAAAGATGGAGAGACCATTGTGTAACCCACAATGTCTTGAGAAAAGATAGAGAGACCATTGTGTAACCCACAATGTCTTGAGAAATAAATGAGACCACTGTAGGATTTACAATGTCTGAGAATGTAATAGAGACCACTGTATCTCACAGTGTCTTGAAAAATGAATGAGACCATTGTATCTCACAATGTCTGGGAAGTAGGAAAGACCATTGTAGTCAGTTACAATATCTTGGAGGAAGTTTCGTAATCCTAAAATGCATGAGTTGATGCATGATTGGGAGATTGGGAAAATATGATTGTGCCGTAATGCTTTAGAATAGGCATACGCAGATATGTTGAGTACTTTGTTTAGCTAAAATGACTGAAAATATGTCAAGTGTATATATCAATATACTAGTATGTTTGTATAGCTTAAAATGCCTAAAAGTCACATAATCGTCTGGAGGATGGAAGGCACGGAAACGAAGGCTATAAAATTTTTGTTTGAAAAGTAGTTATAGTTTAAGTCTCGATTAGACCCGCTTCTCTATAACTTGGCTCTGATTCCAATCTGTAACACCCCCAATTTCGTGATACGCAGCGGAATTCAAACTGGGTGTTACTTCATGGCACAACAGTCATAACAATAGAAAACTAACTCTAATGGAGTCGTTTTAAAAGATTTATCATTCGATTTATATAAATATCGAAGTTTACAAAAATGAGGTCCCAGTTGGTTCCATTGTTTACAAAATACATTAAATGGGTTTTCGAATGATAATAAAATTTATATCCTTCTTGAGTATTCGTGCCCTCCGTGCCACCTCGTACATATGGACCAGAAATACATGCTTAAAACTGTCAACACAAAGGTTGAGTGAAATTCATAGAGTTTGTTAAATGGTTGAACACATTATGTTGGTAGTGTGAGTTAATTAGACTCACACCAATGTTTTGAAAACAAACATTTATTATTCACTAAGCATCATGCAATCAAGGCGTTAACTTGCTCCAGAATTAATTGGTGATACGTGCCCCAAGTAGGTAAAATTTGACGTTTTACCTAATGTACTCAAATATAGTGCATTTGTTTACCGACCTGGTCAACAAACGGGATTCGTCAATCCCGATAGACCTATCCACAATATTCGCGCTCACTTCACTCGTGATTAATGATTCATGATTTAGGGACTTAAGTTTGGCAAATGCGGTAACTTAGTGCAAGTAAAATAATCGATAAGTATACATTTTGAAAGCAATGTGTTCGGTTTAAAAATAAAGCATGTATCTCCCCAAGGGTTTGTAAACAAGTAAGTAAAGTGGGGCTATGAAACTCACCTCAGAGTAAATGATATCAAATGTATAATGAGAATGATGGATATGCCGTGAGAACTTCTACGAGCAACCTAGAATAAGATGTTGCGACTTAGGTTTGGAATAATGTTTAGGAAAACATAAACCATCCTATATACGTCTCTATGTTGATCATGATGTAGTACATGGTTTTTGTGTATGTCGTTTATAGGAATGTTCTAGTTGTGAAAACGTATTTAGTTTATAGATATCGTACTACCGTTCGGGCCATCATAATTCGAGGTCATGCAGAACGCTCGAGAGCTAGGACACTTTAAATCGTAAATCCAGTAACTCGTCGATACGTTTTACTCAAATGAACCCCTCACATGAAGTTCCCTACTATTGTAGCACTTAGTAGATACAACATATGTTTTGAGTGAAGATTGTTATATAAATAAGTTTATCATGTTTTTACAAGTTCTCATCGTTTCATAAATATGATCACCTTAGTTAACGGTCTTGGGTAAACAAGCCTTAAGGCTTTAGCCATGGCCTTGCCGTGACTTTGGTCTTGACTACCATGGTCTTGAGACTTATCTTTGACCTTAGCCGTAGCCGTGGTCTTGGCTTATGGCCATTAGGCCTCTTTGCTTGCTTTAGTTGTGACAAAAGTATAGTTATGAGACTAAATATAGGGCAGTTTCTGTTTTTGAAAAATTATGGCCTGTATAAGAGTTTTCAAGGTCCGAGCTTCTTTGCCATTCAAGGAAAACATCGTTTCGGACAACTTTCGTGTTTTAACTTTTTGATGATTCGGACCAGAAGTACCACTTTTAAAACGGCAGAATCAAAACAGTTTCAATCTGGCAGTTTTGGCGTTTTGGTTTCGCTAACTTCTTTTGCCTATAACTTTTGACTCGTTTGTCCGTTTCGGGTGATTCAAGTTGCTATGTTTAACTTTTTATCTTGTCTACCATAGTATGTAAGTTAGAAAGTCCATAGGTTACTGAATTTAATGGTCTCAAATGTGTAGAATATGACTAGTTTACTAGTTTGTTACTTTTATGACAATATGTAAATTAAAACAAGTGATTGAGTATATGTACATCATGAATCAACATAGTAACTATATATATAGCATGAAATAGTTAAGATTATGAATAATAAAGATGAGATGATGGTGGTGATAAGTTGCTTACAACTTTTGGCTTTCAATAAGAAAGGAATAACTTAGTAAGGATAGGACTTTGATTGATCGCTTAAGACTTCGGATTGAGCTAGCTTTCCACACCTTGGCACCCTTGCAAACTTGAAGAGTTGGTGATGAAGTACTAAGTGACTTGAGTGGATCTAAACTCAAGAAGATCACTTAAACTTGCTAGAGATTTGATGTAGTAGCTTGATCTTTGGAACTTCCTTGCATAAACTTTGAGTTTATAGATCAAATGATGGAAGATGTGTATGATTTGTGATATGAACGACCAAGAACAGAATATGAGGGTTCTTAGGATGCATTTTACTTGCTATTTATAGGAGGGTAAGTTTTGTTAACCATATATTGGGTTAAATATTAACCATGGTTAAGTTAGGACACTTGTAATGATCTAAATGAACCATGGTTAGGATGATGCCACCAAAATGATGACTCCCCCCCCCCTAGAGGCTGTCACAATTGGTGACAAGGCTTAGAAGATAAGTTTTGGTCTTATCTTGAGATTAGAGTAAGTTTTGGTTCTGTTAAATGCCAACCGTAAGTCGTTAAGCCATAAAACGTAAAACCGGGTATCGTAAAAATACGAAACTTACAGGAATGATGAGACTCATCATTATACTCCATCTAAAAATATAAAATGAGTGATAAGTCTCATTGGGTGTAAAAACGCTGCTTAAAGCTGGAAATACGGGTCAAAAACGCGTAATTCGCAGTTTATCGGAAAAGAACGAAATTTCAGGGAAACGAATGTGAATTTATTTAGAGAAGACTAAAATTAGTCTAAAAGTGATATGAGATGTCAAAATGTGGTTTTCGTCATACGCGGGATAACTTTACAGTTATTCGTGAAGTTTAAAAGTTACGCGATTTAAGCAAAAACGTAGAACGTACAAGCTTAATTTCCTTATGGTCAAAGGAGGAGGGAAATATGTTTGACTTTTCCAAAAAATGTAAAAGTGTCAAAAACATATTAGAAACACAGTGCATGAATCGTTAAGTCTGGATGTAAGTAGAATTGTTTAAACGTAGTTTAGTTTTGTCAGCGCATGGTTTATTTGGTAACATAAAAATGAATTTTAAAAATTCTCAAATTAATCATGAGTGATCTAAAACTTAATTTGATGTGAGGAAAATTATCAGAGTTGATTTTCGTTAAGCGCGTGATGTTTAAACAGTGGATCGTCCAAAACGAAACTTTAAAACGATGTTTTCTTAATAACTTTTTGCGAAAATGATCTAACGATTGTCAAACTCTCAGGTCATTACTAAAATAATTTATCTTACGAGAATGTGAAATAAAAATTTTACGGGATGAATAGTGAAAGTGAATAGTAAAAGTGAATAGTAAATTCTCGAAAATGAAAAGTAACCTAAAAATGCGGGTGGTTACACCAGTGCTCATTCGTAAGTCAAAGAATGACCATCTCCAACTTTACGAACAAAATTCGAATATAGGTTAATATTAACACTTGCCAGATGATTATTTAAGTCACGAATTGATTTCCATGTGCTTGAAGGCAGCCCTCGATTGTTGTTTAACTCATTACCTATGCCTCCTTGATCACCATGGATGGAAACTATAATTTGTCTCCAAAGCGAACTCGGTTCTTTATGAAATCTCCACCACTATTTTGTCACCATGGCAATGTTGGAAGCATAAAGGCTACCAATACCAAGACCTCCACAACTCTTAGAAGAGCAAACTTTCTTACAAGCAATCCAAGGTAACTTGTTTGAGTCTATTGAACCACCCCAAAAAAAGTTACGCCTTAATCTTTCAAGGTGGCTGATCACACCTTTTGGAACCTTAAACAATGAGAAGTAATACGTACCAATAGCACCAAGAACATTTTGACATCAGGTATCACACATACACAATTCAACTTCTTGTACTATGAACAAATAAAGAATGAAAATGTTAATCATAACAAGTGGATCTAACATAATACACGAAAAATGTATGCGGTGAACTAAACTACAAAATCTACAATAAACTACTTTTACAGAAATAATTCGGAACAAAACTTGATCAAAGCTACATACAAACAACTAGAGAATTGATAAAACTGTCTACAATCAATAGCTGTACACAAGGAAACCTGATATCCATTAAAGTAAATAACACATAAAGCGAGTCTGTCTTTTTCTACTGGTTTTCCGAAGCTCTCAATCCCACTTCAACCAAACTATGTGTCGTTTCATTTCAGATGAAACGACACATAGTGAGATAACGATCACACAAGATGGAAATACATTATAAAACCCAATGGCAGATAAAGGACGCACTGATACAATTCATACATCAACGGAAGGGATTCGTGAGATGATGGGCCAGTAGTTTCCTTTTCTACTGCGACACTTTTTTTGCAGCTGTGAACAAAAACTTACACTCAAACATGATAGTTTGGGAAGCAACGTTTCAGGTAGATCTCTAAGCTTCGGGCATGACCCAATATGAAGTTTTTCTAGGCAGCTTAGGTGTTGTAGGCCCTCTGAAAGTGATTCTAAATCCGTAAAACCATGAATATGTAGAAATGTTAATGACGATGGAAGATACAGAGGTGATGAAGTACTTCTGCTTCTATTCCCCACATTGGCCCTAGCAAATGAAACCAGTCCTGAATTTTCGCCATGTAAGTGTAGTGTAACAAGCGACTTTGGGAAATTTTGCATCCCCCATCTTGACATGGGTTTCTTTAAGCCTCCTAGTCTTAGGTTGCGTATGTTAGGAGGCCATAACCCACAAGGAAAGGAGCTGTCTAAACTTGGACAATTTCTTATCACTAATGATACCAAAGATGTGATGCTTTGAAAATTTTCATAGGGAAATGACTTTATGTTTCTACAATCGATGATGTGTAGAGATCTAAGGCAAAAAAAGGAACCGGGAATGCATTCTATACTGTCACAACACCAGATAGTCAAATTACTGAGATGATTCAAGTATCCTTCAGGTAATGAACTTAAATGTGGCAATCTGTGAATGAAAATTGATTCAAGCGATGACAGGAAGTTATGGAGAAGCCAAGTCGTATTGAGATTGTCACAAAGACGGATGTCAAGAATCTTCAGAGATGATGGGAGTTCATGAATTGTTGGGAAGGTCAAGCAAGTGATTGAAGGACAATCAGAAATTACCAACTTCTCAATACTTTTTGGACATTCGTAACTCTCAAGTTTCTTACAGTAGCGAATATACACTTTTCTAATCGATTTCAAGCAAATCCCTAAATTAAAGTCTTTCTTTCCCAATGATACCAGCTTTTCGCAAAATTCAATTTTTAACTTTTGTAAATTTAGAAGAATCTCGCATGCTTCTGTTTCTGACTCCCATAAGTATTCTAGATCATTACACTGTCTAATGCTTAAATATTCAATTCCCCCAAGATGCTCTAAAACCTCTTTGCGTAATCTTGTAAGTCCTCTAATTTGATTAATTGTCATCCTAAGAATTGATGAAGACAAATAAACTACACTGCTAAACACCACTTCAGCACATCCTTGTATATCTATAATCTGAAGTGAAGGAATTAATCCAACTGAAACTACAGATAATTTTGGACAATTGACTATAGATATTTCACGAAGACAAGGGAAAGATCCACCAATTCGATTATCATCACCATAATTAGTTGACCATATCTCCCAACCCTGCATGTTATCAAATTCCAAAATTTCAAGTGATGGAAATGAGACACCATTGCAAGAATCAGGGGTTCCATGTAACTCGGAACCCAAAATCTTCACCTCATTCATGCTTCCAACAACCAACTTCCGAAGTGAAAACATCTGTCCAAATGTTGGTAAAGATTTGCAACTTTTGCAACCATGTAATGTGAGCTCTGTTAACTGGACAAATGTGGGATCCCCTACCCATGTAGGAAATTTCAGTCCACCGTAGAAACATATCTTAAGGTTTTTTATCTTATTCTGAGGTCTTAGTGCTTCAAGTACTTCGTATTCAGTTGTTTCATTTCGAGAATCTTCAAACAGATCACTCCATTCCATTTCCAAATCATCAAGACACATCTTTTGTTGCAAGGTAGCCTCCCATGCGTCTATTGCATTTGTCACTTTGTGCAACCCTATTATGGAAATGCGACCTTTAAGATGCAAAAGGCTTTTAAGCTCAGTTAATTTGAACTCATTAGCTTCACCAATTATTACCTTTGATAAAGTTTGTAGACTTGTTAAACCACCAATACCCAAGGGTATCTTCTTCAACAAGGGAGTATCATTGATGTCCAAATGTCGCAGATTTGTTAGCTTTGCGAAACTTTTTGGCATACTAGATAACTGACAACAACTGCTAACCAACAAGCTTTGAAGATTTACAAAGGTCACTGATTTGTTCGGGTAAACATGTGATGTCACTTCCGGAAAAATTGAGGTACCGTATATGCTTCAGACTACCAATGAGTTTTGGTATCTTTGTTAGTGAACAATGTCTTAAGCTTAGCACCCTTAAGAACTGTAATTGGGGAAGTAATTCAGCAAGGACCTTGTTCGACAAAAATAGATTTGGGAAATTGTTGACTCTAGGCATTGCTATGAAAGTTCGCATTCGTCGAGCTTTTTGGAATGCCATGAGATTTTTGTATGCTCTAAAACTTGTATGAATAAGTGAAAGGTAGCGGGATTTCTCCAAAGCTTCATTCTTATCATACAATTTCATCTTATCATCCAACCGAAAGAAAAATTCGTCTGCAACACTTGTAGCCAAGTCGTTTATCAGGTCATGCATTATATATCGTGATTTCTTCTTAGTTGAATGCTGAAAAAAAGACCTTGACTTCAGCTCTTCAAAATACTCATAACCCAAACTCTCCATCATCTTGCTGCTATTTGATTGGTGCAAAAACCCTTCTGCCATCCAAAGTATAACGAGCTCATCCTTGTCAAATACATAGTCCTTGCTGAACAAGGAGCAATATGCAAAGATCTGCTTTAGATGTGGAGGTAGATCGTAGTAGCTTAGTTTCAGAGCCGGAAGAATATCACCGTCATTTGGTAAATTCCATAGCTCGTTGTTCAACAGCTCCTCCCATTCTTCATTATTTGTTTTTGCCCTCAACACCCTCCCAAGTGTTATCAAAGCTAACGGTAGTCCATCACATTTCTTCACGATACCTTCTCCATGAATTTTAAGTGTTGGATGTTTGTCAAAGTTTTGCTCACCTAGGGAATGTTGAGCAAGTAAAGATAAGGCTTCTTCATTTGATAAAAGATTCGGATGGTAAGCATGAACACAATCCATCACTGATGTGATTGAGGTCTTTCGGGTTGTTACGACAACTTTACTTCCAGGTGCCCCTCCAAGAAAAGGGCGCATGAGCAGTTCCCATTCCTTGAAGTTCTCGTTCCACACATCATCAAGAACAAATAGGAACCTTTTCTTTGAAAGTTTTTGTTTAAGGGCCTCTTGAAGTAAATTTAGATTAGCAAAATACCTGTCTCTACCATCTACACCTTGGAAAATAGCCTTACTAATATTGTATACATCAAACTCATCCGAAACACATACCCATGCCATTAATTCAAAGTGATCCTTAACTTTGTCTTCATTGTACAAAACTTGTGCAAGAGTTGTTTTACCTATCCCGCCGAGACCAACTATAGACACAACGCTTACGTTTTTCTTACATGAGTCATACTCCAACAAAATTCTAACCAATGCCTCTTTATCCCCATCCCGACCCACAATTCTTGACTCATCCACCAACGAAGTTTCCTCCATTCGCCTACTTGGTTCAGATGACCTTTCAACATTATCATTCAAACGCAAACTATTTTTCTGCTCAGCAAGGCTATGCAATTTTTTCGTAATCTTATCTAACTTAGAACTCATCTTACGACCATACATAAATTTACTAAGACTTAAATCAGTACAGCAAGTCGGGATGATCTTCAATACCTTACTAGAGTGAGATTCTTCATTCAAATGACGCCACATAGCTTCAGTCATCAAATCATCAAGTACATCGTCTATGTCGTATGCCAAATCCTGAAGATCACGTAGCCACAACAGAACAACTCTCTCTTTTATCTGTTTCTGGCCTGCATCAGCAAGCACACATTGAATTTGGGATAAGGTTTTCTTCCATTTGTTAAGTTGAGAATATATTCGAGCTGATCGAGCTAGGCTTATCATTTCAGCAGATGCCAGCTTTTCAAATAGCACAGTGATGAATGCAGTGAGAAATATTTCAGCAACAGCCATTGGAAATTTTATGATTCTTTCTTTCTTTAGTTTTTTGATGAATATTTGCAGATGAAGCAAAGGGGTTGACTGACTTTTGAGCCAATACTAGTGTAAAATTCCAATTTCATCAAACACGTGTTTCATTTTAGATGATTTATATTATGTTTCATAACCCAATCAACAAGTCTCAATGATTCCAAGAACAGTCTCTAAAACAAAAATTGAATTCTCCGCACTTATTTCTCCACAGTATAGTCAAGTGTGGACTTTTTTTTTATATGAATCATAATTTTGCTACATTTTTAGGTGTCACAAATTTATTAAAAAATATTCCACGTATATAAATGTGGACAATTACAATAACGCTACACTTATAATTGAAGTAAAACAAATTCTTATAAAGCCACACTTATAAGTGTAAAAAAACACTTTAAAAATGCTACACTTATAAATGTAATAAAAATAACTAAAAAAACTACACTTATAAAAAAACGCCACACTTATCCATCCTTATAAAATAAAATTAGTAGCTTACACTTACAAAAAAAAAAAACAAAAAAAAAAGGCTCTTCTCCACACTTATTCCCACTCAAAATAAAAACCACACTTAAAAAAATCTCTTCTCCACGCTTACTGTTACATCGCTATCAGAATCGTTGTGGTTTCGTAATCATCAGGTCAATCGTTGCTGTGGATCTGTAATCATCGATGTGGTAATCGTTGCTGTGGATCTGTAATCATCGTTGTGGTTTCGTAATCATCAGGTCAATCGTTGATGTGGATCTGTAATCATCGTTGATCTGTAATCATCGTTGTGGTAATCGTTGATGTGGATCTGTAATCATCGTTGTGGTTTCGATCATCAGGTCATTAATCCCTAATTTTATTTTAATTTCATGTTGAGCTTCTAAAGTTGTAAATGAACTTGTAATCATCGCTGTGGTTATCGAACTTCTGAACTTGTAATTGCCGTTCATTACTGTTTATGTTTAGGTTTTGAATGTGTTGGCGTTAGATGCGTTAGGTTATTTCTACTCCGTGTGTGATTTACGGTCGTTTTCGTCTATGGATGTTTCACTGGTTGATAAAAATGATTAAGGTCTTTTTTGAGTGTGGAGCTAAGCTTGATGATAATTGATTGATTCATAGGGTTGTTGTAAGTGATTATGATTCTGATTGTGTATTTTGATGTTTAGAGTATGTACATTCGATTGATGATTGCTGATAGATGTGCTAGGTTGTTGTACTTTTGATAATTTCTCTATGTAGCGGTGTTTGCGTTTAGATGTCATGGTTTGTATGTATGGAGTTCGATTGATGATTATTGATTGCGATGAGTATGTTGACGTTTGATGTGTTAGGCTACTGCACTTCTGCACAATTCTTACTGCCATACATGTGTTTTTGTTTGTGGTTTTACCATGCTTATTTGATGATTCAAACTGCTTATAGTATAGATGTAAGTAGGTAGTAGTCTCGTCCAAACACTCGATATTGAGATTTTTGGCTAAAAGATGTGCGGAAAATGTTAATTTATATCTTTAAGTTTTGCAAAGCATTTGTATCGTATATTAACTTAATGGTATGTTTATAACATTTATTACTTGTTTAGGTAAATCAATATGATGGACAAAAGTTAGATCAACGCACACATAAAAAGCATTACTTATAGAAAAGGAGTCAAGTCTTTTATTAATTTTGCCCGTGCTAGAGACATAAGAGGATCAATTATACGGCCCTTGCCTTAGATGTTGTAATGATGAATTATTGGAAGTAGACGAGGTTCATGAACACTTATTGCGTTATGGTTTTTTACCGGGGTACACAATATGGACTATTCAAGGGGAGCTTGCTACTCCCCCAACATCTCCGTCTACTAGCGTTCATGAAACTTTGTTTCTTTAAGACGACATTATAGGGTTGGTCCGGGATGCCTTTGGTTTAAGTTCTTTTCCTTCGAATCATGAAAACACGGAGGAAGCAGGGCTTGATGGCGAAGTAGATGAATCTGCCGAAACAAGTGATCACAATGTCGAGGATATTCCTTATAAAAAATTGCTAGAACAGTGTGACAAAGAATTGTATCCCGGCTGCAAGTTTTCTAGTTTGTCTTTTACTTTACGCTTATATCACATTAAATGTATCGGTGGCATATCCAACAAGACTTTTGGTATGTTGCTAGAGCTTTTATGAGATGCCTTTCCTCACATCACATCATTACCATCATCTGTTAACCAAACCAAAAAATTAACTAATGATTTGGGGCTTGGATACAAAAAAATCCATGCATGTCCTAATGACTGCATGCTATATTGGGATAAGAGCGAGGGTGAACAATCATGTCATACTTGTAAAGCTTCCCGATATAGAAATGATGTTGGTGATCAATCGGGGGAAAGTTCAAAATCACACAAGTCAAAAAAGCCAGCAAAAGTCTTGCGTTATTTTCCTTTAATTCCGAGACTGAAAAGGCTATACATGTGTGAGAAAACTGCGAAGGACATGAGGTGGCATGATGCGGGTCGAACAAAAGATGGGAAGTTAAGGCGCCCGGCAGATGGTCTTGCTTGGAAGGCGTTTAATGATCGATATGAACAATTTGCCTTATATCCTCGTAGTGTAAGGCTTGGGCTTGCTAGTGACGGATGTAATCCATTTCGTACGATGAATACAACACATAGTACCTGGCCAGTGCTATTGATTCCCTATAATTTACCTCCGTGGATATGCATGAAGCAACGATCTTTTATTCTTTCAGCGATAATTGAAGGGGAAAAAGGTCCGGGCAATGATATAGACGTTTATCTACAACCTTTAATTAAAGAACTTAATCTTTTATGGAAAGGGGTTGATGCTTATGATGCTTTATCGAAAGAAAGGTTCAAGTTAAGAGCTTCTCTTTTGTGGACCGTGAATGATTTTCCTGCCTATGCTAACTTATCAGGTTGGAGCACTAAGGGACGTGTGGCATGCCCCACTTGCGTGAACTCAACTCGCTCATTGTGGTTAAAGCATGGAAAGAAATTTTGCTACATGGGACATCGTAGATGGCTAGAGGAAAATCATCCTTATCGATTTCAAAAGGATAGATTTGATGGCACGATCGAGAGAGATGGTCCTCCCACCATAATGTCGTGTCTGATATTTTGAAACAATTAAGAGGTTCAAGGTTCAATTATGGAAAGTCAATTAAATCGAATAACAAAAGGACAAGAGATGATGTTAGTTGTTCAACAAGTAGTCCTCTTCATGTAACAAATGACGATTCGAGTGCATTTGATTATTTAGAGAGTTTTATAGAAGAAGATATTGATGGTGATAACCAAGTGTGGAAAAAGAGGAGTATTTTTTTTTATTTGTCATATTGGGAGTTCAATCTTATTAGGCATAACTTAGATGTGATGCATATCGAAAAAAATGTTTGTGATAACGTGATCGGGACTTTATTAAATTTGGATGGGAAGACTAAAGACAACGAAAATGCTCGCAAAGATCTCATGGAAATGGGAATAAGGCATGACCTCCACGTTATAAACAGTCCTAACAAAAAGTCATATGTACCCTTGGCATGTTACACTATGTCTACTGTGGAGAAGTCGAACTTTTTACAAGTCTTAAAAGATCTAAAAGTTCCTGATGGTTATGCTTCAAATATTTCAAGGTGTGTAAGCTTGAAGGATCGTAAGCTCTCCAACCTCAAGAGTCATGATAACCATATTCTAATGCAAGACATTTTGCCTATTGCTCTAAAGGCTTCCATGCATTCAAGAGCACAAACTCGAGTAGTCAAAGCAGTGTGTGACTTATGCTCCTTTTTCAAAGGGTTATGTGCTAAAGTTCTTGATCTTAGTGAATTAGATAAAATGGAGTATCAAGTGGTGCAGACTTTGTGTGAATTGGAGCAGTTATTTCCTCCCAGTTTCTTCACAATCATGGTTCATTTGACTATTCACTTGATATCAAAGGCCAAACTTGGTGGACCTGTTCATTATAGATGGATGTATCCAATTGAGCGGTAATTTCTTTTGTTCTAAAAATATATTTATATACACTTTTTACTCGTTAATAACTTTATTTTTTATTTATTTTAAATAAAATAAAAGGTACTTGATGCGATTGAAATCATATGTTCGCAATAAGGCTCAACCCGAAGGCTCGATGGCAGAAGGTTATGTAAAAGATGAGTGTCTTACTTTTTGTTCAAGATACTTTGAAGGTATAGAGACTCCATTTAATCGCCCTCCTAGAAATGATGAAACTATTGACGGAAAGTAGATGTACATGCTTAATTCTGCGGGGCGTAAATTAGGAAAGGTTGACATTCTCGAACTTGATTACAAATCACTAGCTCAAGCACATCGTTATGTGTTACTTAACCATAGAAAAATTCAACCTTTTCGCGAGTAAGTATCCTTTTTAAAGATATTGAACATATTATAAAATAATGTGTTATAGAGTCTAAGATTATAATATATTTTGTGTAGCCATTTTTTGGCTGAATTACAAGCTCTTAGGAAGGAACCAGTAAACTTAAAGACAATAGAGAAGTTTGTCGTTGAGGAGTTTTCAGGATGGCTTCAACATCAGGTGACAAAGCTATTTATTTCTTATGAAAGATTATTAATCACTTAGGTGCATAATCTAATAGTGGTATTAAATAATGGTAGGTTCCGTTCTTAGAAAAGAACAATTTTGATAAAGAAGTGTTATCCCTTGCTATTGGCCTAAGCAATGCAATGGTTTTATCACGAATGGATTTAGATTCCTTACTAAGAGTCATGAAGAGTTTAAGAAGTGTCAAAATTCAGGAATCATGGTGGAAGTTGAAGGAGGAAATTACTATGGAAAGCTTACGAGCATCATTGAGCTGGAATATGTTTTTGGATATAAAGTCGTGCTTTTCCGTTGTGATTGGGTTGATATTCGACCTTCAAGGGGGCTAAAGAAAGATAAATATGGGTTTCCACTTGTAAACTTTTCCAGGCCGTTAGTCCATACCGGTATTGAATTGAAAGATGATCCTTTCATAGTATCATCCCAAGCGAGACAAGTTTTCTACATAGAGGATGTAAAAGATGTTGGATGGTTGCATGTTATTGCGAATTATCCAAGAGATACATATGACATGGGAAAAAAGGCCAGTGAAAATGATGAGGACTCATACACCCAATGTATTCCTTGTAATCTTCCACATCTTGATGATGTTAATGAGCGACCCATTTGGCATAGACGAGACATCCAAGGATGAGTGTTTTAATGGCTCTGTGAAGTTGTGCCATTTGGCAGTACTATTATGAGTGATATTTTTACCAACAAAGCTTTCTATTAATACAGATTTTTACTTTTTACTTTTACAAGCATTTGCAGTTTCCGGTTTTTACACTTCTTTGTTAAGCTGTTTAGTTTCTGTTAATATTGAATAGCGTGAGTAGGTCTAAGACGGCGTTAGGAATTTGGTGTGTGGTGTAGTTGAGTCTCGAATATCGTAGTTTGGACCACTTACATTCTCATATTGTTCTTTTCTTGGCTCATTTTTCTTTCTGTTTTTGGTTCTCCTGGTATGGCTTGGACCACCGTCAACCTCCTTCACGCTCTGGTATTTTTCTTTCCTTTGATCTCTAATTATTTCTACTTATTAAGGGTTTTGATTTTACAAAAATAAGCAGTTTACACTATAATAAGCAGATAATCAGAAGCAGTTTGGTTATCCAAACACTCCAAAGTGTTTATCTTCTTATTTTGGGGTATAATAAGCAACTTAGAAAAAAGCAGCTTGGAACATGCTTATTTCAATCACTTTTAGACTCTCGTAGCTGGCCTAAAAACAATCACATACGAGTATATGGAATAGAGTTATCTGATTCGTAGTGGAAGTTTGTTTTTTGGTAGATAAGTAGTTTGGATTCTGTCTGCTTATTTCGGGGTTGCCAAACATACCCTATGTGTATGGTAAATTAGTAGGTTGTGTTTGTTTTAGCTTATATATTGTTAGGCTTATCACTTATGAGCTTGTTTTCAAATTATCAGTCGTAATAATCTCATAAGCTTGAAAAAATGTGATTGTGAAAAATAAGTTTTAACAATATAAGTTCATAAGTCCGAAATAGGCTAATACAAATAGATTGGTTAAATTAATTTTTATGATAAATATGTTTCGTTTTGTATATGAATTTGCCACATTGACATTAGTTGGTTATGAATGCATCACGTAGTTGTTATTTACTTTTATAGTGTGGCAGTTGTGAATTTAAAGTGTAATAGGTCAATTAGTGCATGATTACATAGACGTGGTCACCAAGTGTGTAAATTGGTGCACATATGTTGTTATCGAAAAGAACAATAGTTTACTGTTTTATATAACTTGAATTGTTTATGGAACTTGCATTTGGCTGCACATATTCGTTTTCTTATGTGCTTCTGTTTGATTGCAGGATTATATCTTCGTTCTGTTACTGAAAAAGGGAACACCTTTTGCGGATGATCAGGGTATCTACAACAGGTTGACATGGTGGGAGCAAATCGATAGCTGCAAGCGCTCACTCGCACAGGAAGTTTCTTACACTTGTCCCTGTCGTGCTGTAAGTTTCTCTTTACTTACTTGAGCTTTCATTTAGGTTGGGCCTTAAAGCTTACTATATCACTAGGATTTTCTGATGAATTAGTTAACAAAAACTCGGCTAAGCTCTAGCCTCTAGATATAATTACTTGATGTGATATTAATATAGCATCGATTGTTGGCGTAGCAATAATTATAATTATTTTTATTGTTGTGGAGTTGATGCTGGACCATATAGGCATATATACTTATGTAGTATGATATTAGGAACAGAAAAAACGGTGTTGGATTAGTGTATGATTTTGATACTTTTGATACCAGTGGAGGTTTATCAGCAACGAGCTTTACTTGCGTGATTTAAATAGTTCATACGTCATAAAGAACTTTTGATACAGTGGCTTAGTGCCTGCACGCTAGGTAATAATGCTCATTGGATATTGAGGTGACCGAATTGGGGGTTGTAGCCAATATTGCAACTGATGTAGCATAGGACAACTAGTACACAGGGTAATAATGCTCAAATTAGATATTGAGGTGAACTGGAATTGGGGGGTTGTAGCCCAATAATGCAATCTAATGTAGCATAGGACAATGACTATGAATGAGCACGAGATCCTACAAGGATAAGAATACCTATTAATTTAGGATCCTACAAGGTAATAATGTGTTGTTGCAGGTTTAGTCCATAAATATGTAGCAAAAGCATATCTATGTTGGACCATATAATATCAGTAGTTATTGATAGTTTATACATGTCTACACGCCTAAACATTTAATGTGCTATTGCAGGTTGAGCCAAAACAGCTAATTGGAAGATGTTTCGGTCAAAAGCAACAATGGAACAACATTCAAAACGGTATACACAGAACAAGAATAATTCCACACTCATGGAATCACATATGCAACCGTTGGTAACTTACATGATGACTCACATCACCCATCATCTTTTACTCCCAAACTTTTCCTCGCCCACCTTTTGTTCTACTATCCAACAAAACCCTTTTTCATCGCCATCTTCTCGATTTTCAATCCGTACTATCCAATCCAACCACTTATAATCCAAATTTGTATGATTCTATGATGCACCATTCCACATCATCATCATATTCTAAACCACCATCATATCCCAAACCACCAAAGATCCGAGCCTATGCTACACCATTCCACATCTTCATCATATTCTAAACCACCAAAGATCCGAGCCTAAGTTGCACATTCACATCGTCTAATCAACCTTCATCTTCTAGGACTAGTTTACATCATTCCTCCTCGCTTTTACTCGCCAAGATGATGAAGATGAATATGAAGATGAAGATCAAATTGATGAGGACGAGGCAAAGGAGGTAGAAATAGTAGGTAAGTATAAACATACTAGTAATTAGTTATTATTTCGCAAATTCCATCCTAACAGTGGGTGGTGATTTTTTTTTGTAGATGAGTATGGGAGTATTCTTAGGACACAAAAAGATGACAAAGAAAAGATGTGTATAAGCTAAGAGAGGGTGAAAAAGTTCTCATTCATGTTAATGATACTTTTCAACTAATCAAGGGTGCAACCACCGTGTGCACAAGGTTCATGACCTACTTCTGACAACCCAATCAGGTCCACCGAAGCTAAAGATTGGAGAAAAATAAAAGCTCGTTGTGGTGTATTGCTTTTGGGAGAACTTTGGGTAATTTCTTCTAAAACACTTATATTTTATCGTTCATAACAATGAAGGTCATTGATATCTCCACTTTATTGCATTTTTTTGGCAGCGGAAATTCAGGTTGCCTCAACTTAGTGGTGTTGACGATGTACTTTTTGCTATGTTTGGTGGAAAAGTCAGATATACAAAATATAGATTTAAAATGAAGTTGTTTCAGTTAGCTGCCCAAAAATTAGATGAAGCTAACAATGTTGGTATTAATGGTGCACAAGAAGGAACATATACCGAAGATGAGCTTCTGCAAGCACTTGATCTTATTGATGCACCGCCAAACTTTCTTCATCACCAGTGGGAGTTATATAAAAGTAATCTTAGAACACCTATGGCAAAGGTACCAATTTCTTTTCCTCATATTAACAAACTATTTTACCAAGTGTTTTGTAATCGACTTTTTCTATACGAACTGAATTGTAGAAACTATCACAACAGGGGAAGAAAGCAAAATATGCGCAAGTTCATACTCACAGAACGGGTGCAACTAGTTTTGCGCGAAAACGTGACCGATTTGTGAGTACTCTGAAAACATTCTCGTTTAAATTGTTCTTCAAATTGTTCAATTATCATAATGCTACGCGAATAATTCACTATTACAGCTTCAGTTTATTGTTAGGACAAGTGAGTTTTATCACGATCGATATTTTGAGCGTTGTAGACTTTATATAATGTTTGCTGACGGCGTTGTCGTATGTAAAAAGGCTTAGACCAGTATTGCTACGCCTTAGGATTAGTATTGCTAAACAATTACATTTTAGTATTTTAGATTAGTGATTGATCATAAAACTAAGATTCTATTGTCTTGTTTGATAACGTTCTATGTGTGTATCTTTGCTTAATACTCCAATGTCATGATAATGTCGCCTTTGTGCATTTAAACAGTTGTGAATGCTAGATGATGTAGACGTTCTATAGTGTTTAGGGGTTTAAATGTTATAGATTTAAGGTTTACTTGTATTGTGGCGTGTTGTTTGCTCATTTGATTTCGAGACCAATGTGTACTTTGATTTTCAAAGACTTGAACGTCGGGTCTCGTTGATTTCAGATTGAGTTAGTCGCTCTTAGGTTCAGTTATCAAGGTTTCAAGGTTTCGAGTTCACATGCTTTCAGAACCTGGTTCGGAGTCACCTTGTGTTTTGGATTCAGGGTCTTGATTATTCAGGGCCTCATGTTCAAGGACCATGAGCCCTTGATGCTTACTTATTTCCAAAGCTCTTGAACTACTCCCTCTCTGATGCATACATCTATAATTCCCTGATGTACATATGTATTCATACACCACATTTCAGGGACTATGAATCACCACGAAGTTCAGGGACTCGTGTTTTCAGTGGGCTCATTAACTGGTATTTTTAGTGACCTCGTTCGCGTGATCATTCTAATAGACACCTTCAAGATTATCCCGAGTAACCAATTACACCCTTCCTTCTCTCTGAATCACTCCCATTTTTAGAGACTCTGGTATTACAACCCATTCTTTTTATACTCCCTGAAACATAACATTCTGACCTGAAGCACTCCTTGAAAATGCTAACACCCCATTCCATCCTTATCTCTTCGTGAGTCACAAGCTCTCTTAACTCCACCACATACTGATAAACACAATTAAAAAACTTCCTGATAAATTTTATCACCATCATTTTTCAATAAACAACTTACCACCAAATTTTTCTCATCATCCGATTTAGACCAAATATCCATCTCAGCCTAAGCCACCAACACTCTCAGATCCTTGTCACTCTGACACAACAATTCGCACCCAATTTCCTTTACTTTTTTCTCACCATTGCTAGTGACCTTGTCAACTGAGTATGTGCCCCTCAAATCCAATTATACCTAAAGCTATGCCATGGTCCGTTAGTATGTGCATTTATGTTGTTTACTACTTTGAGCTAAATCAGACCGAAAGATATCACATGATAATTACTGTATTCAGCTGCTATGTTTGTGCTTATATGAGTTCTAGCCTTCGTATGGTTTTGCCGTGTATGTCACATGCTTAGTCGATTAATGACTTATCAACCTCACCAATTTGGTCTATCACCGTTTTTACAAATGTCGCTTTTGATGATTACCTTATAATTTTTGTTTAGATTTGATTATTTTGTATTTAATGTGCGTAAAACTAAGTACAAGAGATAACCTAACAGGATTGAGAGTTTTGATTTGTCATATCAATCAAACGATGGGTCATATATTCACTACATGTCGGAGAGTTCAGGTATACAACTATACATTTAGAGAATTTATACATTTATTTATACTCGTCTCTATATTTGATCTTATATTGTTAATGTTTTAGGAGCGAGCACGTAAAGAGATGAATAAAAGAGAATTAAAAATTGGAAATTCAAGACCTGTTGATGATGAAGCCCGTCGAGATTGCAGATGCCGTAATGTTTGATCTTATTGGTCCGATAAGCCCGACAAGCATTTGGTTTTGGGACCTGAGTTACAAAATCTAAAGTCACCAAGTTCCTTTTGATTTACTTAAGAGCAAGAAAAGAAAGTTTAATGGATCAAAACCGTCTACTGTTAGATAAAGTTGAATCACAAGGTAGGCATATAGAGTCACAAAACAATCAAATCAAGATTATGGCAAAAGATCTTAGTGACCTTAAAGCGGAGGTGAAATTTTTAACAACCGCACTCAAAGAGCTATATGGTCTGAGCTTACAAAGATATGATCTTTGAAGACGACGAAGCACACAGTGTTAGACTTTGAGCCTTTTTTTATCTGGATCTGTCTAAGCACTTAAGTTATATGTGAAACTTTACAGTTTAAATATGGGCAAGCTTAGCTTTACCTCTGTTTCAAATGAGATACTGTCTAAGAACTTAAGTTACTATATGTCGGGGTACAAGCAGTAAGTATTTAAATCAGATATCATTTGATTGAGAATATTGGGGGTACAACATTTGATTGCGCATCTGGTCTAAATGTTTAATACAATATTTGAGAGAAGAAACACTATATTATTTTTTCCAAAATGTTATTGCATTTTTTTGGGTAAAGGGATTATACCCGGTGAATATATTAGAAAATAAATAGGTGTTTAGTGAGTCAATTGTATTTTTTTGGGTTAATTGCAGTTGGCCGAATGACCGTATAAGTACAAACTTAACATTAAGTTAAATACGCTTGCTATATCAATTTAAATTATGGCTTAAAACCAAATTCTTGACCGTATTAGTTACACAGGACAAGATTGATAGTGCTATACATTTCTAGCTACATATCATGATTATTATTATTTTTAAATGTTATTGCATTACATACCTATCGATCATTTACTACGACAAGTATGATGATTTAATTATTGATTCACATTAATAGAATGAGTATGATTGAATGGTGGGAATGATAAGCTATCTAGTTTAATTGCTGTGTTTTTTTGTAAGGTGAAGATGAAAATATGTGGCCTGATATGATACATCAATTTATTTTGGGGTTGCAATTGGATACCCATGTTGATACTTACAGATTTAATTTTTACACACACACACACAGAAAAGTGTGTCTCTTTTGTTAAAAAAAACTCGCTTTTCTACAGAAAAAGTATGTCTTTGTGACAAAGAGCTATGTTGAGTTCAAATGTTGATACTTACACACACACACACACACACACACACGTGTTTTTGCAATCCTGAGTGCATACCACTTAAAGGCTAATCAAATGGCATTCGGGTAGTGATGGTCGAGAGCAATCATACTTGGGTCAAAAGATGGGAATTTGGAAATAAAGTGTTTTAAGGATCCTAAAATTTGTCATGTATCCGTTTGCTTTGCATGTGGCATAAGTCCTTCAAGTGCCTCTGTGAATTTAGTTTTGTTTTAACAGATTGGAAAAAATACAATATTGGGGGGTTTTTTGACATTAGAGTTTAATTTCATCTAACAAACAGTATTGATTGCGCATCTGGTCTAAATGTGCTAAATCCTATCCCATCTGAAAATGACAGCATACTGATATAATCCCAAATTGAAATCTACCTCATTCTTTGTTTATGATGTTCATATTTCAGGAGGAGCAACAAAAACAAACCAAAGACAACAGGTGCCTTTGGCAAAAATGTGGCAAAATTTTTGGCAATCTAGTATGCAAACACCTCTTTCCGGAGTTCATAATCGAGCCTCTACCACAAGTCCTCTCAAGGGCAAGCAACACGACAACATTCATTTTTGAGGCAACAAAGACAACAAGGGCTAGCCATACGACAAAGAACTACAACCAACTCGGCGGATTCAATGGGCAAAGAGAAAATGCTACAAACACGCGAACAAAACCCGCTAACTGGACAAAGTTAGTTAGTTACCTGATATGCTACAAAGAAGATTGATGATATATGTCGGTATGCCACTCTAATGAAGAAGACAAGATGGGTAAATAGCGATGTTTAGTGTTGGCAAACATACTTCCATACTTCCATATCTGCTGCAGAAATAAATATCATTAACTACATGTATACTTGTGTTTACTGTTGGATATTTGTTTGATATTTGTTATACACTTTACTAGTTTACTGATAAATGTTTGATATTTGTTCCTAAAAATAAAAATTATTAGGTTTTTGAAATATTGATATTTTTTTTAAATTTTTTGTTTTTGTTGTTCCAAAATATAAACCACACTTATAAGTGTAGCATTGACACTTTGTCCACACTTTTAGGTGTGAACATTTAACAATGTTTCCACACTTTTAATTGTAGCATTTTTTGCAATTTGTTATTTCCACACTTTTAAGTGCGGATATTCAAAGAATTTTTCCACACTTTTAACCATAGACATTTGGATAATATCTCCACACTTATGTGTGTAGCAAAATTTGTCACACCCATTATTACCACATATTAGTAATCAGGCATTTATAATTTTACACATTTTTAACCGTAGCCAATTGGCCTTTATAATGTGAAAAATTGAACTTGTTTTTTTGTAGTGAGTGAACCTTTTTGTCACTTAAATTATTTTTAATTTTTCTCTGACAGCTTTGCAGTAAAAAAACTTATCAAAGTTTACAAGTTAGAAATTACTGCCATATAAATAAGAAATTTAACAAAAAAGAAAAATTCTATAGGCTAGAAATAATGGCATTTTGTAAACATTTACAACCCCAACCACCCTATCCATAATACATTAATCTGCCTCATCCTACTGCAATGCTATCCAACACTTTTTGAGATATATTATTTATGAAGTTGAAATAATCAGCACTTTACACTTCCTTCATTTTTCTGGTATAGAGAGCAATGGGAGAATTGAAACACATAGTATTAGCCAAGTTCAAAGATGAAACCTCGCAATCGATTATTGATGATCTAATCAAGGGTTATGCTAATCTTGTCAACCTCATCCAACCCATGAAGTCGCTCCAGTGTACAAATTTCGAGTATACTTTTTCCCTTTGGTGTCTTGATTATCTCTACTATGCATTTAGAGTACATTTTCTTAGACTACTTATGATCTTGATTCGATGCTAGAACAAATTGGATAATTGTGTTGGGCGTGCACTTGAAAAACATATAGTTGAACTTGATAATAAGCTATGATGATCATATTCGATTTATACTAGAACACTATAATACATGCTTTCTAAACATCTAACGCGAGGTGAGAAAATAGAGAACGCTGGACAAAAGTTTTTAGCTAGCTAGAACATTTGTGGTTTATACAAATGTTTAAGAAAAGATGAAGAGGTCTATAATTTTATTAACCATGCATAGGTGGAATGAAAAAGTTTGATATCTTGAATATCTTCTAAATTTAATGTTTTTGTGTTTAATGAGGTTTTATAAAGCTTTAACAAGTTTATGCATAGTGAAAAAAGGTTTATAAGAAGAAAAGGTTTATAAATTTATGATTTAAGATGACTACATTATTGTAAACCTTTATAAAGGTTCACTATAGTAGATGACCTAAATAACCTATTTAAATAACAACAAATAGGAGGAAATTTACACGAAAGGCTTTTTCCGGTGTTTTCTTCAATTACTCTTAGTAATAAATCTTTTGAAGATTTAAAATAAGCCTTCAAAGTAAATGTAAATGTATAATATAAATTTGTTAAGATTCTTACTATGTTGGCCCAACCGTAACACTGATACTATTTGTTAAGATTCCTACGGCCGAGTATCTCACGAAGTCCAACATATAAGCCATCAGGTTCCATTTTAAAACAAATTGGTGATAGAAAGAGTAGCTCACCAAACTTATAGGTTAACTTTGAGATGTGGGATTGGGTTTGCACATCCGACATAAATTAAGTAATTTGTAAAGTGTCCAATTTTGACTTGTGATATTGAAGCATTCAGAACTACTTTTTCCTCATTAACTTTGTTTTACCTTTAGCTTTGGATTAGTACTTATAAGTTATAACATCCATTACATCACATAGCTATCCTTCAGGTTTCTTCATTTCGAATATTTTAGCAGGTAAAAGTCTTGTTATGGACAAAAGGTATGGTAGCATATGTGTATGTCTTTGCCGCTCACAAACAAAAGTTTGCAACAATGACCAATTGTGGACGCAAATATCAACTTCGATGTTTCTTTTTTCATTCTTATCACCTATACTCTTTTACATATCCTCTCATGAATTTTAGTCTGGTATAGCAAATACCAAGTACCACTGACATTGGAGTTAATCACATTGTTAGAAACAATTATTTGGTTGATAATTACCTTTTATGTTTGTAAACTATCCTCATGGTTATAGAAACCGAATACAGGGGGATAGATGTGAGTATTGAGAATCTCCACCAAGGTTTCACACATGTCTTTGAGTCGAAATTTGATACCAGTGAAGGCCTCGCAGAGTACGTTGCTCATCCAGCCCATGTCGAGTTCGCTAACGCTTTCCTCGCCCATGCAGATAAAATTCTTGCCATTGACTACAAACCTACAAAAGTATAGCTATATATGTCCTATGTACTTTATGTCATTAGGCATAATGTAAAAGCCTTTTCCTTCAGTCTCATTATGCATACTGAACAGGCGAAAGACTCATTATGCCTTTTATATTGTCGTTTTTGTGTCACTGTGAACTATTTTAGTGACTTGCTATTTTTTAAACTGGTTAAAAACTTTAAAATACTTGTGTGAGATTTGTTCGACTATGAATTTTCATGTGAAAGTACTATTATGCCCTCATCTTCTTTATCTTGAAACTAAAATTAAAACAGTTAGGAATTTAAGTGAGTAGATACACTTCAAATTGAAATTAAAACAGTTAGGAAACAGCGATTAAGCAGTTTAACGATAAAATTGTGCACAGAATATGAATATGATTTGAATTTGAATCAAACAGAGCGCTATTAGGCAC
>OU343217.1:195508576-195617939 GCA_910596185.1 Chrysanthemum makinoi | reverse complement strand
AAGTGAATGAATAAAATGAACAACCAACCTTCAAATAAAGGTTATAATATATATTTATAGGAGGAAGCTAGGCAACACTCCTAGTTCCCATCCTTACTTATTGGCTAGGCCTAGGCTTATGGGCCCTCTACATAAGCCTAAGGCTAATAACAAACATAAAGGCCATAATTAAGCTAGCTATTACATGTGAATCACTAACACTTGATTAAGGTTTAGGAGTGATTCCAACAATCTCCCTAAGTGCTAGTGATGAATGAATATGAACGAAGGATGTAATAGTATTGACGCCTTTTGACATTCTTCTTCTTCTTGTGAGAAGATTTGCCTTGATTCAACAATCTCCAAAGTGTAGAGAAATAGTTTCTTTGAACAGCTATGCTTTGACGCCATCTTTAACTTTGTTTTGATCATTGTTTCTTGTGATGAAAGTGATAGTATGTTGTTGTCTCCGATCAAGTCCGCCTCAAGTTCCGCTTCTTCAATCGCTAAGGTTCCATGTCATTCTTCAACATGCTCACACGCTTTTGACGCTGGATTTCGCATCGATGAAGTTCTTTAAGTCTTTAACTTTGTAGATTCTTTGATTTGACGAAGAATCATTCTCACTTTTGTGTTGCTTTTAGATAGAACTTCCATTAGTGATGATGTTGGCATGAGCATGAGAAGAATCGACGATCATTCCGCCCGAGCTTCCATAAGAAGAAAACATAAAACGTTAGTAATAAGCGGATTCTCGCACTTACAAGTTTGAACTGAGAGTGTTAACAAAGATAGTGTGAAAACACAACTCTAATTCTCAAAGGCCGCTCGAATCGAGTCCCACAAGTGAGATAACGCGATGTAACGGGCACATCTACGCTCGTGATGAGTCACGAGGTACAATCAAGCATCACTCACGCATCGTAGACCGCTTGAGACCACTAAGCCGCGTAATCCACGGGAGTTACCGGTTTACCCCGGCCGTGGTCGCTTGATGTTGACCCCGCAGAGTTTCCATTCAATCACCGAGGATCACAAATGTGAACCTCTCATAAATGTTCTAGATGATTGCTAAGATCTCGTGAAGGACTCGAGCACGTACCACTCATGTTCTTATTGTTGATCTTCAAGTGATGAAATGTCAAGTGTACCTAAGAGATCTTTTGATGAATCTCGTGGCTCTAGACTCAATAGTGCGCTTTGGTTTTCCCCGAAGGAGACTGGGAGAGGGTCTCCTTCTTCAATACCAAAGAATCTCTAAGAGAAAGCCGATAGTTTACTTAGGGTTCTGGAGAATGAAACAAGTTTCTGTTGAGAGAAACTTGAGTGGCTAAGAAGGTTTAGTGCATGCGCCACCGGGTCCATGACGACTTTTAATCTTCAATACCGGCCATCAAGTGACAACAAGAGCATATGAATTGAACCCTGGTTCCTCTAAGTTGAATAACTGGAGGGCTATTTCTTTTCACCCTTTTCTTTACTTTTTTTTAATTCTTCAACTCCTTCTTTCTCCCATTCTCATTTTCTCCTTTTTATAATCATACCTAAGGACTTCTAAATTCTAACTATTGGTAGTGTCCTTAGATCCTCCGCTCAAGGATCATAGGACGGTTATTCCTAACCTTAATCACCTTATAACACCATTGCCATAAAACCATTTTCAAGAAAATCTCTCAAAGGTTTTGTAAATGAAAACATGTTTGAACCACTGTGAGAGTTTTATCTTTTAGCATAAATACCCTCCACATGTGCTTAAGAGTTTTGACTGAATCAAATGCAAAGGAGGAAAGAGCCACTTTTGAATTGATCGACATTCCCCACAGACACTGTTACGGCATAGTTAAAGAGATAAATTGTCAGCTTTTAGGTGACAACTAGCTCTAATAACTATCTTGAAGGTGTAGACAACCTCGAAGGTTGTCAAACCCGCCGAGTTCATGTCTACCAAGAGTTCTCTAATGGTACATTCTACTCTGACAAGTCCTTTCATGAGACACGCTACATCACTAGCTTAACTAGCTTGAAATTATTACCCGCCCTGACAAGTCTTTTCGAGTTACTACAGCTTAAGATCTCACAATTCATGGGTTAATTCTATAGCACAAAGATTCATTTGCATTTACACAACATATTTCTTATCACGTATTTTTTCCCTCAAAATGGCATATAAAATGTTATTTTTGAAAAGTTGAGAATAAATATGACCATTTCAAGTGTTGTGGGAAGAATGACCACTGTGAACAATTTGTGAACAAAGTTTTATGTCAAATACTCCTCAACGAAAGTGATATAAACGGTTGAGGTTTTGAAAATCATACGGGAAAGTACTTGTTCTTTTGAGCAAAACCTTGAAAATGAAAGGTTTGATAGGTTTTACTCAAAAGTAAGAAGCTTTCACTCCTTTTATAAGGATTGTGGCAATCAAGCATACCATAGGGTCCTTTATTTACAAGACGGGTTGTACATCGTAATGTGTGCAAGCCATTGACATAATAAATCATACATCAAAATTTATAATGAAAGAAGCAGCTCAGGGGTACCGTGTAGTCCAGAGATGTTGCCGTGAGTGTGAACCGGGCGTTGAAATCGGTGATGTTAATCCCGGTCGACTCCAACATAGCTTTCAATCTTCTCGAATCGATCCCTTCGATACAGCCGTTCATCAATCATCGTGATGATCCTCTTCACATCCCTTCGATCCCGAGAATTCCATCGCTAGGAGACCCAATTTGATGTATATCCTTCAACCAATAAGCCAATCCGCCCCTAACCAACTTCAAAGTGTGATCTCCAAATTTGTGAAGATCTCTACACGCCATTAAGCAATTTCTTTGAAGTTCACTACGGTAAACGACGCCAATGGTTTGTCGATGAGTGTATATTGTGAGAGCCGTTGATGTCGGGAAGATCAAGCTTGTAGAGTGAAGTTGACACGGTCCGATAAGATTCAACCGCAAGCCGGAGATCTTCTACACGCTCTTTGATGACTATGCGCCCGATGAAGATGAGCAATGACTTGATGAATTCACGCTTGTACTTCAAGGAGAATTGTCTCATGCGACCCTCATACTTTGGCAAGGTACATGTCTTCAATGTCGCGATAGACAAATTCTCAAAGTCGCCTTTAGAAAATGCATAATCCCTTCATCTTGCCTTGACCACAATCTTTTTGAGAAAAGTGTAGTCCCATTTGGACAAAAGATCAACGCGGTTTGATGGCAACGATACTTTGTAACTAACACTTCATGTTGAGATTTCGAACCGGCAGCCTTCGGTAGTAGATTCTTCTGCTCCGCCAATGATGAATCCCATACATGCATCTCGGTTGTACCTTCCACTACGTTGGAGCAAGTGGTTAGATCTTTCCTCGATGGCTATGCGCTTAGAGTATATTGTCAGCTGGAATGGAAGTGTCAGATGTAGCGCGATTTCCTTGAACCATCGCCACCGTGTAGAAGAAATTCCAAGTCTTTGTTGAAGAAATATCGGAATGGAATCCGAGGTTCATCCTGTTGGCCAATTGTTGGTAGAGGTTTAGAATTGGCCTCGTGTAATATGGAGGGTTGTCCCGTTTGGTAAAGTCGATGTTTGCTTCCGGGTTGAGCCAATCCATGTTGTTAGACATAGCTCGAGCAATGTTTTCAAGGTGATATTCGACCTCCATGGCACTTTCTCGAACTATCTTTTAAAGTTGAAAGCTTCATTCTTGATTCGCTCAACTCGTGATTTCGCCATCTTTATTTGGAATTTTTCTTGCAAGATCTTAGCATGCTCCAATGTATTACCGCCTACCGATCTTGACCTTCTTCTGGGTAGGGAGTGGAATTGACAAGTGTAGAAAACCATTCAAATTCCTATGTGTTATCTTCATCTAGCCATGATAGGACGCCCGCTTTCTTCTCTTGTGCCTTCTAGATGAGGGTTCTCGGCTTCGTGACTTTGGGAGAGGCGGTTGTTGTTGCTCATGGTATTCTTCATCGCCACCACCGTGATACTCAAAGTGACGGCTCGAAGTCTCTGGGGTGGTGGCCTAAGAATCCCGAGGTTTATCTAAGAGGAGGAGGAGATCTTTGTTGAGCCGAGTCCTTGTGGTGGAGGTCAGACAGTAATCAATGAGGATGATTCACCGACTTCTTTGTGCGCTAGCTCTTTATCCTTATCCCGACCTTGTCTTCATCTTCTCTTGAACGCTTAGGCCTTACCTTTTCTCTCAATGAGGACTTGAGTTGGTATTCCAAAGAATGCTTCAAACAATTTTAGCTTCATGGAGGCAAACGCTGCAGAGCGCTTCGACATTTGAGCTAATGCAGCCAGCCACCAATTCATCATCCGAGAAGATTGTGGATTCAACTGATTGATGCTCAAACTCACCTGAGTTGATTTCATGGCTTGCTTGGCTAAGTGTAAGAGATTTGGATAAAGTTGTTCGTATACATCTCCTTTTTTAGTTTTCGAACCATCTCCATAAGGAACTTATGAGAGTATCCTTAATCATCTCGCCCATGCTTCTTTGAAGATCATCCTTCATAGCTTCCATGTACTCCCTTTCAACTTGCATCTTGTCTTGCTCATCATGAAGATATCAGATTTGATCAAAGAAGAAATTCAATTTTCTTGAAGAGAATATCTTTCTTTCTCGACTCGTTGGACAAGCTTTAACGATTCGATTCTTAGATTGAGAGATCCAAGATGAGAGTTGGCTTCTTCATCGATTTGATGATGATTTGGTTGATTTATTTGATGGTGGTGGTGAAGAGTGAGATGATGAATCTGATGATGATGAGATGTGAGGAGACTCAGGGTCCCTTTGGTGGCTCGAGAGGTTCTTCCTTTGGCCGTCTCGGGACTATCTAAACTTGTATCATACTCCGGTATCTTCTTCATTTCAGTTAAGCTTATTCATCGACTTTGGCTTTTGTTGCGGCATCTTCATCGGCTTTACCTTCTCTAACTTCTCGGTCGGGTTCTTCAAGAAGTGTCACTCCCACATGTGTTTGTTGTTGTATCCAAAGTGGTGGCGGATCCTTATCGGGTTGATTAACGCGCCGGGACACAGTGAAGGTTGAGCTCCACCACTTGACCCTCAGGAGCCACCATTTGTTCTTGAGCAAATTCTTGTTTTAGCGTGTTGAAGTCTAACAATTAAACTTCTTCTGTAGGATTTATCGGTTGCTCTTCATGAGCGAGCTTTCTTCATAAGCCACAAATGCTGAGTCTTTCCTTTCCTTGATGAACTAGGACTTAGGAGGTTTAGATCTTTTGTAGTGTCATCTTTAGCGGTTTGAGTAGAAAGTCTCTTCATCGATGCGGTACCCTCAGAGTCCTCGTCCTTAGCTTTCTTTGCGGTTGGGCTTAGATTGGGAATAGGAGCGGCTTCCTTGGCGAGTGTCCCTTTTGTGGAGGATTCCTCACAGGGGAACTTCCTCGACTCTGATTACTGCGGCACTTCCCGCACTTCCTCTTTTGGTTCTCCTTATAGGTGTTCCAGAAGATTTTTCATCGAGATGACCAACTTTGCCTTCTCCTTTGCTTGAGATACCTTTTTGTATTCTGAGCTTTTTGATTTCATTAGTAAGGTGATCGGTAACGGCACTTCCTATTTCTTTGTTGAAGATTCCTTGATTCGTGATAGGGAATGGGTTCGTCAACATGTCGTGATTAGCCGGTCATTGAGCCTCTTGGGAATGTCGGGATGAAGTCAAGTGCTCTCGGATCAACAATTTTAGTATATCGACATAGGGAATCTTTGAGCCAAGTTTCTTGAGAAATGACATCATGTCATCCCATAACGAGCTTCGATTTCGATGTCCTTCTTTGACCAATGCCGGAGATTTGCAGTTCCATGAGCTTGGGATGCTCATAGCCTTATCCGCGACGAAGGCAATTTGGTGATGATGATGTAGAGGTTCTCCACGGTTGAGGAATTCTTAAGCTCCACGTGAGAGTGCTTGGTGATTATTCTCGAAGCTTCATCATAGCCAATATCAATGAATTGGAGCGTATCTTGATAGGTGTGGCATAGAAGTCGGTTGGCTCGATTTCAAGAATTGAAGAAACAGCAGTAGATGCGCATATTAATGATGGAGTGTTCTGATCATCGCGCACTTTGACCTTTGATCCTTTTGCATAGAATTCGAGAATTGTTGAATGTAGATCTGCGGTAGCGGTGTGAGAGCATGTTACGGTGGGATGATTCTTTAGAATATCCATAGCAATGAACGAAGATTACGAGCATGAGAGTTTCAAAGTCAACTCTTAGATTGTTCTTTCCAATCTTCCTTGGATAGCCATTAGGGAAGATATCGGCAATTGTGAGAACCTCATGTGCATCCACATTCATTTGTTCATCCATGTGCGTGATGCGAAATAACATTAGCCAAAAAGAACCAACATATCGAAAGACATAATGTTAGTCAACAGAAGGTTTTTATTGTCTAATTATTGAATATAATGTCAATGATTATTCTGAGTCCTAAGTCACTTGTTTGTCTAATAGTCCAATGACGTCGTGAAATGTTTAGTGAGTTAGTTAACTTTAAGTTTTAAAGTTTATGTTATCACTTATTGTTCACAACATATCAAGCGTTTAAGTTTATTAGTGACATTATTGGATTAAGTGATGATATGATTAGTTTATTTACAAGTTTGTACCGTAACAATTCATAATGAAGGTTTGATCAAGGCTTATCGTAGAAATGGTAGCTTATCGTAGCGGGGGTTATATCTGCGTAGACACAAGCTTATGCGTGGGAATCGTCTTCGTAAATACAGCGTGAGGGAGGAACCTTATGCGTGAGAGCTTACGCGTGGCGTATATAAAACCGTAAGGCTTACTCGTAGAGTAGACCTTATCGCGTAGGGTCCTTGTTTACGCATATCCTTCCGAGGATCTGGCGTAGTCCCTTTGTAGAACTTATGCGTAGATTGCTCTTACGCACATAACTTTCTCTGGCGTGGGTGATCCTTATCGTGAAGTAACAATGACCTTGATTACGAGTTATACGGTAGCAAGCACGAAATAAAATCATCATAACATCAATTTTAACACATACATTCATTTTAAAGCGGATCAAGGCATGAAAGCATATCAAATAATTATGCGTAGAAATCATACTGGCGTAAGTAAAACCCTAAAGTTTAAAATTACGTATGATTTCTAGCCATAGGTTAGCACCAAATTTTTACGGTAAGTCTTAGATGTTGTGAGAGTGTAATAACCAAGTTTTAACACCCAAATCGTGGTGAATCAAAAGTACCCAAAACTTAAGAACATTAAACCCTAATTTCCAATTTTCAATCAATTAGTGTTTCTGGGTTGTTATAAGGCACGGATATCATCAATTCAACATGATATTAACCATACACAACAATCTTTTGACCAAAACATTCACATTTGAAAACACCCAAAACTACTCAAAACCCTAATTTTCAAAAACCATCAATTCGTGTTTGGGTGGTTTGAGGATAAAAAGTATCATTGATGTTATTTAAGCGTTTTGACACACTTGTTTTAACCACAAACACACACACTTGATTGTGTGTTCATACAACATCGTAGAACACATAATCACAGCGTATCTTTGTTTTAGCGTTGGATTTGCATAAAAATCAAAACCCTTGCTTGTAAACGTTTGAGATTAAAAACACTTACAATATGATGATCAAAACACGGATTTGAAGCGATTATTAGGCGTAGGATGAGTTTGGTTTAAGAGTAATAAATGTGTGAATATGTTAGGTGGAGATGTTTTATTAAAATAACTTTAAGCTTTTGGCAGTTTTGGTCCCTCCACCTTTTCCTTTTTCATCCAAAGCCATTTTACTTCCATTTTGGTTACCAAACAAAGATTTTAAGAAAGAAACTTGTGACACTCCTGACTTAAGAAAATAATGAAAGGTTATAAATTTTAGTCAGAGGTGTCGGTTGAACGAAATTTACCACCATTGATAAAGAAAACGAGATATGATAACATGCAAGTACGCGAGATGTTTTGAAGCAGTTAAGTATTTATTTTCTCCCCTCAACACTTGATCGGAAAAAATACTGAATTTTGAAAGATTAAAGTGTTGACGAAAGAAATGTACTTGCAATGTTGAAAGAAAATAGATACAAGAATATTTTTGTTGTTTTATCGAGTTTTATATTTTTGTATTTTGTTTTGAAAATTTATTTACAAAAGAGATTTTGGTGTTTGTGAGGTTTTAAGATTATTTTAGGAGGTCATCAAATTCCTCTTGAGTCAAACACCTCATACCAATCCGGTGGACCAACTCATTAAACCTAGCGGGAGGCAAGGCTTTGGTGAGAAGATCCGCCATGGTATACGTACCCACAAAATATAATTCAACGGCCTTACGTTCCACGTGATCCTTGATGAAATGATATCGAAGATCGATGTGCTTTGATTTCAGTCTTGGCGAGTTGCAGAGATTAATGGCACTCCGATTGTCGCGATACATCGGGATTACATCAAATCACGTAACCATAGTCTTTGAGTTGTGTTCTCATCCAATGACTTGAGCACAACATGCGACATGGCTACATATTACCTTGGTTGAGGACGGCGATGTACAACCTCGCTTCTTCGATTGCCATGACACCAGTTTATCACCAAGAAATTGTAAAGCTCATGAAGTGCTTTTTCGTGAGTCTAAGCATCCTGCGTGGTCGACGTCTGAAAAGCGATTAGTTCAAAACCGAGAATCCCGGATACGGATCCCCAAGTTAATGGTTCCCTTTATGTATCGGAGGATTCTTTTAGCCTCGGAGGTGGGTTTAGGTTGGTCTTGGCCGATAGCGGGAGCAAAGATAGCGGCAAAGACAATATCGGTCTCGCTGGTGTTAGATACATGAGAGACCCAATAATACTACGGTAATTTGTAGGGTCCACCAATTTCCCATGTAAATCAGCGTCTAGCTTCTTGGTATGAGCCATTGGTGTGGCATAGGTGTCCTGGTTTTCATTCCAAATTTGTTTAACAATTCAAGGGCATATTTGGGCTGACTCAAGAAAATACCACGGGGTGATTGATGAACTTGTAATCCTAGAAAGAATGTAAGTTCACCCATCATGGACATTTCAAAATTTTTCTTCATTAGTTTTGCAAAAGCGATTGAAAACTTTTATGTGTAGACCCAAAAATGATGTCATCCATGTAAATTTGAACAATTAAGATATGTGCCCCGTGATATTGTATAAAAAGAGTTGGGTCAACGGAACCTTTGGTGAAATTATTGGCAATGAGGAAGATGATAGCTTATCGTATACCATGCCGAGGAGCTTGTTTGAGACCATCTGAGCTTTGTTAGGTTTGTAGACATGGTTGAGGACTCGGGATCAACGAATCCATCGGTTGGTGACATAAACCGTTTCTTTAAGTTGTCCATTGAGAAGCGAGTTTGACATCCATCGAAGACCGTCATATTCATATGAGCCTGAGCTAGAAATATCCGAGCGACCTCAAGGCGAGCAACGAGCAAAAGATTCTTCAAAGTCAATACCCTCTTCACGACGATAACCCTTAGCCACGAGGCGTGACTTATTTCGATAACACGTTTCCTTGACATCAATTTGTTTTCCAAATCCATTTGAGACCAATGGCGTAGACCCTGTTGGTCTTTCAACCAATTCCCATACTTCAAGGCGTTTGAATTGGTTGAGTTCTTCTTGCATGGATTCAATCCAGTTGTCTTTTGTCATTCGTCTTTGATGTTTTAGGTTCGTTGAGCGGTGAGTGCATAAATGCAATGTTCACCATCAGTGAAAGCGTTGTAAATGCTTGGCCGGTTGATTCGGGTTGCCAATAATGTTTCCAGAGGATGGTCTTTTGTCCATCTATGTGTGGAGGGTTGATGTTGGTATACATTGTGCGATTCTGAGGATTCAAATGGTTTGTTGAAGATTCATGCGAGGTCGCGATGGTTTCATTAGCAAACGGGTTGAAGAAGCATTTGGATCAAAATCTGCGGGTGGGGTACTTCATTGAACATCATCGGCCGGTTCATCATTGTTGGAAGCGGTTTGTTCAACTGTTGTGTTGGAGTCAAGCGGTGGTGCTTCTTCACCGTGAGTTGTTGTAGCGGTGTATCGGTATAAGAGTATTATCGGGTTGAGCGTGAGGAAGCGGTGGATACACACGGAGCACGTTCATCAATATCGTCACGAGCAGTAGAGCAAATAACCTTTCCATTTGTTGTGGTAAAATTTGGGGCTTTGTTTGATGATGGGGTTTGAGGGAAGTTTAAGCGGTTGTGACCGGGTTCTAAGCTGTTATACTCGGAAGCCATTTCCGTAAGTTCATCAAAATGAGCATGAATCGTTTCCATCACCTCCTTTGTTCGACGATTCAGTTCGAAACCTTTAGAATTATCACAATATCCAATAAAGACTCCAATGTCAACTTTGGCTTTGAGCTTTCCAAAGTCATCACGATCATTATTCGGATAGCAAAGAGATCCAAATACATGAAAGTGTTTGAGATTCGGTTTTCTTTTGTGGACAAGCTCGAAAGGTGTTTTGTTGTGGCGTTTGTAATCATAGACGGTTTTGAGTATAGCATGCATGGATCTGACTTACGCCCATAAGTAATCTGGAAGTTTAGCATTGATTAACATTGTTCTTGCGGCTTCCACTACGTTGTTTTCGCTTTCAACAACTCCGTTTTGTTCGGTGTGTGCAATAGATATGCGATCTTTGAATTCCCACTTTCTCATAAAATTCACGAAGAGTTTGGTTAACAAATTCAGTGCCTCTGTGATTGATTTGTTGACGGTGTTTCGTAGTTGAACTTGTATTTTTGTGAGAAAGGTGATGATCATTTGTGGAGCTTGATCTTTGCTTCGAAGAAAGTAGACCCAAGTCCAGCGTGAATAGTCATCAACAATTACTAAGATGTAGCGTTTGCCATTGATCGTTTGCAGGCGCATCGGGCCACACAAATCCATGTGAAGAAGATGAAGCACATCTTTGAGAGCGTGTTCCACCTTTGAGGGAAAATGAGCACGAGTGCTTTTCCCTTGTTCACAAGGTGAGCAAAGGTGATCTTTAGAATACCAAAATCGTAGGAGTCCTTCAACTAGTTTGTGTCGAGCAAGGTTGGTGATGGTTTGAAAGTTTAGATGTGAGAGGCAGCGATGCCATATAGCCATGATTTTGTAGATGTTGCCTTTGAAAGTAAGCAAATGGGAGATGAAGCAACCATGTCTTGCATAGAGATAGTGTAAAGACTAGAATTGCGAGCGGACATAAGGTCATTTACTTGTAGATCACGAATGAAACAAGTTTTCTCCCGGAAAGCAACCTCCAAATCTCCATCACAAAATGACCTCTTGAAAGCAGTTGTGACCGGGGCCTTCCACATAGTAAACCCTTCTAATTTCGATGTTCCCATTGACATAGTCTCCGTAGCCCATGATAGCTGCGAAGTGATCATTCGAACTACGGTGCCAATGAACTTTGCAATAAAGTTTGATAACGTTTAAGGATTGCCTGTCATGTGTCGGGAACATCCGCTATCAACAATCAGAGAGAATGATCGTATCACACGCATTACACCTGAGCGACAGGATGGAATAGAAGTAGATGTGGAACCAAATGTTAGAGGTTAGGAGCGATTATAGTAGATATACAAACATCAATAGCTTTAGGTATCCATTTAAATCCTAGTGTGTTATATATCCATTTCGGCCATCTCCAACTAGTATTTGCTTTAGTCTTAGTGAATGCACTAGGTGGTACTACATTCCTAGGAGGTGGCTGGAGCTCTGGGACAGTTTCTTAGAATCTAAAGCTGGCGGTCTACCAAGCACAGACTTAGAAAGATTAGTGGGCCTAGAGGTATTCGGTTCTTAGGATTCCTTAAACGAGAGATGATAGCTTTAGCAACACATTTATCATGACAATCGGAATTCATACTTTTACGACAAATAACACAAGGTGCATGGTGAATATCAAAAGTACTTAACGGTTTAGCATTAGTTACATCACTATTTCTATTACATTTGCAGGCCTTAATATCTATAGTGGAAGAAACGTGAGTCTTATTCATAGTCCTATGGTGTTCTTCTACTTTAGCATTCTTTATTGATCTTTTCTTAGGTTGCAACTTCCTATTCTTCGATGTAGTGCTCTTAGGTCGTGAAGTGCGGGTTTGGAAAAGGCTCAACTATTCTGTTCAATAGAAGGAAGCGTTAGCAACTTGTGATTTGGCGTGGGATTCTAGGTTCATGATTACTAAGTGTTCTGGGCTATTCTCTTAATTACGATGGTAGGAAGTTGTTCATACTTTCCTAACATTTCTCTTAACTTGAAGATAGTGTGAATCGGATCTTGATTTTCGGACCGAACATTTCGGCAAAATGCATAACTTCTTTAGTGTGTGCAAGATAATGATCAAGTTCATTTGATGCTTCATCAGTCTTTTGAGTAAATCAAATATGACACCATATTCCTTTTAACTTTTACAAGTTCTTGTTCATATTTTGAGATTTGACACTTAAAAGACACGTTTTGATCATCCGTTGCTCAATTTTGGATCGAAGTTTTGCACGCAATGGTGATTTTGTGTTGAAAAGCAAGTTGTTGATCGTGAATATCTTTTTGACACCAATTAAGACGATGTATTGCATTTGAAAGTTCGTTTGACAATCGTTTGTTTTCAACTTTAAGGACTCGATCTGAAGCACATTATCAGTGTTCTCAACATTTACCACATAATCAACGATATCGGCAGAGATATAATCAAATGCATATGACAAAGAATTCAATAGCACAACATTATGGACATCGGCACAGATGACATCTTCCAAGAGTCGATCAACATCTTTTCTCAACATTTTCTTTTTCCGTTTAGTATTAGAAATAGATGTTTACTTTTCTGAAAATGACCTTCATCAATCCAAGTTCCTTATGAAAGTCCTTTCCCAAGACAATGCACAACTTTTCAAATTTTTAACATTTGGTAAAAGATTTTTGTGAAAAATGTCTCTTTGTTCTCGCGCTAGAAGCGATTGAAAATGTTGAACTTTGATTTCAGAATGATATTCTATCTCATGTTGTAAAGTTTGAGGTCACCATGAAAGGTCAAAATATCAAAGAATTTTGCGATTTTCAGGGTTTGAGTTTACTTCACTGATGGAAGGTAAAGGACCATAAGTTTGTGCATAATCTGGTTTGGGATTAACATTAGAAGACTCGAACGTTTTTATGATAATCCTTGGTGTGTTAGAAGAATCCGTTGGTGTGACAAAAGTGACCGCTTTTGAATAGTTAAAAGGTTTGTTGTAAACAACTTTTTCTAATTTTGATCGACTCTCGTCTTATGCATCTAATTCCTCTTGACGATGATATTCAACAACACTTCATATGAAATTATCAATTTTATATTACGCACTAGAAACTTGAGATTTGGTTTGAATTCTTTGGTTGAAAGCTTAGGTTTGTAATCAGCAAGATTTGGTCCATATCCATTTGGATTTGGTTTTAAAGTAAACTTTTCAATAGTTGTGACCGACTCGCCATGTTTGTAAACAACAGTTTAAACTCTTTAAGTTTGTTTTGCAAGCCGATGATTTCTTCAAGATGATCATCTATTCGTTTCGTTGAATGCTTTTTGTATGCAGAGAAGTGTTTTTGACAAGTTAACAACTTCGACCTTAGCTTTTTGATTTTCCAAGGTGAGGCGTTAATTTGCTTTTTATGTTCATGTTTGTTGTTCTATTTCGCACAACAAAGCATTCTTGAGCGGCTAGATCACGCATCGTCTCTCTAAATATTTTCATTTTGATGAGATTTGGCAAAGGTCGCTTCAAAACCGTTTTCCGCGTTTTCTTGAGTTTTAAAAAAGTTGAGTTGCTTTTGTAAACATTCAAAATCCTTGGTTAACAGTGCATTTTACTTTTCAAGTCCTGATTAATTGCATGACATTCTTCCACTATGGTTTGTTGGTCTTGTATTAAGCGAGCAAAATGCGGATGAGGCAAAAGTTCGGCGTGAGTCACAACATGATCATTACTTAGATCCTCAAGTATAACCCGCGAGTCAATTTGATTATCAAGGGAACCATTGGTCATCTTGATCGTCAAATATAACTCTGGTCTATTGAAATCGTCGAATGAGATGTGGATGACTCATTTTGAACATTCGAGCCTTCTGGGATTGAGATGTTGGCGGAGATATGAGATCGAGATAAATATGGTTTGTTGAATTTTGAGACAAGCCATCGTGTCATACGGGCTCGTGTCACTCATGTGTAACTCATGCATATTAGCCATCAACATAACAGTGCATTGGCACCGCAAGTCCTCCATATCATCATCGAATGCGCATTTGCCATAAAGCTCGTTCTTTGTGTGAGAGTTCCACCAGCTTCATCCTTAAGAGCCAAAAGAAGAGCCTCTTTGTGATAAGCATTGCCCCTTGTCCTCGGCTTTGGGCATGCATTAGCAAGGTGTCCCTTCTCATTGCAGTTGTAGCATCGAAGACCATTCAACCCATTGAGCATTTCCCTGTTCCACCACAGGAGCTCGATTGTTATTCCTACCCACAGCATTAAACCCTTGACCACCGCCCATCCGACGACCATAACCACGATTCAGAACTTCAACTCGTCCATTGTTCACAATGACTTGATTCCTTGTGTTAGATGAGCGAATCGGTTGTTGGATTTGTTGGTATAACGGCTAATGGCATTAGCAATCATAGCAAATCCTTGTTGCAATGCTTGAATGGATCGTTCCTCATTAGCTTCAATGACAAATGCTTGAGCATTGTTGTTGTTGTATGGAACCAATTGAGTTTGTTGAGATTGTTGTTGTGAAGGATCATTTGTGTGATTGTGCTTGATTGTGAGTTGCCGGTTGAGGAGAATAATGTTTGAGCATATAAGGCAAGTTGTTGATTTTCGGATGTGAAGGTGGAGCAATTTGAACACGAAGAATCCTTTCCCTATCAACTTCCTTTTCATGAGGCTTCAAGTAATCATACAACAATCCGTATGTAGAATGATGCATGTTCTTCGCTTGACGGAGAAAATGACATACTTCTCCCATTCAGGGACCAAGACTACTCAGGAACTTAGTATTAGCGGCAATTCTTGGCATGATGATGTTGTGTTTATCCAAATCATTGATGATGTCCGAGAATCGATGATGATAAGACTCTAGTGTCTCTCCGTGTTCAATCATGAAGTGTTCATAAGCCAAGTAAATTTTGGATTCCATATCCTCTTGATTGAGTGCAGATCCTTCCATAAGAAGATGAATATGTTCCCACATTGCCTTTGCAGTCTTTTGAGCATCAACACTTGGAAGAATTGGGTTAGGTAATCCTAAGAGGATATATTTCATTGCAAGCTCATCAGCTTCATAGTGTAGAAGTTCCTCTCTTGCATTCAAGTCAGCAGCGATAGCAATGTTGGATTGTTCATCTCTTGGTGGATTAGCATTTGGATCGGCGGTACAATGACATGAGGCATCTGAAATGGACCTTCCAAGATAACCTTCTTTAAGAACTTTCCATGGGGCTTCTTCAGATCACAAAACCTAAAGAACCTTATCACCCATTGATCGTAGTTTCCTGGAGTGAGCATTGGAGGTCTATCAAGTGATCCACCCTCATGAATTGATTGTTGGCTGCTTAAAGCTTCACACATCTTTGCAAACCAAGTAGGTTCCTTCATAGTGTTCCTTGATGGATGTTGATTAAATTCGTTTGTGTAGGGTTGAACTTGAAGACTTGGTGGTGGTTGAACCATTTGAGGTTGTGGGATTGCAGCAAGTTGTGGAGTATGTTGTTGATTAAATTGTTGTTGATAAATTGCTTGTTGTTGATTCCATTGTTGATGTTGTGGAGTTAGTTGTTGTTGACGTTGAGAATAAGTGTAAGGGAAATAGTTAGAGTATGGTGGTTGTGACATGTTGAAAACTTGTGTTGGTAAAAATGGATCTTTGTAGTCGAATGAACCTTTGTTGATGAAGTGTCCTTAGGCAGAAATCACAAGAAACCAAGTAGGACTTATGCGTAAAAACACCAAAGTTACGCTGTAACAATGAGGGTTACGCGTAGTTTTAGCTTCGCGTAAGTAGGAAAAGACACTAAAGTTATCGCGTAGACACAAAGTTAGGCGTAGAAACTTATGCGTAGGATTACCTTATGCGTAAGACAAGGCTTAGGCGTAAGATTAATCTTATGCGTAGGATTTCTACGCGTAAGCTTTATGCTTATGCGTAAGTTTAGGGTTTTATCCCAAATGATCTTTACACTATCACATTGCAAATGATATCCAAAGTCGACGTATTTTCAGCTTATCCAAGCAAGAAAAACGGAGTAAACCACAAAGCGAAGATCAAACCAAGGAGTGAGTTACGCGTAAGTTTAGGGTTTCACTTACGCGTAGGACTACTCGTAAAGTGACTTTTGCCCAAAGATGTTTCTAAACCAGATTTTTGTGATGAGGTAGCTTCAATACCACCAAAATAACATAAAAGTATGAAACTTGATGAACCAAAACGTCTAAAAGCGATTCTGAGTAGGATGAAACCCTCGAACAAAAATAAGCTTAAAAACGTAAATCCACACGTAAAGTTTGAAACTTTTTGCCAAAAACAGTTATTTTAACACCCTAAAACATTGAAAGTACAAGAATGTTGGATTAAAAAGTGTAAAAATTGTGTTTTTAAGCGAACCAAAGTATCATTCGTTGTTTTACGTGTAGGACCTTAAACCCACTTCAAAAACAAAACGTTTCTCCCAACTAGTAGGCGATTGATACCTCTGTTAGGTCACTAGATTTACAACACAAGCTTAATAGAAAGAGATAAAGGCGGTTGAACACGATAAACACACACACACACACACGTTAAGAGTAGCACGGTTAGGCGTAGAGTGAAAGTGAATGAATAAAATGAACAACCAACCTTCAAATAAAGGTTATAATAAGGTATTTATAGGAGGGAAGCTAGGGCAACACTCCTAGTTCCCATCCTTTTACTTATTGGGCTAGGCCTAGGCTTATGGGCCTTCTACATAAGCCTAAGGCTAATAACAAACATAAAGGCCATAATTAAGCTAATTATTACATGTGAATCACTAACACTTGATTAAGGTTTACGAGTGATTCCAACACTTACGAATGGTTTGACGCCTATGAATATTCTGGAGACCTAACTTGGGACTTCGAATAGAAGGGATTCGACACGCCTCGAAGGAGTGTCCTTCGAGCTGTTCGGAGGGTACATCATCAAGCCCCCCAGTCGAAAGTGATGCATATGAGCGAAGAGGCATTGCTTTCGACTTTATGCTGCGAAAAAATATCCTCTCGCTGCTAAGCTTATCGGTTAGGAGATAATTATGCGCCTAACCAGCGCATTTAATGCTAACTAACCTCTTTAGCTGCCCGCTACAGGAATCACAATTCCCCACTTTACCCGGTGACCAAAAAAAATTTAATTTTAAAAACGTTTTAAATTCGGATAAGAGTAATTTTTTGGGACACGTGTGCGGTGTTTAAGAGAGGTGAAAGGGAGTATTTAAAGGGGGGTAGTTGAAACCCTAGCCCATTTTACTCTCTCCTTCTCTTTCTACACGCAGTAAACTTTGATCGCCCACAGCTCCGAAGCCAAAAGGTAAACATCCCTTCTCGCTTGTAGTTTAAAAAATAAGTATGGATTCCAAGTTTATCATTAAGCAACAAAAATGTACGCTAACTGCGCAAGACTTACCACGACCATCTAGTGATTACTGATCCCACCAGAGTATAAAATCATGTTACCCAAGTCTAATTAGGGTATCTTGATGCTCCAAAAGGTTTTGTAGGACTATACACTCATGCTTTTAGCCATTCCAACCTTAGGATTCCACTACACCCGCTTATTTTAGAGCTAATGCAATATTACAAGGTGCATATCTCTAGGTTCAACCCATTTGGTTTAGCCAAACTGACCACATTCATAGTAATGTGTAAAGCATACGGCTATGAACCAACTCTAAAGGTGTTAAGGCGTTTTTTAAACTTGTATCCTGGGGGTAATTGGTTAACCTTAGCTAAAAGGCCTGAAGGGGATGTGCCAAACCTGTTTGGGAGGGTGTATACTAATATAACAGCTTGGAAGGGCAGCTTTTTCTATGTGCAAAACATTATTATTCCCCCCAACTATCCGGACTTGTTGAGTAAAGAGTACATGTTTGATGGAAAACGATACAATGACCCCTTGCCATATGAGGTGCGAAGGGATCCATGCTATCAGTGTTTGGATAGATATCCTGTTGATGTGCAAGTGTTCCCCGAGCCAATCTTGTACATGGCTGGGATTGCCCAGAGCTGGGAGGAGTATCCCAACAAGCCTGTTATCATGTACCATGGACAAAGTATGTTTTTCTACTTCTATTTAAGTAGGACCAATGTAGCACTGATATTTATTTTTTCTTGTTTCGTTTTTTCAGAAATGTCATTCAGGAACTTTATGTACCAAGATCTTGATGAAGACTTGAGCTTCATGCCAGCTGAGAAGGCCGAAGAGTCCTACGGTATTGGATCACCATCCACATCTGTCAACAACAATGATGTAGACACTTCGCAGGCGAGCTGTTGCCTCAGCACCCCACAAGCTGCACCTGGAGGGTCCTTCCCAACTTGTTGAACGTGGCGGAACTCGGACGATCTGCAGAGGAGGATGTCCAAGTCCACGAGCTTCCTGGGATAGCCGATAGATTGAAGAGCGGAAAGGTACACTGGCAAAGCGGTCAAGTCCACCAACAAGAGGAAAAATCCCCTACCAGCCTCCGGATCCAGGGCAGTGCGGCAGAAGAGTGCCGAGGGCAAGAAGTTTGTGAAATCTACCTTCGAGCTACCAGATGAGACTGTGGAGATGCATGGTAAGCGATTTCCCTTTTTAAATTACATGAATTTATAATTATAGTAAGTAGCTAAATGCTTGTGCATTGTAATGATTGAGCCTTCGGATAAGGAGCTTCCTAATGCTCTGTCCTGCCACCGTATTATGGATCATGTTACGCCTTCTAAGTGGAAAGGAATGTTGGACAACATGTCCATTGAAGGGGTTTGTGATCTACACGATAAGAGTGTTTCTAGGCAGGCGGTGTTGGACAACCATCTAAATGGTCGAACCAGGGAACTACATAGGCGATCCACCAAGGCGAGACAAGAGATGGATGTCATGCTTGAAAGATAGAAGCACAGGGACCGAGAGTATGCTGAGCTGGAGGCTAAATGTGACGAGATTGAGAGGGATGTTGAGAAGAATCCGCTCGTTCAAGACCTTGATGAAAAGATAGCCCAACTGACAGCTGAATGTGGCAAGCTCGAGTTGGAAGAGGCTAAGGTTATCAGCCTAACAAGTCAAAATATTGTGCTCGAAGCAAAGTGTGCCAGTTTGGAGAGTGAGAGGGCTAGGCTTGGAGAGGTGGAAGTGAAGTTAAGGGAGGAGGTTGATGGCTTGCAGATGAGGTACAAGATGCTACAAAAGTACCGTGTGGAGGTCGTGTCTAAGGTGGTGCCATATATAGCCATGGAACTCTACCACAGTGATGATTTGGGAGCACAAATGTGGAAGGTCATCAAATCAGCTATCTTGCTTGGACGATGCTTGGCTTTGGAGGAGGCTGCTAAAACAGGTAAGCCCGTAGACCTCTCCAAAATTGAATGCTACCGTCCCACATCGAAAGCTGAATACGATGAGGCAAGAAATGCATTTGCAACCGCAGAGTACTCCTTCCTAGCTGAAGCTACCAAAGACCATATGGCACCTCTGGAAGACCTCCTCTCAAAGAAGACTCGCAAGATCAAGCCTGCGACTCCTACCAAGAAAACAGTTTCCACCAAGCCTGCCTCAGCTCAACCATCTCCAACTCCATCTCTCCAAAAGCAAGAGTAAAGGCTGCCATTTTGGCAGTGATTTGGTTTCAAGGGTGGCATGCACCCTTTCTAAGACAATTTTATGTTACTTTATGATGCTTGTCTGGTTCCTCAAACAATTTGAATATTTGTGATGTATGGCCTATGCCAAAGACAACTTAAATGGGGCTTAGGCTCCTTATGCAGGTACAAGGGAACTAGCCCTTATTTTGAATGACATAGTATGGGAGAGTACCTCTACACACTTAGCTATTATTTGTTTTTTGTTTTGTAAACTTCTCTTACGCCATTTTTCTGACGCTTAACTTTTACATCCTAAGGTTAAACAACCTCATTGTGTGTAAATTTCAACACCAAGAATATAATGACCAAATTTGATCATTGACAGAGGGTCGCGACCCACTCTATCTCTAATCCTTTAAGTAGCATGACTTTGTTTATATTTTCACAAGTGCCAAAAACTACTAGGAGAGTTAATGCGAATGTTTTGATAGGCTTAAGTGATGAGGCGTTCGTTATGCCATATGCATTTTTATTCGACATTGAAACTCATAAATGACTTGGTTGAACAAATCTTTGTGTTTAAGAAACGAAGCAAGAGCTTTGTGGGAAATGTCTTATTTATCATTGAATTGGTAGAGAGGATTACATCATTCTTGAAATGAAAACTAAGACAACTACCAATAATGTTTGCTTTCCCTTGAGAAGCTTCTAATTACAAGAACGAAAAAGTAAAAGTACTTCTTAAACATAGAACTTTCGAAGGTTCGTACCATTCCATGTCCTGTCGATGGGTTCTCCGAGAAGAGTGGCCAATTTGTAGGCTCCGTTGCCGTAGGCCTCAGCTATCATGTAGGGTCCTTCCCATGTAGGTCCCAGCTTTCCCTGTATTCGCTTTTCTTGCCTGGTGAGGCGTAGCACATATTCCCCAGGCTTGAAGGTGGAAGGCCTGACCCTTTTGTTATAGTATCCTTTGATCTTATGCTTGTGCATGGCTTCTCGGATGGAGGCTATCTCTCTTTTTTCTTATAGTAGATCAAGGTTCTCCCTGATCCTTTCATCATTTTGGGAGGCATCATACATTGCCACACGCTCCGTGTGTACACTTAGTTCCAAAGGGATGACCGCTTCTGTTCTGTATGTTAGGCTGAAGGGGGTTTCACCATTGCTTGACTTAGGGTGTGTCCGATGAGCCCATAGTACTTGAGGGAGTTCGTCCACCCATCCATGGTGAGTTTGTCCCAGCCTTTTCTCGATCCCTTTGACGATGTCTCTGTTTGTAACCTCCACCATTCCGTTACCTTGTAGATGATAGACGGAGGTCCAAGACTGCTTTATGTTGAGCCCTTGATAGAAGTCATAAAAGAGTCCTTCAGCAAACTGCTTGCCATTGTCAGATATGATGATGTAGGGCACTCCAAATCTGCATACGATGTGCTCTCACACAAACGTTTCGATCTGTCTCCCCGTAACGGAGGCTAAAGGCTTAGCCTCTACCCACTTAGTAAAGTAATCGATTGCCACCAGCAAGAATTTGACTCCTCCAGAAGCCATGGGTATGGGTCCTACGATATCAATTCCCCACTGAGAGAAGGGCCATGCGGATGTCACACTTGTCATGTCCTGCTTCGGTAGCTTGGAAACGTTTGAATGTATCTGGCAAGCTTCACATTTGAGAATGATTTCTACTGCATCCCTGTGCATCGAAGGCCAATAATAGCCCAACTTCATTATCTTCGAGACAACTGAGCGGGGCCCTGCATGGAGACCGCAGGATCCTTCGTGGACTTCAACGATAATGCTCATAGCCTGTTTAGGTCCCACACATCTTAGCCAATGTGATAGAAATGACCTTCTATATAGGGTTTCCCCCATTAGCTGGTACTGTGGGGACTTAACCCGTATTTTCCTTGCTAGTTTGGGGTCTTCGGGGAGAAGACCACTTATCAAATACTCACTTATGGGAGTCATCCATGTCTCTCCTTCTTCATGAACCACATCTGTAACTTCCTTGCGAATGATGGACCTTTCAGGTAGGACTTCGACAAGTACCTCTTTGGTGAGGTGAGTGAAGGCCATGGAGGATAGCTTGCTCAGTGCATCTACTTTCTTGTTCTTATTCATACGGACATGTTGGATGGTGTAGGAATCGAAGCTCCCCAGCATCTCCTTTGTTTTTTCCAAGTATTGTTTGATGACGGGTTGTCTTGCTTCATAGGAGCCTGTCACTTGGTTGGCTACCAATTGAGAATCTACGAAAATGGCAAGAGCTTTGACCTCCATATCTTTAGCTATTCGGAGGCCTGCTAATAGGGCTTCGTACTCTGCTTCATTGTTTGTGGCTTCAAACTCGAAACGAAGAGCATATGTATGCTCCTTCCCATCTGGGCTGACCAGCATTAGACCTGCTCCAGAACCATCGGAGCTTGATGCTCCATCTGTGTAAAGTTTCCAGTCATCTCGTGCTTCAGGGAGTTTAGCTTCGGGCTCCTCCTTTTCTGTTTCTGGCTCGGAAGGCGTCTCTGCCAAAAAGTCTACTAGAATTTGCCCCTTAATAGAGTTTCGACCCTTGAACTCTATTTCATGTTCCCCAAGTTCAATAGCCCATTTAGCCACCCTCCCAGACTTTTCAGGCTTCGCCAAGATCTGTTTGAGTGGCTTGTCGATTAAGACTGTGATTGGATGGGCCTGGAAGTATCGCCGGAGCCTTCTTGCTACGTAGATTAGAGCTATTATTAACTTCTCCAATGTTGGGTAGTTGATTTCTGCTCCCTACAAGACCCTGCTGACAAAGTAAATGGGGATTTGTCGTTTGTCCCGTTCTGCCATAAGGACTGCGCTAATGCTCTCCATTGAGGATGCTAAGTACATGAACAACACCTCGCCTTTGATTGGGGCTGTAAGTGTTGGAAGGATTTCAATGAACTCCTTCATCTTCTGAAAAGAAGCTTCTACGTCCTGACTCCACTGAAAAGTCTTCTTATCAACGCATTCTTTTAAGTGTTTTAAAGAACGGTAGGGATCTGTCAGCCCCCTTCGACAAAAACCAACTTAGCGCGGCTAGCTTTCCATTCAGACTTTGCACGTCTTTTAGACATTTAGGAGCTTGGAGATCCGTAATTGCCTTGACCTTGGAGGGATTAGCCTTTATTCCCTGCTTAGTGATCAAATGCCCCAGAAACTGCCCCTCCTCGACACTGAAGGAGCATTTTTTAGGGTTTAGCTTCATGTTAATTGCCTGGAGCTGGCCAAAGGTTTCTTGCACATCAAGGAGTAGGTCCTCCTCCGTCTTGCTTTTAATAACCATGTCGTCAACATATGCTTCGAGATTTCTGCCTATTTGTTTGTTGAAGGCTTTATCTATGAGTCGTTGGTTTGTTGCCCATGTGTTCTTCAATCCGAAGGGCATCTTTCTGTAACAGTAAACACCTTTGCTTGTGTAGAAGGCTGTCTTTCTGTAATAGTAGACGCCTTTGCTTGTGTAAAAGTAGACGCCTTTGCCATCTGGATCTGATGATACCCTTTATAGGCATCTAGGAAGCACTTTAGCTGGAAGCCTGGCAAGGATTCTACCTTCCAGTCAATTTCTGGTAGGAGGTAGCAATCCTTTGGGCATGCTTTGTTGATGTCAGTGAAGTCAACGCACATGCGCCACCCTCCGTCGCTATTTTTAACCATTACTGGGTTGGCCACCCAGGTTTGGTATTTAACTTCCCTTAGAATGCCCGCTTGTGTCAATTCGTCAACTTTTTTGCAGGCAGCAGCATTTCTTTCGGGGGCTAGGCTCCTTCTTTTATGTTTTATTAGCTCAATATGTTTGTACTCATTGAGTTTATGTTCCGTGCCGAAGGGCTGTCCGTCTATCAGCAATGTTCTTGGGACCCCTGTCATATCATAATATTTCCAAGCAAAAATATCAAGGTTAGTCCGCAACAGTTCGGTGAGCTTCGCCTAGAAATTCGCCGGGAGTTGCTTTCCTATTACCACCGTTTGTTCAGGGTAGCTAGGGTTAACTACAACTCGCTCTTCTGCATCTGTGCAGCTGAGAATTGCTATCGTAGGCTCCTCCGATTCTTCTTTGGTCCTCTTGACACCATATACACCCTTATCCGCCCCATAATTGGAATGAACAGTTCCTACTCCGAAAGGGTTTGGAACTTAATTGCAGCATGTATGGTGGAAACAACAATACCCATCTTTTGCATAGCTGTCCTCCCTATTAACAAATTATAAGGAGAATCTGACCTGACTATTACGAAGGTGAGTGTCTCCGTGCGGGATAAGGGGCCTTCGCCTATGGTGATTTCCAACGGTACTTCTCCAAGGGGCCATGAGTGCTCGCCAGAGAACCCTACCAGAGGTGTTTTTGAGTCCACCCTTCGTGAGCGTATGGATGACTTTATAAATGATCTCGCAGGAGCTTCCACAATCCATATATGCTCGATTTACTTCCCTGTTTGAGACCCGTACCTTGATGACCACGGGGTCAGTCGAAGGTGTCTGCCCCAGGATGGAGGGGAAGGTTATCTCTCCTACGCTTCCCAGTTCCCCATCTGCTTCTTTCCGTTTCAAGGTTGGATTATGCCTGTGCACCATTAGTATTGGAGCCTCTGTAGGGGTAGCCTCCTTTTTGTTCCCCTTCCATTCACCCAGTTGGGTATCGGAGAACTTGTCTTTTCCTTTCTTGATGCCTTTAACCAGGTGTGCTAATTTTCCGGATCGTCCGCACATCTTCGATCTTCTTGACTCCCTGCAGCTTGTTTGTGTGCGTGCCCATGGTCTTCGTGAAAGTGGCAATACCGACATGTCCCGGCTTTGCTTGTGACATCCGAGGTGGTGGATAGAAGGATTTTGCGGCTTTCTCGGTAGCCAGGAATCTCCCTGGAGATTTGACCAAGTTCTCCAAGAGTCCATGATTCGAGCCTTTGTTGTACGGAGTGAAGCGGTCTCTGTTCTTCTTCTTATTCTTGGATCCTTCCTAGGAGGACCCTCTCGGAGAACTTTTAGAAGCTTCCTTTTGCTTTATCGGAGCCCCGTTTTCTGCTACTTCTTTAGACTCAATCCAAGTGTAAGTCTTCTCCATCAGTGCGTTGTAAGTGGTAGGAAGATCGGTGGACAGGAATTCCACCAAGCTTCGAGTCCGAAGGCCATGTACAAAACCAGAGATCCTCTGATCCTCATGCAAACCCAGAATTTGCAAAGTTTCATCGGTATACCTCGTAACGAAGGCCCTTGTGCTTTCGTTGTCCCTTTGCTTGATGGTATGCACGGCTAGGTGGGTCTTGGTATACTTCTTCTGTTGGCTAAAGTATGATCGGAACTTAGCCTTAAGATCGTCTAGACTTACAATGCTCCCCAACTTCTGTCCATTACACCATATCCTTGCGGAGTCTCGGAGTGTGTATGTGAACATGTGGCATGCTACGGGCATGACCCACTTCTGCATCTTGATAGCGCCTTCAAACAAGTGTAAGAAGTTATCAGGGTCACCTTTCCCATCGTAGGTGCCTATGTGAGTGGGCATCTTTACACCGTCAGGTAGAGGGTAGCCTTCAATCCACTTCACAAAAGGTGTACAAGCTCCAGAGGCTTCGGCATAGTAAGGGTTATATGGAGGTGGATAAACAGGTGTAGGGTTGTATGGGTTAGGGAATGGTTGTGCGTATGCAGGGTAAACTGTAGAAGGTTGATACGAAGGGTTTCCACCCATCGTAGGAACGTGTCCATAGGGCATTTTTGGTAACTCACGGTTGTGGAGAGAACCATTCGGAGGGTAGGTGTTATAGGTTTGAGCAGGTAGGTAGGGGTTCATTCCTGGAGGGGGTAACTGATTCATACATGAGTATTGAGGAGGGCCTCCGACACTCGAAACATATGATGGGGGTATCGGAGCCCCCATCCCTTCTCTTCCTAAGTGAGCAGCTAGGAGAGGGGGTAGATTTACCCCTCCGTTCCCTACTGGATTGCTTCCTCCATTAGAGTTCTCGCTCCTTCTTTCACCTTGTACTCTTTCCCCTTCTTCCGGATCTCCTCGGGACCTTCTTCAAAACCCACAGTCCTTCCATTAGACCTTCTTATGGAAGGAGAACCATTTCGTAGGGCCGAACACCCCCTATTAACCGGTCGAGGCCTCTCATCTGCCTCAATCTCTTCATCATATTCCTCACTGGAATATTCCAGTTCTCTTCGCATTTCAGTGTTGCGAACTTGCCTCTTATGAGCCCAGTAAAGACTCTAAGGCTTGAAGTTTGCCTCAACGGGCGGGGCTAATTTCTGGAATAGGGTTAGCGGAATTGGTAGCGATATGCAGTGGTTTCCAAGCGAGATCATGTAGTGAAGGTGGAGGTTGTTATGGGGGCGAGATTATCGGTGTTAGTTGTGTTGAGGGGACCGAGGTAGAAACACGGTGGAGGTGTATCTTCCCTTCCTGTTTCCATGCCGGAAAGGTAGCGTAATCGGTTAAGGTTTTAAGACTTGGTGATTACGAGACTAATAGTAGCGGTCCCACGGATGGCGCCACTGATTGTACAATAAATTGCACTACCGGGCCGATGATGATCAAAGGTATGAGGGTGTATGTTCCGCCAAGATTGTCTTTCACACGAGGATCGAACACGAAGACACTACGTTAAGTGATTACGGTAGGACCCTGCGAACCACCTCCGGCGTGAGTAGAAGTATGAGTTATGGTAATATAAGTGTGTGTAAGTAAAGAGATGAGTGTGAAATGAGCATACCATAATCCATTGCCACCGCTAGGGCTTAGGGACACTTCTGCATGAATGTCGGAGATCATGGGGGCGTCCCATGTTTGTGGGTAACCGCTAGGGCTTAGTGACCCACGTTCTCAAACTTGGCGGGGAAGCCAGGAAAGAGAGGGAGATCATGGGTTTGACCAAGTTAGGAGGTTCTCCTATCCGTTACTCCTTCGTCAACCATACCCCAAAGGGCTTAGGGCTTCGAATGGCGAATTCCCCGTAGGTAACCTTCGTGCTTACAAATGGTTTGAGGCCTATGAATATTCTGGAGACCTAACTTGGACCTTCGAATAGAAGGGCTTCAACACGCCTCGAAGGACTATCCTTCGAGCTGTTCGGAGGGTACATTATCAGTAAGCATATATAAAAATTGCACACATAGTTCTCTAAAGTGTTCTCAAGAAAACTCCTATCTTCAGGCAAGTCACCGAATCTTTATAGCTATATAATAATTTTTATTTAACTCAGCCTCATGTCTCATCAAACAAGAACTGTCACAAGATCAAGTTAAATAACTAGTTATTATTGAGCTCTACATTTTTGAAGACTCGACTATATTTTGGGATTTCCTTATAAATACAGAAGTCATATCATCCAACATCGTAGATCTAAACAAACAATTAACAAAAAGCATATGCGCATAAAGTGTGTGTAAGGCAAACAAAGAGGAGAGTCTTAACGTATACAATAGTTATAGTCTAGGTAATATATGCAACCTAGTTCTCTATAACCAATGCTCTGATACCAATCTGTAACACCTCCAAAATATCGCAGCGGAAGATTATGTCACTGGGGTATTACTTATTAGCACACAATACAAGTTATAGAAAACAACCTCTAAATGAAACATTTTGAAAATTACCACTCAATTAATAATATCAGATTAACAAACAAGAGATTCCATAGTATATTACATAAGTGTTTTTAAAACATATAGAATGGTAAATTATAAAAGCATAAGTCTTCAAAATATGACGTGCGACTCTATGCTCCATGCACCAACTATCACCTTATTGACCTGAGATAAACATGCTAAAAAGTATTAACACAATGGTTGGTGAGTTCATAGAGTTTATTGCAAATAAGATAAAAAATCTTTATGATTAAATCCTCATGACAAGTATATGTCAACATAATCCTGCTACAAATCCCGTCCATACAAGATTTATAACATCTTAGGTCCACATATAAGTTCATATTTAATAACTATAAATGTTGAATGTGTTATGAGTAGGACATATGTGTATACAATATATGAAAGTACTTAATGCAAAATGTAACAGCCAACTGAACCTCGTGACTTGCTTTCATATGCTTACACCCTAAACTGGATTATATTTACCTAAGGTCACGGCGAATAGGGACCAAGGATGGGGGCGTCAGCCCAAAAGTACTATCAATACCTCTTCACCGGCTCCCTCCAGGAGTTAACCAGTTGCTTATGAATAATGTACGAACCACGCAAACGAGTTTAACACATTAGGGCATATATCGCAAAAAAACTACACATCATATCTAAAAAGTTGAAAAATGCAGCACATCATAAATGTATAAATGTTTTGTACACTTGTATCTGTATATAAATGCAAATAATGTATTTTGATAAACGAGTAAAGTATTTCTAAGCATATATCTCCCCCAAATAGTTTAATACGAGTATTAAAAGAGTAAGAATGGGGCCATGACTCACAGTGAACTAATGATATCAAACGTATAGTGAAATTGATGGATAAGCCGAGAAATCTCTAAGTGCAACCTAGAATATGATGTTGCATTTTAGGTTTGGAATAATGTTGTGAAAAATAAACGAGTCTATATATGTCATTATACTGATCATGATGTAGTACATGGTAGTTTATTTATGTTGTTTATATAAATGGTTTAGCTTATGAAAACGTTTTTAGTTAATATATATCGTACTACCATTCAGGACATCACAATCCAGAGGTCATGTTGTAAACGTACGAGGAGCAAGGATACTTTAATTCGTAAACCCAACAACTCATCAGTACGTTCACCCAAAAGAGGCCCCTTACATGAAGTTCCCTAATTTTGTAGTACTTAGTATGTAAATTATATGGTTTGCTTGTTTGATTCGATGTCATAAGTGTTAACATACTTATATGGTTTGTAAAATGAGTTTGCTCATATTCTGTTCATGAGTTTTGGTCAATTTCAATATTCAACAAAATTTATAAAGTACTTTGGTCATGGTAAGTAACTCAAAATGGTTTCATACGTTCTCGTCGCTTTACAAAGATCACAATTTATGAAAATTGGTTTTTGGTTATAAGTTGCGGAAAAAGGGTAAAACGGACATTATTCTCGTCATTTGTGAAAATACTATTCTGAGGGTCAAGTGTATGATTTTATTTTATGGAAATGACGCTTGTATGTTAGTAGTGAATTTTGGTAAGTTTGGTAAATTATCAAGTTCGGGAACTAGGTCGTTTGAGAAAAGATTTTTGGAAAACATTATGTTTCGGGTCTAAACAGACCTGCTGCTAGCCCGCCTCGAGCGTTTCCAGGCCAATATATGGACAGCTAGACATAAAATATCTTTCCGGACAACTTTTGTGTTTTACACTTTTGATGATTCGGACTCTAAAGTGGTCAAAATCGTGTTTTAAGTTTCTCGACAACATACTTTCTAACAGCTTTTAAGGTTTTCGGCTTGATTTTAACTTGTTGTATCTTTTGAATCGTGAGTCCGTTTTGGGTGATTCAAATTTCTATATTTTCCTTATAAGTTCTACTTTAACAATAGGTAATTGTCCAAGCTCATGGGTACTTCGTTTGGTCGATTGTTCTAGCATCAAGTCACTAGTTTTACTTGTTTACTTACATAAGTGAACATATAAGTTTAAACTTGATTTTTAAGACTTTGTACATCATGATATCAATATAATGACAATATATAGAATAGAATATGAATGACAAACAAGTAAATGGAGTTGTTTTATAAGAGTAAGCTAGGCCTTACAACTTTAGGCCTTAATTAAAAGGGAACTTAAGAATCAAAGAATTAGGAACTAGAACAACTTCTACCCTAGGAATCCTTCAACACCTCTTGTGCACTTATGATCTTGTGCTAGGACTTGTGAAAGATCTTGATCACTTGTGTAGCTTGCAATCTAGCCAATGAATGAAGAAAATTACAACTAGAATCATGTGAAGCTTGATAAAAGCTTCAACAATGTTATGAAACTTGAAACTTGAAAATCAAATATGAATGCGTTATGGATAGTGGTTTGGGCGTTTTTATGAAGAAGAAGAGAAGGAAATGAGTTTCTTTTATAGCACTTTGAGGAGGTCACTTGATTTAGATATTTTTCAAACTTTGTGTAGGTATTAATTCTTAAGTCCTAAGTTAACATGTGCATAGAGATATTGGACTAGATTGGATATAATGAGGGCAAGTGTCTAGTGAGTTATTTGGCATGACTCATTAGATGATGAGTTGTTATAAGAGATGTTTTCTCATATACTTAGCGACTAAGTTAGTCGTTTTTATGAGGACATGTGTTTGTGTTTCTTATATGAGGACATGTGTTTATGTTTCTTATATAAAAATGTGTTCCTTATATGAACATGTGTTTCTCATAAAAATGTAACTCGTAAAATATTTAAGAAATGAAATTGATTACTTGAAGCATGTAGACTATAAATAGTCCATTGTTTGTTATAAGTTAAGTGTTTGTTTATCTTTGTTTGTAATTAACTAATCTTGTTTCTCGCAAAAATAAATTTACTTAAAATAAAATATATAAATGACATAGTATATTAAATGATGACATATGGTTTTAAATGGCTAATTTATCTTTGTGACTTTTAGAGTGATAAGCAAATGTTGATTTTTATTGTCGAATGGGGAGGGAAATATGTTAACTTTTTCAAAAATGTAAAAGTGTTTAAATGTCTTAAAAAATGCGGTGCAGGTATGAGTTAGTTTGCGAATAAATATAAATGCTAAAAATGCAAGTTTAGTTTCATAAATCACAAGGTCTATTTGATAACATTTGAAATTATTTTTATTTAAATTCCCTAAATTAATTTAATGTGATGAAAATGTTCAGAGTCAGTTTTTGTTACAAGCGGGTTAACCTTAACGGTTATATTTAAAGTTCAAAATTGTACGCAATTTTTGGTTATAATGTTTATGTTTTGAATAAATGTTAACGTGAAATTTTTGAGTTGTTACACACTGTAACACCTCTCACACTCTCTTCTTTTTTCCAGTTTTTATTTTCTTGTAATAGATTGGTGGTTTTGTGTTATCTGAGACGTTGTGGTGGTCATTGTTTTATTCTTTGTTTATTATTTCTGTTGATTGCTTGTGTGCGCCTTTGACATACCACCTTGAATGGCATCGAAAGCCTGGGAACTACTTTCTCTGCTCTTTTTTGTGTGCTTGGTTCTTTGGTTCTTGTTATTGTCATTATGTATGATAAAGAAAACTTTGTTCATGATTCTGAAGAGGGTGATGAACCCGTTGCTTTAAATAGTAAACTTGACCTTAGTAACCCAATGCATTTACACCAAAATGTCTCTGCTTCATTTACTGTGGTTTCTATCAGACTTAAAGGTACTGAAAACTATAATGTATGGTCTTCTGCTATGTTGTTGGCATTAGAAGCGAAAAATAAAACTGCTTTTATAGATGGTACTTGTAAAAGGTCTAATGTTGATGAAGTGTTTGGCAGACAATGAGATAGGGTAAATGTTGTTGTGCTTGGCCGGATTTTGAATTCTATACCAGATGAATTATTTCTGGGTCAAACTTTTTCTAAAAGGGCCTCTGATGTATGGATTGAACTACAAGAAAATTTTGATAGAGTTGATGGGTCTGTTACTTTTAACCTACACCATAAGATTAACTCTTTGTTTCAAAATGGTTCTTCTATTGCTGATTACTTTAATAAATTGAGTACTCTGTGAAAGCAGTTTGATGCTCTTGTGAAACTGCCAAGATGTATTTATCATGCATCTGAGGATTTTAAAAAACATAATCAACTTATGATACTAATGCAATTTTTAATGGGATCGGATGATTCTTATATGCAAATAAGGAGTAATATTATTTCAAGAGATCCTTTACTTGATGTCAAAAGGGCATTTGCCATTATTTCTAATAAGGAATCTCACAGATCTATCTGTGGTCTCTGGTTCAGTTCTTGGGTCCTTACATAGGTCTCAGTCTTTTGTGTTTAACCCTAGTATGCTCAATAGAGGGAATGCCTAAAGGCCCACAACCTCTGGTAATTCTTTCAGACCTAACAATGGACCTAGAAATAATGATAATAAATGGACTGTTGGTGGTCCTATCTTGATTTGTGAACATTGTAGGTTTAAGGGTCATACTGTTGATAGATGTTCTAAACTCATTGGGTACACTACTAATTTTGGAAAAACCAGAAGAAACTTTAATAATAATCAGGGTACTCAGAATTTTAACAAGAGATTTGTTAATAATAACAACACTGTTGGTTCTAGCTCTACTTCAACATTTTCTGATGAACAGATTTCAAAAATCATATCTTTGATTAAAGAAAACTCTATTAGTGTTGATGTAAAAGGAAAAGGTGTGCATGCCAATATGTCAAGTATTGTTTTTAATAAAAGCAAGTTTTTTAATCAAAAATTTAACAGATTCTTTTGTAACAATAGTAAAATGAGGTATGCACTTGTTGCAGCTGGTATAATTGTTGATTCTGGTGCTAACCAGTATTTGACATATACTGATAAATATTTGGTGAATGTTATTGATATTTTCAAGCTTGGAATTAAAGTTTCACATCTAATGGAACTGAAGTTTTAATTACTAAGGTTGAAAATATGATCCTCACCAAAGATTTAACTCATATATGATGTGTCGGTTATACCAGAGTACTGTGTCAGTTTAATGTTTGTTCATAAAGTGGCTAAAGACAGTAAGTTTGTTATTGCTTTTGATGAAACAAAATGTTATGTTTTACCTCAGAATTTGAGGGGAATGAGTGTTCCGGGGATTGGTGAACACATGGATGGTTTGTACTACTTTGATGGTAATCAAGGTATTGAATTAGGATTTAAAACTTTTGAGGATGTTTGTAATTTGCCTAAGAAAATTTGGCACTACAGGCTTGGTCATCCTTCTGATCAGGTTTTAGGAGTGTTTAAAGATGAAGTGAGATTTCAAAATAATAATGATAATGATCCTTGTGACATTTGTAAAAAGGCTAAACAAACTAGGGAACCTTTTCCTTTAAGTGAGCATAAATTTGTTGTTCTTCGTGAACTTGTTCATCTGTATCTTTGGGGTCCTTATAAAATTAAAAGTAAATAAGGATATAGATACCTTTTAACTGTTGTCGATGATTTCACTAGGGTTGTTTGGGTTTAATTACTTAAGAATAAGCATGAGGTGTTTGATTGTGTTTAAATTTTCTATAATCTGATTAAAACTCAATTTGATAAATGTGTTAAAACTTTTAGAAGTGATAATGGCACTGATTTTGTTAATAATTAGTTTAATAAGTTTTTTGAAGATAAAGGCATTATTCATCAGACATCTTGTTCTTATACTCCTCAACAACATGAGGTTGTTGAGAGGAAACATAGGCATCTCATAAATATTGCCAGATCCCTTATGTTTCAGGAGGGATTATCTTTATACTTATGGTTTGAATGCATTCTAACTGCCACTTATCTGATTAACAGATTGCCTTCTTCAGTGCTGACTGGAAAGTCTCCTTACAATATTGTCTTTAATGAAAAACATGTTTTTAATCATTTAAGAGATTTTGTGTGTCTATGTTTTGCTACTATTCTTACCAGCAATGATAGGTTCAATAGTAGGGCAGAAAAATGTGTTCTTGTTGGATACTCAATTTTTCAAAAAGGTTATAAACTTTACAGCCTTGAAAGGAAACAATTTATTTTTTCTAGGGACGTTAAATTTTTTGAGAATGTGTTTTTTTAAGATAAAAAAATGCTTCTATTGCTCCTGACTCTCTCAATCAGGATTTGAATCATGTTAACTTCTTTGATAAAGTTATATGTGATGATCCTGATACAGCCAATGATGATCATAATAAAATTGATACCCCTTTGGGTAATAATAATCAAAATGAAAACCATTAGGGTTAAGGTAGCAACTCTTTACATCTAGGTAGTCCAACTATTGACCATATAGAGGATGATTTGCGGCATTCTTTTGGTTCTATTGAGTCTGGCAGTGTAAATGAGATGGCTGCAACACTAGATGGTATGACTATTTCTAAGGGTGTCAATTACTCTTTTCCTTAACAAACAGCAGAAACAACTTTCCAAAATGATGGTTAGCCTTCTTTGAGAAGGTCTGATAGAACCTTTGTTTTTCCAAACAAATAAAATGAGTGTGTTGTTGATTCCAAAGTTGAATTTGGTCTTGAAAAGTTTGTGAATTACTCAAAACTAAGTTCTGAAACTTTTTGTTTTGTGTCTGAGTTAAATAATACTTTTGAACCTAAAACATATTGGCAAGCATGTAAGGATCAACATTGGGTTGATGCAATCAATAAGGAAATGAATGTTCTTTATAGTAATGATACTTTTGAAATTTGTGAGTTGCCTAAGGGTAGAAAAGCCATAGGTAGTAAATGGGTTTTTAAGATTAAGTATAAATCAATAGGAGAAATAGAAAGGTATAAGTCTAGACTTGTTGCTAAAGGGTATAATCAAATGGAAGGTGTGGACTATGATAAGACATTTTCTCTTGTTGTGAAAATTGTTATTGTTATGTGCATTATTAATCTTGTTGTTCATATGAGTTGGCCTATTTCTCAACTTGATGTTAATAATGCATTTTTTCATGGTGATCTTGATGAAACTTTTTACAGGACCCTTCCTGAGGGTTACTTTGATGTTAATGACAAAAGGGTTTATAGAATTAAAAATTCATTGTATAGGTTAAAACAAGCACCTAGACAATGAAATGCTAAGTTGGCTAGTAACCTTCTTGAGAATGATTTTAATCAGAGTAAAAGTGACTATTATTTGTTTACAAAGAATGACTCGGGTAACTTTGTTACTTTGCTGGTTTATGTTGATGACATTGTTGTCACTGGTAACAATTTGAAAGACACTGAAAACTTTAAAGTTTTTTTTAAATCTAAGTTTCAAATTAAAGATTTGGGAAAACTTAAGTATTTCTTAGGTATTAAAGTGATTGAATCTAATTAAGGGTTATGCTTGTCACAAAGAAAATATTGTTTGGATCTTCTAACATATTTTGGCTTGTTAGCATGTAAAACATTTGTTTTTCCTCTTGAACAAAATTTATTTCTAACTAATGAACCAAAATCTAGTCATCCAGTGACAGATAATGTAACTGAGTATCAAAAACTTATTGGAGAATTGATTTATTTGACTCATACTATGCTTGATATTGCATATTTTGTCCATTGCTTGAGTCAGCTTATGCATAATCCTCCTAATTCTTGTCTTAAGGTAGCTCTGAAAGTACTTAGGTACTTAAAAGGTTCACCAGGAAAAGGAACTCATATTACTAGGTGCCCAAATGCTTCTATGGAAGCATTTGTTGATGCAGACTGGACAAAATGTGTTATTACTAGAAAATCTGTTACTAGTTATTGTTTTTTTAAATGGTTCATTAGTTTCATGGAAAAGAAAAAGCAAAATACCATTTCAAAGTCTTCTGTAGAGGCTGAGTATAGGGCTATAGCCTCTGCAACTTCTGAAATTTTTTGGAGCTTAAAATTTTTACAAGATTTGAACTGGGAATAATTTTACCTATAAAGCTTTATTGTGATAGTCTGGCTGCAATCAAAATTGTAGCTAACCTTGTTTTCTATGAAAGAACAAAACATTTGAAAATTGACTTGCACTTTGTGAGATATAAAATTATCGCTTGGGTTATTGAGACAAAAAAGATTAACACTACAGATAAAACTGCAAATATGTAAACTAAAGGGTTACGCAAGCTTCAACATGATAAGCTTGTGGATAAACTAGGAATGATTGATGTTTTCCAGGTTGGAGTTAAGGGGGATGTTAAAATAGTTAACTCGACCTGGAAAATAAGTAGAGGGTCTAACTTTGTTATTTATTGTTTTTCAGGTGTGCTAGTTTTATCTCTTGGTTGTGTTTGACTAAAGATGGACAGCTAAGGGACTGAAGTTGATAAAGTTGGAAAGATCAAGAGTTGGACTATATAAGTTCATTACAAGCTAGGGTTTCAACATAACATCAATTCGTTTTTCACTGACATGTCGGAGCTTCGCTTGTCGGAGGACATGACCTCAGATAGGAAAGGGTGGAGAGATAGGATTAGGATCTGCGGTTAGTCTTGGTTTGGGTCTTTGTGGGTTTAGATGGGTTGGGTGGGATAGACTTTAGGCATCTCGTTGTTTGCCTTGCCCCTCGGGGTTTTGGTTTTTGGTGCCTCCCTTTTTTCTTCTTAGTAGTTTTAGGCCCGTCTTGCTTTGTATTGCTCGTGTTGTTTAGGCTTGCCGCTTTCCTTGCCTGCTTTGCTTTGGTGCTCTGTTTTTGCTATGCCTTAGCTTCAGGCCCGTGCGTTGTTGTTGCTTTGCTTTGTTGCTCCCGTAGGTCTACCTGCTTTTCTCAGTGCTTGTCTTTGGTGCCTTGCCTTGTTTTGCTTGCTTTCCTTCCCACTTTGCCTTCGTTTTCTTTTCGCTTTCTTTTCTTTCTTTCTCACACGCACACTTTGCACTTGCCGGAGGTCTCGTTGGAAGCAGTCTCTCTACTTCCGGGTTTATCCTGGAGCAGGGGTAGGATCTGTCTACATTATACCTCGCCCATACCCTGCCTCGGCGGGATTGGGTATGTTGTTGTTGCTGTTGTATCAATTCGTTTTTCACACAGTTTCTCTCTCTCTCTCTCTCTCTCTCTCTCTCTCTCTCTCTCTCTCTCTCTCTATTGATATCAACAAAAAAAAGTTATTGTGATCTTGTGATCTTTGTAGTTCTTTGTTATTGTGATTTTAAGTGGTTTGTAATAGAACTCTTGGCAATATAGTCAATAGGTTTTTACCTGATTAGTAGTGGCAATTTTTGTGGTGATTCTTGAGATTCAGTTGTGGTTTTGATTTAGATCAGTTTCTTATTGATCTTGTAGCTTGGTTTTTTGGTTGATAATAAAGTTTGTCTTGAATTGAGATTCAAGACTTGGTTTCTGGTTTATTCATAGTTTTTTACAAGCTCGATATAAATAAAATCGAATGAGCTAAAGTCATGTTCAAGATTAATTAATTCGTTAAAACTCTCATTTACTTATATAATATAGCTTACATATGTATTACCTTGAGTGCGAAACTATATGATCAATAAGATTTAGGGCGAGTTCATCTAAGGATGTAAGCTTGAACTTGACTCATTATACTATATGTTCCACGTTTCCTCTTAATTTTTTGCCGAGCTTGCTCAACCCTTATACAAAGTTAAATCGCATCAATCTCAAGTAGCTTGATAAAAGTTTAAATTGTCTGCATCATTGCAAGTTTGCGTCCTTGAACCATGCATATTCTTAGCACATTAATTTTTGCGAGCGTGTCATAAATTTCTTACATTCCAGATTACTTTTAAGTTCGAATAGAACTATTGTTGTTGATTATCTTACGCCATTGAGATTATACACGACTTAAGGATCTTATAACGAGTTCCATTACGTGTTAGGAAGCGGCTGGTGCACATTCATATACGTAGCGGATCATTTAAAAAGTAGATACAAAATAAAAAGTTTAAAAAGTAACGTGAGCCGTTGGATTAAAAAGTCCCGTGTCATATCATGTTTAAGGTATTTCTCTCTCATCACCCATTTATCTCACCCCCAAAACACTGATCTCACTCTCACCAAAACTCACCCTCACCGTCACATTCACCACCACCACCACCATCACGAGATTCAGATCTACCTTTCACCTATGGTAGTTACTCCATCATCGGCAAAATCATCTTTGTATAAAAAGCCACTAGCCTCACCCTAAACACCTAACTCCGATCGTCATCTCTTCACTGACCACCAACAAAAACATCTTCAAGCGACCGTTGTCACACCAACGCTGCAACTACCTCCGCCGACCTCTGTTGCACAGCCGCTGCAACCACTTTTTCCGACCGCCAAACACCACAGTTACATAATACAAATATCAAGAGAAAATAAATACAGATATGTTGTATAAAGAGCTAAAAATAAAAAATGATAAAATTTGATTTTTATTAAGGAGAAAGATGAGATGAGAGATGCTTGGGAAGAAGACATATGTAATTAAAAAAGCATTTGTTGTATCTACCAACTTACACTGTACGTAGCACATTTGTAACTGTATTGAAAATGAATATTTCATTATAATAATGTGTTTTTTTGGGTTAGAAAATAGAAATGTGATTGAAAATGAATATTTCATTATAATAAAAAGTTGGTTCATCAATAAACATTGTTCATCAATAAAAAAAATGTTCATCAATAAAAAGAGTTCATCAATTTTTTTGCTGAACAACATCATAATGTTCATCAGTTTTTTTTACATTGTTCATCAGTTTTTTTTGACATTGTTCATCAGTCACATCATAATATTCATCAGTTAGATCACATTCAGTTCATCAGTTTTCTAAAAAAACACGTTGTTTATCAGTTCATCAGTTTTCTAAAAAACATCACATTCTTCATTAGTTCATCAGTTTTCTAAAAAATATCATATTGTTCATCAGTTGGGTTACAATGTTCATCAGTTCATTAGCTACATCACAATGTTCATCAGTTATATCATGTTGCTCATCAGTTTTCTAAAAAAAATCATAATGTTCGTCAGTTAGTCTTTATCATTAGTTTGTCATTTAGATCACGTTTTTTACCAGTTCATCGGTTTACTAAAAAACTCACGTTGTTCATCAGTTTTTTAAAAAAAATCATAATGTTCATCAGTTACGTCATAATGTTCATCAGTTACGTCACAATGTTCATCAGTTAAAAAAAAGCTAAAAATAACAAAAATGACAAAAAAAATTATTGTGGCACACCAATTAGTGCATTTAAATGTAGTTTTACAAGAAAAATCTCTTCAAGGTATTTTATCAAACACTTTGTGTACACTAAATATGTGTAAAACGTTATTTTTAAAATGGGATATCTCACTTATCTTATATCGGAATTTAGTGATTCAAATTTCTGGGTAAAAAACGACTAAAAATGTACAACTTTCACATTTTAAGTTTTGCGTAACTCAACCTTTAAGTTAGATAAAAATAGGGTCGAATATGCCGAAAATTTTAAGAAAATCATAATCAACTTATAATCTTTTAAAACAAATTTGCGATTTAAAAATCAAAATGCATATCTATACTACTTTATAATGCATTTAGGCCTTCTAAAATTAGAAGGCTTAAAAATTAAGCCTTCTAATTTTAGAAGGCTTAAAATTAAGATAAGGCTCCATCATGAGATGACATGTTAATAGAACAAACTATGGCTTTCACTACTTATATTTCCAAGCTGCTTCCTAACACCCAAAATTAAGATAAATAGCTCCATTAAGAAATGGCATTGTGTCGACTACCATTATGGTCATCTTTATTTTCAACTTAAAATATCTTTTTATCTACTTATTTATATTATAATCTAATTTCACCATATTTCTAAAATTTTATGCTCTTTAATTCAACATTCATTTAATATATATTTTATGAGTTTTTAATTTTTATATTTTTAGTGGGTTTATTTTATTTTAATTCAAATTTTTACAACTTTAACCTTTATTTCATTTATTCCAATCATATTATAGTTATCAATGCCCGTATGCATTCTTGTGATTACCCTTCTAGTCAAATTAAAGAGAATTAAATTCTGAAAATTATGGTGATTTTTTTTTCGTAAAAGTTTGTCGTTTAAAAGCTATGACAACTTTAAGTTTAGGGGTGAAAACTAAAAATGGGTCAATCTGCCCTTTGACCGAATTTTAAAAAAAGGAGGGAGGAGGAAAGGTTGGTGGACACACACATTGTAAGTGGATTTTTAGACTTTGTAATTTTTAGTGGCTTTTTAAAGGATCTCAACCCCACTCATATAATATGAACCATGGGGATTAAGGGTTGGCTATTCCCTTTTGGGGCTAAGTTCGAGCGCCCGTTATGGGACGGATCTTTCCAAGAGCTCGTTGGGTTAGCTCACAAAGGGTCATGGTAACTTCATGTCTCGTATAAAATTTTCGAAAGGACACTCCAACTCCACCTCACTTTGGTATGCTATAATCATGTCATGAGTATACGGCACATAACCCATGTAAACTAGCACTTGCATAAGAAGACTTTATAGACTTATCGATGGGTATTTAGTTAAGTAGCACCAGTTATTCTGCCAATGGAATCACTAGTTTTTTCCAGCAAAAAATTATCTATATATATATATATATATATATATATATATATATATATATATATATATATATATATATATATATATATATATATCTTCTTATTCGTGCCAAAAGGTGTGCTCCATTGAATTATCCTCGAACAAGGAATGGCCGAGTATGGAAAGTGTGAAACGATACATTCTAGAAATCACTTAAATAATGAAGAACGTTATCTCAATGGCAAAAACGACTAGGAATCTATGGGTTAGAAACACGATCCGAAACCGATTCTTTTTGATAAAAGTTGAATGATAACAAATCATTACAAACTAGAGAGAATTTGAGAGAGAAAAAGTGTTGAAAAATCTTAGCTAAAAATGAGTAAATGAAAGTGGAATGCCTTTTATAGGCTAAAGGCAGAAATGCAAAGACAAAAAACTTGGGTGCCAAAACGTAACAACCATTCCAACATTTACACTTCTGGTCCTTCAACTCTGGGATTGTGACAACTTCAACCCTTTTACTTTTGTCTCGTGACAAACCATCCCCCTTTAAAGATTCTTGACCACAAGAATCGGGATTATATATGAAACCTTAAGCTGAATGTAAAACCTCTATCAACAACTTGTAGCCATTTATTTATTTCAGCAACTTTTAAAAGCCCATAATACTTCAAGCTCGATGTAGCACTTCTATCATTACCTCGGTTCATTAGCTTGGTTAACAAACTTTCATGCACATTGAGAGTAAGCTGTGACTCTATCGAGTTCCCAAACATTAGATAGCCCAATATCTCTACTCCAAGTTGACACATAGACGTTAGGAAGAACATCATCTTTGTAATTCCATTCTCGAACCCAATGTTATACACCAAACCAACCCAGAACCAACATATTACCACAACAAATAGGTGACTTAGAACATTTGAGTCGCAAAGTCAAACAGTAGGACACATAACAGGAGTGATTAGAACGTACAAAGACTGGAGAGATGATTTGACACCCAGATATGCCAAACGGTGCTTCACCAACATCTAGGCAAGTCTTAAGACCAACTTGTGTATTCAATCGACCCGAAATACAAACCATATAAACAGCCAAACCATCTTCTTTTTCCTTTCGGGCAATTTCCATATGTCAAACATCACATGCTTATTTTTCCTTTTCGCTCATTTCAAAATATCAAACTCCACACCTCTTCCTCTTAATTTTAATATATAATATCTCGCCAATTAGTACGTTGCTTCTTCCTTTTTGGCCATTTCAATATATCAAGCTTCCACTCACCAGGACTAATTCCACTCTTAAAATCATCTTTTATATGCACAAACAAAGGGTTTTTATCTAAATCACTCATTCTTGTTTTAAACTCCATACCATGTGTGAGAATATAGTGTTGGTCACCTATCTGGTCTAGCCACCTTGAGCGCCTATCATTACTTTCAAACACAACAACACCTTCACCAACATTATCCATTTTTAAAACACCATTCGAAAACTTATCTGTGTCAACAAAGCTAGTACCACTTATCCCAATACCACTCATCTTTTCAAATTCAGACACATTTCTTTCATCACCTTTATTTCTTGTACCACACCCACGACCATTTTCCTCATTATACTCCCATTCATCCGCATTTTTACCTACGGTTTCCATGTATCTTTCGATATTCCCCTGTTTCTACACATTAGGTACCCATTATCCATCAACTTAGCTAAATTGTAACCAATTGCTTTAGGTGTTGTTATCTGGTTCTCAACCCAACCATCAGGCCTCTCTTCAAAACTGAGAGATTTGTTTTCTTTATTGCTATCGCCTCTTCTAACAGTGTCTAAACATTTCATGTTATCATCATTTTCTTTTGAATTCTTTGATTGATTTCCTTTAACTTCAAATTTTCTTTACCAATTTCACCAAGAACTTTCAACCCAAAATCGTCAATGATCACACCACTTGAATTCCCATTCTTACTAATACTTACGTTCATCCCATCATCACAACCCATCAAAATACCTGTTATAACAGTCACTCTATTTGCACCTCTTGATCTCATCTCCTCAATATTACAATCTTCTTCTTCAAACTCATCAAGAGCACTCAACACATTACATTCAATTTCTTTGTCATTGACATTTTCCCCACAATCTTCATCAATCACTATATACTGGTTATCATTTACTTCACTTAAACCATTTGATTCTATAACATCATCATCTTCTATATCATTCCCAATATCTTCCTTTTGTTCCTTTTTTCCTAATCATTATCGACAACATTAATACCGAAATAACTATTTTCCTTTTCAACCTCTTTTGAATGATTATTCTGATATTCATTTCATGTCTCTTAGCCAATGCATATACATCGTGAAGCGTTTTGGGTCTTAAAAGATCAACCCACTTCTCAATATCCAAATTCAACCCCAAAATAAAGAAACCCATGAGGACCCCTTCCCTTAAACACATTTTCCTAATCAAAGAAATTTGCGGATTGAAATAAGAAGTTAAAGCATCATAATATTCTCAAAACCGACCCATCTTATTTGATAAATTTGTAACTTGGCATTTCATAGAACACTGTAAATGCATCAATTTCACCTTCACTATTTTCACCATATCTCCCCTTGTTTTTTTCCCAAGATTACATCCTTATCATTATTATTAACCATTGAACAACTCACATCGTCCTCAAGATACAAACTTTTAACTGAATTTTTGACATCTACCATTGATGAACCTTGAAGATTCTTATTTTTTGTAGTACTGATTTTCGATTTTTCTGGATAGAATTGAGAGCCAATATCAGCCCTGATACCATTTGAAAATATACATTCTAGAAATCACTTAAGAAATGAAGAACGTTATCTCAATGGCAACAGCGGCTAGGAATCTATGGATTAGAAACACGATCCGAAACGGACTGCTATTGATAAAAGTTGAATGATAACAATCGTTACAAACTAGAGAGAATTTGAGTGAGAAAAAGGGTTTACAAATCTTAGCTAAAAATGAGTAAATGAAAGTGGAATGCCTTTTATAGGTTAGAGGCAGAAATGCAGAGAGCACATACTTGGGTGCCAAAACGTAACAACCATTCTAGCATTTACACTTCTGGTCCTTCAACTCTGGGATTGTAACAACTTCAGCCCTTTTACTTTTGTCTCGTGACAAAGTGATTCTAGCACAATTTGATAAAAGATGAATTAATTAATTAATCACACATTCATGATTGTTTACAAGAGTTTGGTTCAATAAAGATCAAAGAAAAACTAAAGATCAAATAAACCATTCTCAACCATTCATTTTTTCATCAAAACAATAAAATAAATTTCCACCTTCATTTTTAAAAACTAAATATCTCACAAACCATTGATCGTTAGACGAAACTAATCATACCATCACGACAAGCATAAAATTATCTTTAATTTGATATCCACATCATATCTTTCGACGAAATTTTTTCAGACTTTTTGTGGGTTTAGGGTTTCTGGTTAGGGTTTAGGTATTTAGGGTTTAGGGTTTAGGGGTTTGACTTTTTTGGGTTAAGCTTTTTAGGAGTTAGGGGGTTTAGGTTTCTTAGGGTTTAGCGGATAGGGTTTAGGTATTTTTGTTTAGCGGTTAGGGTTTTAGGGGTTTAAGGTTTAGGGGTTAGGGTTTTAAGATTTAGGGGTTAGGGTTTTTAGGGTAGGGGTTAGGGTTTTTTTAGGGTTTAGGGGTTAAGGTTTTTAGGGTTTAGGGTTTGTAGTTTTGGGGTTGTGTTAACACAAAATAGTATTTTTTATAAATTTTCATTTATAGTGTAATATACTCGAAACCGAGTAAAAAGCGATAAAAATGAGTTAAGTCGAAAGATATCAATATTGGATCTCTATAGAAAGATAATTTTATTCTTGTCGCAATTGTATAATTAGTTTTATCTAATTATTAACGGTTTGTGAGATATTTAATTTTTAAATATAAGGGTGAAAATGAATTTTAATTAATTTGATCAAAAATAAATGGTTGAGATTCATCCATTTGATCTTTAGTTTTTATGTGATCTTTATTGATCTCACCCCTTGTTTACAAAACTATACCAAATTATATATAGAATAAATTTGGTGAGGAACCTATGGAAACGTGTTATATATAATAGAAAAATCATAAATCCAGTGGCCCTTATTTAGTTTTAGGTGGCCTATGTCAATGACCCATTTTTTCCTAAGCGTATATTGGTTTTCAGTTACTATAATATTTATATATATTTGATCTTCCAGATTCATCTCTTTCGCCCAATCTTTCACCGCCTCTACACTCTCCCATCAAGCCCAACAGCACCTCTCTACTCAACAAGAAGATGTTCTTAAAAAATGTCAACTGCAAATCAAGGTTCTTTGTTTCTTTATTTTGTTTTATTCCATTAATAATTACTACAATAGTAATTAATAATAATCACATGCGCGGCAACTAATAACGAGGCTAACATTTCATTATTTGGCTTTTCTATTGAAGCTCAAATATGAGAAGTTATTAGGATTGATTTCTTTTTGTTTTCTTTCATTTGGTATAATATAATTTCTAAATCATTTTAATTTAATTACTGGATCCTTTAATTCAATTGTTTAATTTTGTGGCTTTTGTGATAATTGACTGATTGATTGAACTGTTAACTGCTTTAATTTAAACCTGGATATTTTTTTATCTTTGAGCAATTGAATATTAATTGTTTGATATTAAACTTATTATTATGAACCCTAATTCTGAGTTTCATGTTAAAATTTGGGTCTTTTGTGATAATTGAGTATTTGAATGTTTGGTTAATGTGATTTGAACCGTTAATTGTTTGAATATGAATTTATTATCATGAACCCTAATTCGGATTTTCATGTTAAAATTTTGGGGCTTTTGTGATTATTGATTAATTGAATGCTAAAAATGTTTGGGGTTTTTGTGATAGTTGACTCTACTTGAATTTGAACCTATTATTTCTTACTAATATTGAGGTTTTTTGTGATATTTAGGTAATTGAATGTTTGATTGATGTGATTTGAGCTGTTAATGGTTTGAATTTGATTAATTTGTATAAATATGAACCTTAATTTTCAATTTTTAATTTTGGGGTTTTGTGATATTTGACAAATTCGTAGCTTAATTGATGTGTTTTAAGTGTTAATTTATTGATTTAATCAGTTTCATGATAAGCCGTAATTTCAGTTTTTATAAATTTTGAATCTTTAATTTTGTTGATCGTTTGTGATGTTTGACCAATTGATTGGTTAATTGTTGGATTTTAAAGTTTAAGGGTGTTTGTTTAAGCTCATTATTTTGGCTCATGAGCTTATGTGATTTCGGCTTATGTTTCACAAGCCTATTTTTTAGGGCTTATTGCGAGAATTATGGGCTTACGCAAGTTTATTTTGGCATAATAGACTTACATAAAACTCATAAGCTTCACGATAAGTCCAAAAAATGAGCTTATGAAACATCAACCGAATCCACTTAAACTTGAAAGCATAAAAATAATCTTAAACAAACACTCCATTAGCCTGGTGTTTAGTAGTTTAATTCAGTTGAAGTGAACAAGTTATATATTTGTAACATAAGGTGTTCACAAGGTACAACCTTTAAAAATGTTGGAACTAACGAATTTTGCTTACTGCTCCAGGACGGGTTACTGACAGTGATTTTGTGCAGCAGAGTAAGTAGGAACGAAGGGATATTTGTACTGTGGCGGTGCGGGGTTGTGTTTTGCGGAATAAATAAGCAGCGTTTGAGATGCAATAGTGGGTCAGCGGGATGAAGAACCTATCCTTGAGAGTGACGGAGATATGTCAGAAATGTTTAGCACCTTCTGTTGGTGCTTACACTGAGGTAAAAATTTTCTATTAGTCAATTTAATTTTATGTTATTCATAGAATTATTTTTTATTGTTGTTGGAATTAAAGATGTATTGACTGCGCGGGTTTTGAAAGACAAGGTTTTTGTTACGTTAATTATTTTTTTGGTTTGGTTATTTTGGTACTGTGTGGCGGTGGAAACTGCTGCAGTACCTTTAATATTATCGTTGTAGTTCTTAGTGTTCGTAAGATCTTTGGGACCACCCGTTTTGAACTGTTAAAAGTTGTTATATTTATGTTTATTCTTTTGTTGTATCAATAGATAAAAATGGTTTTGTTATCTATTGTTACCTTTATGTTTAAGAAACCTAACCAAAGCAATGGTATTTCTATGCAGGCATCCGCAAATGTCAAAACAAAATTTATGACAGGTTTGTTCACTCAACTGCTCAGCCCCATAAGTGGTCGTTCGTTTCACCATCTTGGAAGGACAGGTTGTTAAACATGCTACCATATGACTTAGGCTGTTACTTGCCTAATTACAATACTTGCGAGAGGACGTCCAGATTGGCCGAGACTATGTAATAGAAATCAGAAACCCTGGTATGTTTTCTGGCCTAATTACATGATTTCGCTATTACATGTTATTTTCCTTATTGGCCGAGACTGTATAATGCAGTTTATAAATAGAGTTTCTTTATAAATTGATGTACCTGCTTTTAAAAATGGATTTATTACAAAAATAGCATATAACGGGTAGTGACCTATGGTACTTTCAGGAATTGAAACGAACAAGTGCATGGAAAACATGCATGGATGCTGGATTGACAAGTGTTCAAAATACTTTCCTATTTAAGAAGGTATCATTACTCCTCAGGTCTTTGAGGTTTTTACTCAAAAGTGCTTAGTAACCAAATTTTGTCTTCCTATCCACAGGCCTGTGATGTCGGCTGATGAACAGACGAGTACCAGGGCGGTGTCAGATTATGCTGAACAACATTGGCATTGTGATGGTTAACATCGATAACATTGTGGGTGCAGTTCAGGTACCATATCATACTCTTTGCGATAATGAGATCATTTTACAATTTATACTGAACTATAGGGCAGTAAAATTCGGTAAAATTACGCTTCTAAAAATAATAATAAAAAGAAAAAACAGCTATCTATTGAGGTAATGTTATAACAAAATAATCTATAATTTTATCTTGGACAGTCTCAACAAGATGGCGGAGAAGATGGGGAAAAATAAGCTCAAAGCAAAGGGAAACCTTCGATTTCATGCAATGGATTTTACCTAAATCTGTGAGTTTACTTGATTTTGCATTAAGGGGATTATTAAAATTAGGAATCCTCATGGAATTTGTTAATAACCAATTTGTGGTCACTGATTCTTTTTATTTTTATTTTTTTTTTGTTTTTTTATTACTATTTTTTTTATAAGGAAACCACTATCGTTCTACTAGAATTCACATGTACGGCTTTTCTACTATCCATATATTCTGACTCTTAAAGTTGTTTTCTATGTCCCGTTGTAGTCATCATGGAATTTGTTAATAACCAATTTGTGGCCATTGATTTTTTTTTTTTTTTTTACTTTTTTTATTACTATTTTTTTTTAATAAGGAAACCACAATCGTTCTACCCGTTGTAAGAAATAGACAAAAGTAGCCCATACATCATGAGGAATTTTCATTTGCTTACCTTTATTTTGGTGCTTACCAAGGGACAAATCCCCACCATCCATCTAGATTAATCTAATGGTTGGGATTAACCTAAGATTTAATAGATATACCTAAGTCCATGTTCTTTTCTTGTCTTTTTATCTTTCTTTTTTATTTATTTATTTTTTGTCTTTTTCTTTTAATTCACTTTTTTTTTCCACGTTATTCCCGTTTTTTTAATTCGCGTTTTTTTTCGCTATCATACGTTTTCGTCTGTTTTCATACGTTTTCGTTCGTTTTCACACGTTTTCGCCCGTTTTCATACTTGTTTTTACGCTTTCATACGTTTTCGTCCATTTTCATATATATTCGTCCATTTTCTTACGTTTTCGTCCGTTTCATACTCGTTTTTACGCTTTCATATGTTTTCATCCGTTTTCATATATATTCGTCCATTTTCTTACGTTTTCGTTCGTTTTCGTCCGTTTTTAAATGTTTTTAGACGTTTTCATACGTTTATGAATATCACAAGTGATATTATGTGATATTATGTGATTTTCTGTGATATTCAGATGATCACAAGTGATATTCTGTGATATTCAGATGATCACAAGTGATATTCTGTGATATTCATAATATAACTTGTGATATTCTAAATATCACAAGTGATTTTCAACTAATGTTTTGTAACATCAAAATCACAATTGATATTCAGAATATCATAAAGTGATATTTAGAATATCACAAAGTGATATCCAGAAAATCACAAGTGATATTCAGAATATCACAAATATATAATTTGAATAGCAACTACATAGTTTGGGGGAAATTGTTTAATCTTATTTTATTTGCTTATGAGCTTATGTGATTCGGTTTATGTTTCACAAGCTTAATTTGCTTATTTTGAAACTTATAAAAATATGTAAGTTTATATTTGCCACGTATAAAGAGAAAATTGTCAAATTTTGGTTTAGAGTTCATATATTCGTTCCGTTTTCATACGTTGCGGTTTTAAATGTTTTTGGCGTTTTCATATGTCTCTGATTATCACAAGTGACATTCGTGATATCACAAGTGATATTCTCGAGTATCACAAATAATATTTTGAATATCACAAGTGATATTCGTGATATCCGATGATCAACAAGTGACATTCGTGATTTTCTGATATACGTGGTTTTCAACTAATGTTTTGTAACATGAAAATCACAAGTGATATTCAGAATACCACAAAGTGATATCCAGAAAATCACAAGTGATATTCATAATATCACAAAGTGATATTCTGAAAATCACTTTTGATAGTCGAAAGCGTATGAAAACGTAAAGAAAAAAATGGACGAATCGTAAGAAAACGGGACGATAATGAAAACGGAAAAACGTATGAAAGCGAACCATAAAAAGAAAACACGTTTGAAAATTGATGAAAACGTATGAAAAATTGACGAAAACGAAAGAAAACTGATGAAAACGTATGAAAACGGACGATAACATATGAAAATGTATGAAAACGGACAAAAACTGACGAAAACGTATGAAAATAGACAAAACAAGAAAAAACGAATGAAAAAAAACGTGAATTAATAAATAAAAAAAAAATGAATTAAAAAAAAAAAAAAAAAAACGTGAATTAAATTAAAAAACGTTATTTTAAAAAAAAAGACAAAAAAAAAATATGTGAATAAAAAAAAAAAAGACAAAAAGACAAGAAAAAAAACATGGACTTAGGTTTACCTTTTTAAATCTTAGGTTAATCCCCACCATTAGATCAAACTAGAACGATTGTGAGGATTTATCCCTTGGTAAGCGTGAATTTGTGGGTAAGCAAAATAAAATGGCTCTATACATCATCCTTATCTCTTTAGTAAAACAACGCTTAGATCCCGACAATCATAATCGTTCTACTAGAATTCACACTTATGGCTTTTCTACTATCTATATATTCTGACTCTTAATGTTGTTTTCTAAATGGTGGGCCCGGCACCTTCGTGTAGGTACTGTAACTACCACCTAGATTCTTGCAGAGGGACGTCTGTAGCGACAACAACCTGCTGATAGTAACCATAATTGCACACTAATTAGACGGCAAGACATTAGCGCTCACTAATTACATTGGAAGACATTAGGGTCAGGTATTTGATTAGGCTTATTTAACTATTATTGACAAGCTGCGGTTTCATGTGAAAGGGAAGAAAATCAATCAAGGGTGCAGGTTTTCGTAATTTGCATTTAATGTCAAGTTTGAAGGCATTCAAATTCTGTAGGAACTGTATAAAACCTTTAGAACTGCAATTAAAGAATGGCTTCAGTGATAGGTAATCATTATATGAAAGTTACGGATAAATTGTGCGTTTGGAGTACAAAAATGTATTGTGAAACTGCAACGAAACATGGAACAGACAAAACCAACCAAATAGATGAAAAGCGCCCCCGTCGCAACGCGACGGGTTCCCATGCTTGTTTCTAACAATTATTATTAGGATTCACCAACACATTAACAAAATTTAATAATGGTGTTCCCCATGGTTCTTAAACTCGAAGGAAAATGTTTAATCTAATACCTAAGCACATTGCCTCCAAAAATTTTGATCCATTTACACATTCAGTTCATTTCTTGAGTCCCATCTCAGTTCTTCTCCTATATGGACTTATTGTCACTCAATAGATTACAGAATGAAAATCTTGAAATTAAAATGATATATTAAACATGTTTAAACTTTTAACTAGTTTGCGTGCATATACAGACGATTTTCTTAACAATGTCCTTTGCATGTGATTTCTTCGTCTTAATTGTTATACTTGATGAAAAGTAAGTTATGTAGTTAACCGTCGCTCGATCTATGATTGTTTACTTGAACACGTGCACCTTGACCTAGCATTGTTGAGATTCTACATGCCAAATAGAAGAAAGTTGATGAAAATCAGTATAGCTACATCATTTTCTAAGAGAATAATTTTGACTTGTATGCCGTGAAGTAAAAGTTATAATATTTTGCAATGCCTGAATATGATTTGTAGTATATGGCATACCTGCAAATCCTTTTGGAGATCTTTAATGTGCTGAACAGCCATATCTAACATGTCGGATGTGCTTGTTTGCTGCAAATGGCCAAACAAAAAGAGTTGAGCTCTCATATTTACTAGCTCACACATTATGCCTAAAGCCTAATGCATAAACTACAAAGCAAAAATCAAATTAACAAAATAAACTAATGGAATATACTTATTGAAACTGATTTTTTGCTCCATATTTATAAATAAGCCATACAGGATAATTAATTTTCCGAAGAAGCTTATGTCATTCAACAAATAATCATATGAACATTAAGTTTTAATAGTAATCCGAAACTTCCTTACAATCGTTTATTAGTCATATCAAGAAACAAACTTTCAGTTAGCAATTTCAGACAGCTATCCCTTAAAACTAGCTAGGTTGCTAAGGTCGAAACAATTACCTTGTCTATGGAAGGGAAAAGCTCTTGTAGCTTCTTCATTCTATCGCTTATCCGGGTTCTTCTCAACTGCAATTGCAATTGCATAATGCCCTTTATACGTGGTGCATGATGAGGTCTTAGTTGAAAATTGATGATGAATTGAAAACAAACAAATTCTCACCCTTTCTGCAATGCTTCGTGGGTGCGTGGCACATCCTCTTTTTGCACGTGTCTTGCACGGAGTCGAGTCTTGGTCAAATCGCAAGAACTTTTCAGCTACCGCCATCTCAGAAGAAGTTTTTGGTAAGCTCATATGGTGAATCAAAGTAGGAGTATACTGTCCAGATGCTCCATTCTGAGGGTAAGTGGGGTAAGAAACATCATTACTCAATATGTAATCACATAGCTAATTAACTAATTAAGGTTATAGTAATTAAGGAATGAAGTGAAACCTGTCTGTCCGACGTTAATGATGAATCGCCGTCTCTAGTCCTTTTCAAGCTCGTGAATGTGGAATCGTTCATATTATTTCTATTTTCGGGAATTTGAGGCAAGAACATAGAGGAAGAAGATTTATCTGATGAGAAACTAATGTGATTATTCAACCTACTCGACGGAATACTTTTATCCACATCTCTCATGCTTGGGAAACCTGGTGTCAAAATTACGATAATAAGGTCTGAATCATACCAATGAACATATATACTACCATACTTTTGCATAACAAGAATGTCACAAAGTTGTGCAACAAAATTAGGTAAATTACTATGCATCCTTTCATCATAAAGTAAACTTGACAAGTTCATTCTTTTTTGATTTTGGAAATAAAACATTTTCCAAACTCACAAATTATACGTCTGTAATCAATATTATTTACATAAAATTAAATTGAATAATTAATGGCACAAGCATGTGCTTCCGCCCCGGTTCCAAAAGCACTGGATCTTGGAATCTTTTCTCAATCCGAATCTACTTAATTTTTTATTTTTTTTATTGCAGAATCTACTAAAAAAGAGTATATTAAAATTAAAATATATATAAGAACCTAATAACATATTTAAAAACCAAATTGTCACAAGCAAGAATAGAAAAGCTAGGAGGCTAACTACTTACGTAATAGATAAACAGTTTTGAGAATGTTAAATTGTAAGGTAATAGTAGATATTAGATATTTTTCAATGGAGAAAAGGAAAGATACAACGCTTCTAGCATAGCAATTAGGTTAGCAGTTGTGCAAAACATGTCCCATGACATAAGTCTTCGACTCATATGACTTGCAAAAGCCTATGTAAAAACATGAATAAACAGACGTAACATGTTGAGTAGCTTACAACTCTAATAGATTACAAAGTTATATTTTTAGTTGACTTTATAATTGATCTTTCGAATATCCAAAGGGCAAACAAAGTCAACTGCATTTAAGCAATATTTCTACACGTTTTGTTATTATAAGGTCGATAATATACTTTTATTTAATTTTCAATTAAGCACTCCCATATATAATACTAAAATAGTAAAATCAAGTATTATCTAAATGGCTACCAATCGTTGTCTGAAACCAAAAATAGTACGGAGTATTATCCTTTCTTTTTATCCTTTAACATTGCAACCAATAGTGCCTTAAAACTGCCTTTTTGACGAAAGAAAATGTTGGACTAAAGTTTAAAAGCATTAAAATATTATTTATGAATGCATAGATTTCATTGGAGGACGTATACAAGTTGCAATAAACAAACAAATATACATTATAATAGTCTTAATGATGATAAGAACAACTGTATAACGTTTATAGAACGACAAATGATATTGAAAGCTTGCAAGTTGAAATAAACAAATGTTTTTAATAAAGTACGGAGTAATTTAGAAACTTACCATTTTCAGAATTCAAGGCAGACAAAAATCCAGCTGGAGAGCTACTTTGTCTGATTAGATTATTATTCGAATTCATCGATCTAAATGTTGACGAACTATCCATATCACCATTATGATTACTATGATGATTATAGTTACCATTGTTGTTGGTTGGTTGCATATGTGACACTTGTTGTGTATCACCACCATACATGTCGCTAGACACCCTTATACGACCTTCTTTTTCGGCTTCTAGCTTCATAGATTTTGATGATGGTTGAAATGTTTGTTCTTGTTGTTGTTGTTGTTGTTGTGGTTGCCTAGAGAAAAACGCATCATCAGCTGGCACGTTGTTCGTGTTGTCTAAAGGTGAGAAGAAGTCGTTTTCGTCTAGGAGATTTGCAAAGAACGAGCTAGGAGCTGAGCGGTAACTCGTTAATGAGGCCTTGGTTTGTCCACCTATGTTAGGTTTATGTTGGTTCTGGTTCTGCATCTGGTTTTGGTTTTGGTTAAGGTTAGGGTTGTGGCTAGAGCTATGGTTGTTATGCTCATGATGATTATAATTTGAGTACGAGTTAGAAGAAATCAACTCCTTGATTTTCGCAAACTCGCCATCAGAAGGATGCTTAAACGTAGACGAATGAAGCACCGAATTCATATCTTTAGCAATTGCATCGGATGAGCCACCATGACCATACATTATCAGAATCGTACAAATTTGTACCTCTAGTGACAGATATGTACGCAATTTAACGGATTTGAACAAATATTCATATGTTTCAACAAATGTGTTCTGTTTGTTGTAAACCTATTTGTAAAAATGGCAAGAGGGGGAAGTGGGAAAAGTGTAACTTTTATATAAAAAGCATGAGATTTTAGTGAAGAATATTAAAATACCTAAATTGCCCATGGATGTTTAAGGAAACTACATACAAGGAACCTAGCTGGCTAGTGATAAGTGTCAGGATCCTACGTGGAAGTAGGCAGGTTCAGGTAAATGGTTTCAATTGAGGCGGCTGGTGTTTCCTAATACCACTATCAAGTTTTAATCCCAACCGTTTAATAACTACTCTTTTCTAATTTTATTTTTGTACATGACTAATTTATGTGCTTAATTTGATGTGTAATAAGGATCTTGAAACACATGTCAAAAATGATAAATAAGAAATGTAATAGAGTTAATGTGTCAATAAATTAAAAGAATATGGGTTATTAATAATGTACTATATTTTATAAAGAACGGGTCTTACCCCCTCATTCCCCTGTCCTCTCTCTCCTTGTCCTCATTCCACTGACAAGGCATTAGGCATTATGCTGCGCAGAACTTTTGAAGCTTTTTGCGACGAAATAGTTGAGTGAATTTTTTATTTTAGTGTTGTTTGGTAAAGAGCGGTGAGCTTTCATATTTTTTTAAGAAAGCTCATTTTCCAATCTTCTTTAAGTTGATGGAATAGTGAGGCTACATACCACAAAGCTACTTTCCCAAACATAAATTGGGTCCTATGGTACCATTACTTTTTTTTTTTTTTTTTTTTTAGTTTAATTGTGTAGTGTTTAGTTATATGTATAATGTATTTATTTGTGTAGTGTTTTTATATGTATATTATTTTTAATTGTGTAGTTTTTTATATGTATAGTGTATTTATTTTTATAAACTTTTTTAAACTTTTTTTACGTTACTTTTTATTTAATTTGTGTAGTATTTTTACAAGGTCCCCCTTTTTATAAACTTTTTTTACGTTACTTTTTATAAACTTTTTTTATAAACTTTTTATAAATGGTTCTAAAGTTTATAAAAAAAAGTTTATAAAAAAAGTTTAATAAAAAAAAGTTTATAAAAAAAGTTTAAAAAAAAAAGTTTATAAAAAAAAGTTTATAAAAAGTAACGTAAAAAAACTTTATAAAATATTTTATTGTTATTGTTTAATTAAATGGAAACACTACACAAATTAAATATACCACACAAATAAATACAATATACATATAAAAACACTACACAAATTAAATATAACACACAAAATAAAGGGATAATTCCATATTTACCCAATCTAAACATGAAAATGTCATATATACCCAAAATACAACTTTTAAATGCATGATGTACAATGCATTTAAAGCATGTTTTGGGTAAATATGACATTATCATATTTAAATTGGGTAAATATGGAATTGCCCCCAAAATAAACTATACACAATCAAATAAACCTTAGCCATTTTTTATAAACCTTTTTACAATTAAATTAAAAAAAAAAAAAAAAAAAAAAGTTTTGGGTACAGCCGCATGTGGGGTGGGGGACCCACAGCTGGGAGGGAGGACAAAAGGGGACAAAAGCCTTGCAGGCTAGGTGGCTAGGAGTAGACCCCGTGATGATAAAAGACCACTACTGCATTTAACCACTGAATGACATGCAATGAAATTAGTCACGTGAATTAAGCATGTCAATCATTTTCCTTTACAAAGACAAAAGTATCTTCTTTTGCATTTTAATGAAGATATTACATGCAAAAATATCAGTGTCTAGTGCCTAAATAGTTTGGATTACAAACAACTTTTATTACACATAAAATTGTATTATCAACGAATAAGAAGGTAAGTATATGTTGGAGTATTTGTGACTATGTTGGAGTATTTGTGAGCAGATGATGTATATTTTCTTTTGATGTTTGTGACTTGAATTATAAAGTTTCAATCTTTTTATAAAAGTCATCCTTTTTGGTCTTTAAAATTTATAAAGCTTGCATCTTTTTAATTTAAAACTTAATTGTATCATGTTTTTTATTAAAGTTTTAAGCAATTTTAGTTTAAGATATAGTTCTTAAATCAAGTTTTATAAGTTTTTAAGCTTTCTACAATATAAACTTGCGAACTTTATTCATTTCACCATCTTAAATTTACATAAAGTTTCATTCATGCAAAGATTAGTCGAAGATTATTGGGTGTTAAAGAGCATTTGGGTTATTTACAAGCTTTAGTTGGGTTTTAGTTTAGTATTTGTTTCGTCATCATCATTCTTTACCCAAACTCGGTGCCTTCAAATCCCTCTCTTCACTTTTCTTATTTTTCATGTTTAGTATAATTAATTAGGCCTATTTTTAGCTTTATTTAGTATGATTGAGTAGATTTATTTATGTACTTGATTTGAAATGGTAATTAATTAGTGATTTGGAAGGGATGATTCTAAGAGATGCGATCCCATACAAAGTAGGGAAAATTAAAAAGTCTAGAAAGACACTCATAATGTGACAACTGTCCCCCATTCACTCCCTTCTTTTTTTCTTATTAAATTCGGTTAGGGGGTATTTTTGTCATTTTAGCCCTTTTTTATATTACACCACAAATTTCAAACGCAAATAACTTTTCAAACAACAAACTTTACTAAAAACCGATTTCACCATAATTTTTAAAATTCGATTCTCTTTAATTTGGTATAAATCTTAATAAATATTTCTAACTTTTTTTTTATATATAAAATATTTCTTGATTTTCTTGATTGTTTTGGCATTTTCGGCCCTACTTTTTACCTTCATAAATGTCGAATCGTGAAAAACTTAAAACATGAAAGTTATAGATTTTTGTTCACTCTTTACCTAGAAATTTAAATCACTCAAATTCATGTCACATGGGTAGATATCACACGTTAAAGATGGTGTTTACTCATATTTTTGTGATGGGGTTGATGAATGAAATGTCTACTTAGATTTTAGTGTTAAAGTTTAGCTAAATGCACTAATTTTTGTCCCACAACGCATCATTAATCATTTTATTAATGTAAGATTCAAAAGTGATGTTTTTAATAGTTAATGTTTTAAATATTAAAACCATGAACCAAACAATTGAACCAAACCAAAATGATGAACTAAACCAAACTGTTTAAAAAAAAAAAAGCATAAAAACCAAAATCATAAACCAAACCAAAAACTGATGAACCAAACCAAAACTGAAACTATGATTGATGAACCAAACCAAACAAAAAACTGATGAACCAAACCAAAAATGAACCATGATTGATGAACCAAACCAAATTGATGAACCAAACCACAAACTGATGAACCAAACCAAAACTGATGAACTAAACCAAAACTAAAACTATGACTGATGAACCAAAATAAACTGATGAACAAAACAAAACAAACACCAACATGTTAAGTTGAAACTATGATTGATGAACCAAAATAAACTGATGAACTATGTTTGATTTGGTTCATCAGCTTTTGGTTTGGTTCATCGCTTTGGTTTGATTCATCATGTTTTGTTTGGTTCAATCAGTCAACATTTGTTCATCGCTTTAATAATTAAAAACTTTAACTATTAAAAAACATCACTTTTTAAGTTTTACATTAATAAATGATTAATGATGCGTTGTGGGACAAAAATTAGTTCATTTAGCTCAATTTTAACACTAAAAATCTAAGTTAGACATTTCATCAAACACCTTGTGTGCAACAAATATGACTAAAACGTCGTCTTTAACGTGCGATATCTCACTCATATCATATCGGATTTGAGTGATTCAAATTCTAGGTAAAGAGTGAATCAAAATCTAAAACTTTTGTGTTTTTAAGTATTTTATGATTCGCAAATTTTAAGGTAAAAAATAGGATCTAAAATAGCAAAAACATCAAGAAAATCATGACCCAATGAATATGTCAAAAAAAGAAGTTTCGAAATAATTAAAAAGATTTATACCAAATTAAAGAGAATCGAATTTTAAAAATTATGGTGAAATCGGTTTTTTATAAAAGTTTGTGATTTAAGAGATATGTGCATTTGAAGTTTGAGGTGGAAAAGAAAAAATGGATCAAAAGACCATATTACCCCTGAACGGATTTTATGTTTAATTTAAAATGAAGGACACGCGTCACACTATGAATGACTTTCTACACTTTTTAATTTTACCCACTTTGCAATAGATCCCCAACCATGATTCTAATTTAAGCTGGGACTTTTGATTTAAACAATAATCCGGAGGATATTGTTTTTAAATAGGTTAAAATTTGTTTTAACTACATCTAAAAGTGTAATCACGTACGATTTTAGAACTTTGTTATCTATCTAGTCAAAAGTTTTTTTTAGTGATACATCAACTGAAAAGAATTTTATAAAAAATCAACTTTAAGAAGTAGATTGTGGATTATCGTTGTTTGGATTAAATTACCCTCTTTTCTCGAGTTTATTGGGTAAACGGAACCGATGACTAATAACTTGGATTGTTGGTCCGATATTTTTGTGTAAAACCATGTAATGTATGAAAAAGAGTTTGAGCAAATGAAAATAACCGATGTTCATTAGAAATAAGAGCATGTTTACACAATATTGACCTGAGTCAACTAATAATACCCATTTGTACATTACGACTGTATTAGTCTTACTTAGAAGTTAAGGTGAAGGCTTTACGAGGGATAGTTGCTGAATACTATCCCTGGTAATGACAAATGTTACTCTTCAAGTTATGAAGAGGAAGATCCCACTTAGAAGAGAAGGAAGTTTCTAGTGGTGGAATCGATTGCTTATCACTACTACTAACCTCCCTTTATATACTAGGGAGATACACTATTTGTAGTTACAAAAGAACAATGATATCTAAACTAGAACCAAACTGGAAGTAAGGTACACGTGCAATCGTGTGGCTATGGTTGCTTTACTGTGCTGACACCTCATGTAAGTTGGTTTCCCTCTTCTCGATGAGTCTCTATCTTCCCAGGGGTTTTCCCGTTTTGCCTTATCTCAAATTACTCCCCGTCTAAGCGTCTTTGAGAACTTCAGCCAGATCCTTTCGACATACTTTAGCAAGTATCTTGAAGTATACTCTAAGCGTGTCTAATAAATGTAAATGATCAGGCTGCATGATTCTTCTGGATGGTGTTGATAAGTCTTTTAAAGCCCTAGAGACATTTTTTAGTCCTCCAAGACTCTAGTTGTTTGTATTCTCCTTGTACTTTTCTAACTGACTTCGCATCAGGTTAGAAAGTATTCATTCATGTTAGTCTTCGACTTTCACAAAGCTATATTTTATTCCCCAAGAAGTATACAGCATATATGAGTTGTTTATGGGGCATACACGAATATCTTGCAAGACAATGAATGGTGTATTATTTTAAAGGGTTGTTTAGGATAAAGAATGGAACAGACAGTTTCCTTAGTACATTGAAGTAGGACTGATGTGCAATAATCTCAGTGATTGAGGTGGGCCAAAACCAAAACTGGACCAATGGAAAACAGTGATATAAAATATGCTATGCTGATAATGGCAGATTTTAAGGGAGTGTTTTGGTCAAGCTAAAACATTCAAAATATGTGATTTGCAGGTCACTACAGTGTGACAAGACCTTGTACCTTGGAGTCTTTTTGGTGTGATTGTACCTACTTGAAACAAATATGTTTATCCAAGCTTGGCATTGGGAGGAAGTTTGGTGAGCTATGTAGGATCAATAGGAGGTCTAATTCAAAGAATGATACCCTAAAGTAGGACTATGCACAGTGAAAGGTAAGTGACTTGGGAGGATGGTGTATGATGGATGGAATAGAGAGGAATGAAAGATGATCCTTCTTGGTCCATCCAATACATTATCACATGAGGTAATGAGTGGTCTTCCCTTAAGGAGTGCGTTCCCAAGTGATTGAAGCCATTCTTGAGATGGAAATGTAAGTCACTTGGTATATCCCTTGAAGGGATATGGGTTCGTAACGATGCCATACATCCTTCCTACTATGTGATTTGCAGGTCACTACAGTGTGACAAGACCTTGTACCTTGGAGTCTTTTTGGTGTGATTGTACCTACTTGAAACAAATATGTTTATCCAAGCTTGGCATTGGGAGGAAGTTTGGTGAGCTATGTAGGATCAATAGGAGGTCTAATTCAAAGAATGATACCCTAAAGTAGGACTGTGCACAGTGAAAGGTAAGTGACTTGGGAGGATGGTGTATGATGGATGGAATAGAGAGGAATGAAAGATGATCCTTCTTGGTCCATCCAATACATTATCACATGAGGTAATGAGTGGTCTTCCCTTAAGGAGTGCGTTCCGAAGTGATTGAAGCCATTCTTGAGATGGAAATGTAAGTCACTTGGTATAACCCTTGAAGGGATATGGGTTCGTAACGATGCCATACATCCTTCCTACTATGTGATTTGCAGGTCACTACAGTGTGACAAGACCTTGTACCTTGGAGTCTTTTTGGTGTGATTGTACCTACTTGAAACAAATATGTTTATCCAAGCTTGGCATTGGGAGGAAGTTTGGTGAGCTATGTAGGATCAATAGGAGGTCTAATTCAAAGAATGATACCCTAAAGTAGGACTGTGTAAGTGAAAGGTAAGTGACTTGGGAGGATGGTGTATGATGGATGGAATAGAGAGGAATGAAAGATGATCCTTCTTGGTCCATCCAATACATTATCACATGAGGTAATGAGTGGTCTTCCCTTAAGGAGTGCGTTCCGAAGTGATTGAAGCCATTCTTGAGATGGAAATGTAAGTCACTTGGTATAACCCTTGAAGGGATATGGGTTCGTAACAATGCCATACATCCTTCCTACTTTGATCTTTGTGGGTGTTAGTTGAATGGTCTTGGTGGAGGGATGTTATGGAAATGTAGTTAGATGGTATGGTGCTTATAAAAGGTGAATATAGTTGTGCAGTGAAGCAAAACTGCTCTGTATTGAATCCTTGCCAGAGATTAACTATATCTGATATGAGTTGCTATATCAGATATCAGATAAATGAATGTTGTTTTGTATCTGATTTGGGGATTGTCCAAAATCAGTGTATGTTATTCCTATGATGTACAAAATGTTTAAATATTAATATAATTCACCTTTTGCATCAAAAAAAATATATGAGTTGTTTATTCTCTAATATGTGAAGATACTCAGAGAGTTCTTTTGGTCAGACCCGTTGTTCTTTATAACATCATTTGATTATATCAAATGGTCTTGGACTTTAACTCTTATGAGGTTTACTTGCTGAGGTGTATACCTTTGCGAGATAGCTGATAGTGATCATCAGTGTTGATCCTTTTTCAGGGAGTAAACTTTGCTCGTAGTTTACATTTTGACTTTATAATAGAATGAATTGTTTCTCTGATTTAACCAGCTATTTAACTTAGTCTGATTTAATGCTTCAAATATTTGTGAGAGATAATTTGGTCAAATTTTGACCCTAACATAGACTAGCATGTAAACTAATCCAAGGGTCATATTTCTATTTCAAATTATCGATCATCCAATCCAAATCACCACTTAGTCACCATTAAGAATCAACCATCTCCAAACAAGTATATTCCTTCTCATATATTTGTCATTATCATTTTAGTTTATTTAGTAGTTATTCCTTAGCGTTATTTTGTCTTTATTCTTTTAAGTTTCCCTTTGAGTATAATTCAAAAAAAAAACAATTTTTTTTTATTATCTAAGCATCCAACTAAGAACGAAAATGTAGGTCTTAAATTCACCACTTGATAAAATCGTTTAGAACTCGAGAATTGTTAGATCTCATCCAGGGTTAACAATAACAAAGTTAACAATATACGCAGTGGAATTAGACAAAACATCAATGTTATTGTAACAAGGTTTTCATCATTATCTTCTCTATAACAATCACACCATACAAGCCCTAATTCTACCTGATCAATCGTAGAACGATTATCTAACTATAGTAGGGTCAAAAAAATTCGACCTTAGGGTTAAACACATCTACTAGTCGACTACATTTTTCTTGTGCACTCATAAAACTCATGACCTAATGTCTCTTTATATAATACAGATCATCTATGTTTACAAAAGATATTTATTTAAACAACTAAATATTTTAAACATTTATCTTTATCTTCTGTAATCTTTTATCTTCTTAAGGAGATCTTCTAGAATCTTCATCTTTTGTAGAATTCCATCTATACAACTTATGAAAATGGACAAAAACGTATAAAAACGAAAAAATGCTTTTATTATGAGATAGTTATTTGCCATTCTAAAAAAATAGTTTTTAGTATACGTGATCAAATATGAAAGACAAGAAACACAAGAAAAATAGGTTGTTTGATTAAGTCTTAGGTTTAATCCCCACTATTAGATCAAATTAAATGAATGGTAGAGATTTATCCCTCAGTATGTATCAAAATAAAAGTGTACATGATGCGCGTACGAAGCGCGTTCGGGGTCAAATGAACTTCCTTTTCTTCGAGAAAAATTTTCAACCACCTAGGCAGTGAACCTAATCGTTGTAGTGTAGTATTGGGTAAGCCTCGGGGATTGATATCGTTCTCTAGGGGAATAGGAATGCTAGCAAGAAATGTATTACGCTAAGGTGGGGGTTGAGGAAGATTCTTTTTAATCATTTTTTATTGTTTTTTAGAAAGCTAAAGTAAATATCTCGGGGCAATTGGTTTGGGGGTGGTACTTTCTACCAATTACTTCAACTATTCTAATTATCTGATACTACGGGTAGTTATGTCTATTTGATGTGTGCTCGTATGATGATTAAAAATATGTTTACCTAGATACTATTACTCCCTAGTTATCTTTTATTGGTAGGTTGAATTGTCACACCTTATCTTAACGCGTTGTATTCCTAAGGTTGTAGGGAATGCGTATGCCCTAACTCTTTGAGGTTACCTTTGGCTTTAGCCTACGAAATCCGCAAGTCCTTAAACTATTTCATTCATAAGCCTCACTTTCACAAAGATTACTCAAGCATTAAACACAACGAAAGCCTAGTTGCACTCCTAAGCCAATTACAATTAAGATAAGAAACAACCTAACAATAATCAATAACTAGGTTTCATAGATCTAAGCAAACACACAAGAAATTTAGCTAGAAATGTTAAACAAGCAAGCATACACAAAATCAATTGAATACATAATGATACTTTGGATTAAAATACTTAGCTCGATGTGTAAAATAGGGTTTGGGACCCTAAGATACTGTCCAAATCGGACTACAAACGTTTAGGGTTTTTCTCTCCAAAAGTCTACCTCCTTAAATGTAGAAAAATCGAATTCTATATATAGATTTACAAGTGCGACGGCGTCACCTTATAGATGGGACGCTGTCGGCTCGCCGTCATTAGGGTTTTCGTCTTGGCCAATTCATCGATGGGATGACGTCACCTTAGAGTTGTGACGCCGTCAGTCTTTAGCTGGGACGTCGTCTTGGTTCTGGATCTGGGCCGTCTGAGATGAAAAGTCTGAGTGACGCCCTTCTTCTTCAAAGCCTGACGCCGTCAGGTTGTACGTGCAAAAATTCCACTGAGCCATCTGGTGCATGTTTTTATCAAGTCTGTATAGAGGGATGGCGTCGCCCTTTGATTGGGATGCCGTCAGGTTCAGTTTGAGCAGCTTGAGTGGCTTCGATCTTGATTTTGCCATTTTCTTCATGTATTCGCTCCTTTTCGTCCAAATGGGCATCATTCCAGCATTTTGCTTCCAAAAGACCTAAAAAGTGAAAAGGAACGAAATTAAGCAGTAACGAATATAAAAGTGGTCTATTAAGGGCTTAAATGACCCCTTAAAAGTGTATGTTAATACAAATATCGTCATTAAACGTTATTTATATTTTTTATCTTTACCAAAGTTTTGTTAACGACAAAAAGTAAATTTAATTTTTATAAAGTTTAAAGCTTGTCAAGTTTAATAGATATTAAAACAAGCTTTTTCAAACAATATCTTCATCACTCAAGCATTTACATTGTGATTAATCATATCTTGATATGTCTCTAACCATAATGTATGATAGTAGTTTTAGAATGTTTTAGTTTCTTAAAAACTAAACATTACTTATGTATTTGCATATTTCTAAAAATAGAAAAACTACACATGACATCATGTGATGCATCATGGAAATCATTGGAAGATTTTATTGGATATTTTGTGTAGATTTGGACTCTTCATATCTTACACAATCTTACATAGATATGGTTGACTTTGGCAAGATCTTGATATCTTGCTGTCAGACCTCGGCGGCACCAAAAGGTATAACGGACGGAACCATTTTGAGGGGTCCGCGGTCCGTGGTGCCTGCTGATGGTTTTGGCTATAAATAGCAAAGCCAAACCAAGTAGTTTTTCATCCCTTTCTATCATACTCTTATACATATCTTCTCTCTAACCTTTCTAACTCAGTTTCATATCATATTAGTGATCTCTTTTGTAGCAAAGAAGATCAAGTCACATTCAAGCTTCAACGAGAAGTTGGAAGTCTTGTTTGTTTAGTGTTGTATGATCTTGTGTTGATTCATACTTCATTGTTGTATCAAACTATCATAATCTTGTGAGTGTGAGTGGTTAGTATTTTAGTCCTCAAAATACATTGTGTGTGGGAGTGGTTGTACCCTTGGAAAGAACTCGACATTTAGCTTAGTGTCGGAAATAGTGTGCAAGCGAAGTGTAAAGGTTTCTCCGTGAAAGGAGCTTGTTGACTAGTGAAGTTAAACTCTCGAGTGTGAGACTCGGGAGTGGAGTAGGGCAAGGAAAAAGAGTCCTTGTAGACCGAACCACTATAAACAACTTGTTGTGGTTTGATCATTTCTTTCCTTATTTACTCTTTACATATTGCTTACATATTTCATTAACATATCTAAGATCAATATCAATTGATCTTTCAATAAGTTTCAAAACAAAGTTTTTAATGGGTAAACTATTCAACCCCCCTTCTAGTTTTCTACAATTGGTACTAGAGCCTCGTTGCTCAAGAATTTCTAAAATAATTTGTATTTTATAAACTTGAAACGATCCATGGATTCTGAAAACTTTAAAGAAGGGCAATCTATGCAAAGACCACCACTCTTTGAAACCAATGGATTTATCTATTGGAAAACCGTTTTGAAACATATGTAAAATCAAAAGATATAGATCTTTGGTTTGTTATTGTTAAAGGGATTTTAGTTCTACAACAAAGGATATTTCTGTTGATGAACAAAAGAAATTAGTTGCTAAAAATAATGAAGCTAAAATGATGCTTTATAATGCTTTGCCTAGAAAAGAATATGAAAGAATTTTTATGTGTGAAACCGCCAAAGATATTTGGGAATCTTTGATTGTTACACATCAAGGTAATTCACAAGTCAAGGATAACAAAATTGATCTTCTTGTTCAACAATATGAACAATTTGTTATCCTGAAGATGAAACCATTGATTGTGGCTTTGCTCGCTTTAATACTATTATTACATCACTTAAAGCACTTGATGAATCTTTTCGTAGTAAGAACTTTGTCGGGAAATTTCTTAGAGCACTCCATCCAAAATGGAGAGCTAAAGTGACCGCTATTGAAGAATCAAAAGATCTCTCAAAATGTCACTAGACGAGCTAATCGGTAACATCAAAGTACATGAAATGGTGATGGAGAAAGATTCGGAGATCATCAAAGGAAAAAGGGAGAAGATCAAATCCGTTGCTCTAAAAGCAAAGGCGGAATCAAGTGATGATGACGAATCTTGCTCCGGTAGTGAAGATGAGGAGTATGCCATGGCCGTTAGAGACTTTAAAAAGTTTTTTAGAAGAAGAGGAAAGTTTGTAAGACAACCTCGAGAAGAAAAGAAGCCATTCCGAAAAGATCGGGATGACAAAAAGGGTAAAGGTGAAAGAAAGTGTTTTAGATGTGGTGATGCAAGTCATCTCATAGGAGAATGTCCCAAGCCACCTAAAAGCAAAACTCAACGAGCTTTTGTAAGTGGTGCTTGGAGTGATAGTGAAGATGATGAAGAGTCAAGCAAGGAAGAAATCGCTCTAATGGCACATGAGTCAAACGAGGTACATTCCGACTCTTCTTATTCTTCTATTGATGATGACACTTTGCAAAAACAATACAATCAATTGTGTGAGCTAAGTCTAAAAATCATAACTAAAAATAAATTTTTAAAACCAAAAAGGAATTTTTAGAAAATGAAGTCTATGAGTTAAAAGAAAAAGCAAAACGACTAGAAAAGGGAAAAGCAAATGACAATGGTTGTAAATCATGTCAAGAGCTTAATCTTGAAATAGAAAAACTAAAGCTCACGCAAGATGTTCTAATCGAACATAATTCTAAATTTAAAAGGTTTAACAAAAACATCGCTCTTGCCGATGAAATAGTTAAAATACATAAAACACCAGGAGATATGAATGGGCTAAGATTTAATGAGGTATTAATTCCAAAGAGTCAAAACAAAACGGCCGAAAAAGATGAACAAACTGTCAAAACTGCTGCAGTAAAGCACGGACGAGACGGACCCAAAATAAGGGTTCCTTCCGTTGAAAGAAATGGTGCCGTGGGTACTTCAGTAGAACAGAATGTTTGTGATACGGACCGTAATGAATTTTTCAAAGTAACAAAGAAAACCAAGGATAGTGTTAAACTAAAACCAGCTGTTACATCAGGAGTAGGACTTGCTAAAAATGAATTTAGATAAAAAAAACTACCTAACAACGACATAAAAGACCCTTTGCCAAATGCCCCTTTCCTAAGAGCAACCACAACGTACAACCCAACTACCAACACAACGGTTGGAATCAAAACTTTCCTAGACCATATCAAACTCCAGATTACATGTCATGGAACTCTTACCCATCGTTTCCATACATGAATCAAATAAATGGTATGTTTAACCCAAACGGACCCATGAGATATTGGGGACCAAATGCTTGGGTTATTTGCTTCGTAGGTATGCTTGAAAGTTGGATTGGAACCTGATGAGTGGATAAAAGATAGTGGATGCTCACGACACATGACGGGCAACAAAAGTCTCTTCTCATCATACCAAGAGTATGACGGAGGTAATGTCACTTTTGGTAGCAATCTCAAAAGCAAAATCATTGGCAAAGGTACGATCGCTCATAACTCCCTAACTATTGAAAATGTTGCTCATGTAGATAGGTTAGGATTTAGTCTACTTAGTATTAGCCAATTATGTGATAAAAAGTATAAAGTACTATTTGATGAAAATGGTAGTAAATACTAAAAGATGGTATCACCATAGCTAAAGGAGTTAGGAAAAATAACATATACGTCATGAAAATAGATAAAACATCTAATGACAAACTTTGTCTAACAACGTTAGATGATAGCTCATTTCTTTGGCATAGACGCTTAGGTCACGCTAATATGAGACTTATACAAAACTTATCTTCAAAAGAGCTAGTTAGGAATTTACCAAAACTTAAATATGACCAACACTTTTGCGACGCTTGCAAAATTGGTAAACAAACCCATAGTAGTCATAAATCTAAAAATATGGTGTCCACATCTAAGTGTCTAGAACTATTGCATATGGATTTGTTTGGTCCATCCGCTATAAGAAGCTACGGAGGCAACTTATACACTTTGGTCATAGTAGATGATTACTCAAGGTTTACTTGGACGTTGTTTTTGAAAACCAAAAATGAAGCTTTTGATAAATTTGAAATTCTTAGCAAGAAAATTCAAAATCAACTAGGTGTTAAAATCGTGTCGATCCGAACGGATCATGGTCGTGAATTTGACAACGAAACTCAATTTGGAAACTTTTGTGATACAAATGGTATAACACATAACTTTTCGGCTCCTCGAACACCTCAATCAAATGGAGTAGTAGAACTTAAAAATAGAACAATTCAAGAAATGAGTAGAACAATGCTTAATGAACAAAACATTCCTCAAAAGTTTTGGTGTAACGCCGTTGACACTTCTACATATATTTTAAATAGAGTCTTAATACGTCCTTTCTTAAACAAAACGCCATATGAGCTTTATAAAGGTGAAAAGCCAACTTTAGGATATTTTAGAGTTTTTGGATGTAAATGCTTCATTCTTAATACTAAAGATTATCTCACCAAGTTTGACCCAAAGTCTTATGAATGTGTATTTCTTGGTTATTCTCAAACTAGTAAAGCTTACATTGTCTTAAACAAAGAAACAATGATAGTCGAGGAATCGTTGAACATAACATTTGACGAAAGTCCACCTCCCTCTAAGACATCACCTTTGGTAGATGATGACTTAGTTGAAAGTCAAATGATAGAAAGTCAAGAAATAATTAAAAATGACAAGGAAGATGAACCATTAAATAAAGAGATTATAAACATCAAAGAATCTAAAAGTCATCCTTTAGAAAAGGTCATAGGACAACTTAATCAAAGAACCTTAAGGTCACAAGCCCAAAATCAAAGTAATTATTTTTGTTTTGTATCCACCATTGAACCGAAAAACATAAATGAAGCAATAAAAGATGAATCATGGGTAATTGCCATGCAAGAAGAGTTAAACCAATTAGTTAGAAATGATGTTTGGAAATTAGTTCCAAAACCTAAAGATCAAACTATAATTGGAACGAAATGGGTTTTTCGAAATAAAATGGATGAAAATGGTGTAGTATCTAGAAACAAAGCTAGGCTTGTTGCACAAGGTTATAATCAACAAGAAGGGATTGATTATGATGAAACTTATGCACCGGTAGCTAGACTTGAATCTATTAGAATATTACTTGCTTATGCATGTGATTATGACTTTAAATTATTTCAAATGGATGTTAAAAGTGCATTTCTTAATGGGTTTATTAACGAAGAAGTATATGTTGCTCAACCTCCCGGTTTTACCGACTTTGAGAAACCACATCATGTCTTCAAACTCAAGAAAGCATTATACGGTCTTAAGCAAGCACCAAAAGCTTGGTACGATCGACTTAAGACTTTTCTTGTTGATAACAAATACACTATGGGATTAATAGATAATACTCTTTTTACCAAGAAAAATGAGTCACATATTATCATTGTTCAAGTATACGTTGATGACATCATATTCGGATCAACTTGTCAAGAGCTATGTGATGATTTCTCTAAAATCATGCACGACGAGTTTGAAATGAGTATGATGGGTGAATTAAACTTCTTTCTAGGACTTCAAATAAAACAACTAGAAGATGACATATTCTTTAACCAATCTAAATATATAAAAGACATGCTTAAGAAATTTGGTCTTGAAGATTCCAAACCAACCAAGACACCCATGTCCTCGGACACTAAACTCACCAAGGATGAGGAAGGTGAATCCGTAGATAACACTAAATATAGAGGAATGATTGGTAGTCTACTCTATCTTACGGCTAGTAGACCCGACATTATGTTTAGTGTTTGTCTATGTGCTCGCTTTCAAGAAAACCCAAAGGCATCACACTTAGAAGCCTTAAAAAGGATTTTTAGATACATTAAGGTAACAACATGTTTAGGATTATGGGTATCCCAAAGGAACGGGTATAGAAACCATAGTGTATGCCGACTCGGATCATGCCGGTGACTATATCGATAGAAAAAGTACAAGTGGTATTTGCACTTTTGTTGGACATTGTCTCACCTCATGGTTTGCAAAGAAGCAAACGGCTTTAGCCATCTCAACTACTGAAGCGTAGTACGTCTCACCGAAAAAGCATGTCAACAAGCTCTTTGGATGAAGCAAGCTCGTAGATTACGAATTCATCTCAACGATATTGTTATACTATGCGACAGCAAAGGAGCCATCGATCTCAGCAAAAATCCCGTTCAACACGCTCGTACAAAGCATATTGAAATCCGTCATCACTTTCTTCGCGACAATGTTCAAAAAGGAAACATCTCAATCGAGAAAGTATCCTCCGAAGACAACATTGCTGAAATCCTAACTAAGCCTCTCAAACGAGAACCATTTAATCTTCTTAGACTTGGTTTAGGGTTAATGGAACCAAACATGTAGGATAAACATAGCCTAAACATCAGAATAATCAAAACAAAACAATTTTGTGTTATACCTGCTACTGTAGCCACGACACCAAACGACAACAAAGACGGAACCATTTTTATGGTGTCGTCTGGTCTGTGGTGACTACAGAAGCAAAACTGCTACCTACAAAACATCTTCTTCCTCAAAACCCACTTTACCAAAACGTGTAAACATTAAACCCAACTCATTATTGACACATTCTCACCCACTAATCACCGAAGATAACATCATTGTAAGTATCCTAACTACATTTTATCTCTTAATTCTGAGTCTAGGATTCTTATTTGTGCACAAAATCACTACATGGGGTTTGTATATATTCTTATATAAAACATGGATTCAATTGAAAAATTGCATAACTAGTCATTGAAATTATGTACTACATTATCATATTGCATAAACAAATCATGCTTCCCACTAATCAATAGATAATGACTATAAGGCCTTATTCAAATAACCAAACACCCCATGTCAAAATATTTTGAAAAGCTTCTCACTTGTAGGAAAATAATTTTTCATTGTTAATACAAATAGAAACGTTAAATTTTCATCACTTGCATGCTCTTGAATACTAAAGGTATTGCATAACTAATATGCATTCCCGGGTATATTCAAATGAAGCCATATTAAATTAGGAGCATTTGGGTTATCTCATGGTATTTGCCAAACACCCTACTAAAACCATTTTTGTGCATAAAATGAGTCGAGATAACCGCAACTCCAAATCGTTTTCATATAGGCATACACTAGAACCAAAACGTTAAGTTTATTCTCATTTTTAACATGTTAATTCTTGCTCCTAGGAATAACCATGGTAGCCGCAAGATTCTATGATCACAAGGATACCCTTAGCTACATTCCCAAACATCACAAAACCAAAGGACTCACCAAGGAACAAGTCAAAATATTTAAGAGTCTAGAGACTAGGTACTTCCATGAGGGTAGAACCATTCACTCCTCTTTTATCGAAAATACCAATCTCCGTGAAGAGCTAGCCGCTATTCAATTCGATTATCTCCTTGACATCGATGAACCTATTTGTCCTAGGTTTGTGTTAGAGTTTTATGCTAGTGTCACCGGTTTCATTGACGAAGATGATGAGTTTAGCCTTAGATTTAAGATCAATCAAAACGACTACACCATCTCCTTAACCAATGATTGGTGCTGAACTAGTCAAGTCTAATCACACAAGCTAGCCACTTGTGAATGGCCAACCGTAATAGACTTAAAACTGCTCAAAAACCAATACAATGAAGATCAGGAGAGTATAGTGTTTCCCCGGGTCGTTAAGTCCCAACGAGCTGTGCGAGAATAGTCAAACGTAAAGTGATCGAGAGGATTTGAAAGGGAAAGGATAGTGATTGATCTATACCTAAAGAGAAAGCCCATAAACTACAGGGGCTTAAATGCAAATTAAAGGAAATTAAAAAGATAAGAAATATTAAATAAACGCTATCACTATTTTTAAAATTGATGAACGTTTAAAACTTTATAACTTACGTTTAAATAAAATTACGTAAACGTACAAAATAAAAAGTGAGATCTAAGAAATAAAAGACCTAAAAATATGAAAATGACATTTTTACAAACCTAATAATAAAAGAAAATTTATAGAAAAAGAAAATTATTTTTATAACTATTAAATTAATTATTATTAATTAAAAACTAATTTTAACTATTTAATAATAACCTAAAACACAAGAAAATATGAAATAAAGAGTGAAAAATAAAATTAAGACTTGGAAAAATCTAAAATAACAAAAGAGAATTTTCAAAACTATTTTTATATTTATTTTTCTATTTTTTATGAATTTTAAACTATTAAAAACTAATTAAATTACTAAAAATTACAAAATAAACTATGAAAAATCTGGAAAATTACTTTTTTTACTTTTTATATTTATCTAAACCTAAGAAAAATGAAAAATTATTTTTTTGAACTTTTTCTGAATTAATTGTATTAAAAGCTATTTAAATAATCCTAAAATTTGTTTTTAATTAAGAAAAATAGTAAACTGTTATGAAAAATTATGAAAATTTCAGGAAAAGTCTAACTTAATATCCTGAATCTAAGAAAAATAGAAAAACATGGGCTTGTTTGTGAGAAATTGAAGCAAAAACCAAGTGCTTATGAAATAAGCACTTAAATAAGCCAAGGGTACCAAATGGGAACCAACCTGAACACGAAGCTTTGTTAGGCTAAAATCACTCAAATGCAACTTATAACAACAGGCTTCAACCTCTGGATTGCAAGATTAACAGATTTGATGTTTTGAGCTTATTGTGCAAAACAGTTGTGAAGGTACTACTTTTAAGCTAAAGATTAAACTACCAAATAAGCTGAAATGCAAAACAAAAGGTTTGAACCTCAAGAAGACACAGTTTTGGCTACTTGTAAACCAAAATGAGATCAAGAGAAGCTCGAGGAGCTTGGAATAAGCTCTGCAATAAGCTGGATAAAAGCTCACTCTGATGAGCTTGTGAGCGGGCATATAAGCCTGTTTGATGAGCTTATTTGAAGCTTTTGAAAAATTAATAAAAATCAACAAAAATACTAATAAGAAACTAGACCAAGAGAACTTATAAAACCCAAAGTTTCATTGGAATTGGCCCAGAATTGACTCAAGTAAAATCATCTCAGGTCAGCTCAAAATGCATTTTTCATGTTTTGACTTTCTTTTGACAGATTAAGATGTTGACTAAACTGAACTTGGATCTTGATTTGTTAGCGATTTTGATGTTTTGTGGTATAATGAGACTAAAACAAGCTACTCTAGTGATTTCCAAGCATGAAACAAGCTTATGACTTCCCAAACTCTTAACAGTTAATGAATTAAGAAAGTTAAAACAAGATTTTGACTTTTCAGGTTTTAAGATGCAATATAATGACAGATATAGTTCAAGTGAACAATATTAAGGCTAAGTAGACATGTATCAAGCAATAACAAGAGCTTAAGCTTTAACAACCTTACTGATCCAAACACACTTTTGAAACTGTTTTACTACTTTTAACTTGGCTAAACACTGATCTAGTAGATATTATCACTTTTACTGATTATTATTATCCTAATTACTACTAGTGGACATGTTTAAATGGTTTAATGATCACAATTTCAAGTACACATACAAACTGCAAACTGACTAAGGAATGAAAAATGAAATGTAAACTCACAATTGTCCAGCTTTATTGTGCAGCTTATACCAACCCAAATACCTACTATTTTATATCAAACCTAACCCAAACACTGCTCTTGCCCCAACCCATTCCATTCCCAACCTGCTTGAACCCAATTGTTCTTCTCTGTTGACTTTTGTTGACTTTCAACCAAATTTACTTGAAAATGAGATGTAAGCTCACTCAAAGCTATAATAAGCTTGAATAGGCTTATTTGAGTTTAACTTAAGCTGTTAGAACCTTTGGACATAAGATTTTGAATTTGAAATTTTAAACAGTAAACATGATCAACTGAAATTTAAGTGAAACTTGAATTAAGGTCCAAACTGAATTACAACAACTAAATAACTTCTTTTCAGTACAATAAAACTTGGAATTACAAATTTAAAAGTTACTTAAGACATTTTTAAGAAAATTACGACATACATAAATTTAAAAAACTAAAAGACTTCTTTCTTCTCTGCACTTCCTCTCTCTTTTATGCTCCAAATCACTTCCACGTGGCCTTCTGAGAGAATCCCACCACTTTTCTTGGCCAATGGGTGAGTTTTGAGCCTTATCACATTTTGGCGGGAAAGTTGGTTTTGACTTGTAGGCCTGTGAAATAGCAGCTAGGGGGGGGGGCATTTAATGTGGTGGGAAAAGTGGGTAATGGTGATGATGAGGGGGAAGAAAGGTGAAAAGGTGATGGGAGATGGCAGGCAAGTTGGTTGCAGAGGAGAGGTGGAAGAAGATAAACAGGACAGGTGGTGTGGGCGGGCAAAGCTGCTTGGTTTGACTTGGGGTTCAAAAAGGGAATGACAGGGGGTCCAAATGGTGAAATGGCAGGGGGTCAAAGTAGTTTTGACAAGGCTTAGTTTAGCTTAAATGACAAGGACTAGATTTGTAAATCTGATTTTTGAAGGACCAATCCTGCCAATTTCCCAAAGTTGTCACAAGGAATAAAACTGACAACCTTTAATAGTACAAGGACTAGATTTGACAATTTCAATTTTCCAGGGACCAAACTTGACAATTTTGAAAGTTCAGGGACCTAAGTTGTAAATTTGTAATTTTAAATTTCAAGGACTAATTTTAACAACTTAAGAATCCCTAAGGACTTAAAATGATATTTTTCTTTATTCGGTTTTACCAGGGGACTTTTTGACAACTTTTAAAACTTGGGGACTAAAGCAATTATGCAAACTTGATACGTTTTTCACCGATTTTGATATTTTACATTTAAAACACATAAAACACTAATTTGTGATATTTTTATCATTTTGATGCATTTACGAGTGTTTTCGGATGTTTTTGCAGTTTAAATGGTACAAAAATGATGAGTATTTAGACACTCATCAATCCCCCACTCTAAGATATTGCTAGTCCCTAGCAATGTTTTGAGAAAAATTAATGGATTTCATCTCTTTACCAAAAGCCATTACTTCGGGAGTAGCCAAATGTTTCAGTTCAAGTAAGAACCATGGTACATCGATAACCATGTGATTTTGAGCAAATCACCGACTTTCAACGGATTTGATTTGTCTTTACCGGAAGCCGTTTGCTTATGGACTAGCCAACTCTTAGATAAATTATCAATATTATCTTTGGTGAGTCGATTACCAATTATGGTTTTCCACTTTTTACCACAAGCCATACTCTTGCGGGCTAGCCAACTCTTCACTTTTTAGGATATGGTGAGTTGAGAACCATACAATTTTGGGCAAATTGCAAGCCATATAAACGGATTTGAGAAATCTTTACCAAGAGCCGTTTGCTCCTGGATTAGCCAATCCTTTTGTGGGTTAGACATGGTGGACTGATTACCATTTGTTGTGTTTAGTACATAGTACTTCCACTAAATAAAATTTTTTGAAATTTGGCCATTTTGGGGGAAAAAGGGACTAAAAGGGTACATTAATGATCAAAATTCGCGAGAATTTCCCCACACTTAGAAATGAATATTGTCCTCAATATTCAAAGTACCTACTGTTATGCTTAGAAACTTAGAACGTAAAAAGATAACATTACTAGCCAAGTGTGGAAACACAACAATTTTTTTTTTTTTAATATTTACAATTTTCAATCATTTTTTAGATCTATATACAACATGTGGGGCATCTCCCCCATACTAAGGTGGTACACACGGGTGAAAACCCATGTTTAACTACTTTTTTGATTACCGAGTCGCTAGCTTGACTCGACCCAGAATTAATTTGTTCATGGGGAAGTAAGTGGAAGAGACAATCTCCATCGGACTTTCATTCAAGATGTTTGGATAAACATTGAAGTACGTGAAAGTTCCACACCGATGAGATCAGAGACGACCCGGCTCACAAAGGGTACATGGAAATGCCGGGGTCAAAGATAATGTCTTCATTCCCGAAGGAGTGAAGAACAGGGAAAGCCACGGGATATATGAAGAAAAGAAAGAAAATCATGATACAAATCATGACTAACTCTTCATCCTCAATAGGAGAATTCATAGTTTCATGAATCTCCTCAGTTAAGCTCATTTGATCAAGACATATTATGGGTGTGTCTAGATCAAAGTAGAAATTATCATACTCCGGCGGAGATATGATATGAGTAAGTTCACAGGAGAACTCCTTGAAGGTAAATGAATCATATTGAATTGGTATCGATGGGTTCCTTTGGTGAACTCATCCAAAGTAAATGATTCATAATCGGGGAGAGAATTATGAGAATGAAAAGTGGTACTGCCACTAATCTTCTCTCCCATATTATTAAAACAGAAGGCTTTCATTTCCGAAATAGAATCATCGGAAAGAATGTCACTATCCTTAATGGGGATAGGAGATGAAGTAGGTTTTTCATTGAAAGCCTCGATTTTAGAAATGAGAAGACTGACATTCAGTAATGTTGCACGAAGTGCTTCATCTTTGATTTCGTCGATAACTTCATCATTCTCTTCTTCTAAGCTAACAAGCTCAAAAGGTAATTCTTCCATATAACTGATGTCTCCACAAGATAACGAATCGTCATCAATAGAATCGAGCACATCTCAACATGATTACTTTGGAAGATAAGAGGAGGAGGGATATCACACACATGATCAAGGATTCCCTGTGACTCTCTTGGGATTGGGACAAGGTTCTCAACACTAGACTTTATGAATTAGGTCCGATTCCTTTTCGGGAACCGTGTCAAGAAGCTCATCCCCATGTTGAGAGAGTGAGTGGGAGCCTCGGGTGTGATAGCGGTTGTTTGAGAATGAATCTCAAGCTGGGATATCATCGATGAACTTGATGAATCTTCAAGTGTATCTTCATCATCAACGTCATCGGGAATAAAACGAAATTGAGAGCTAGATCTGGCTGCTTTTTCTTTTGCAATTGATTCCCTAACAGATTTTTCAAAGGCAATTTGGGATTTTAATTTAGCGCCGCTCTTCACTAGCAATTCTTCCATGGATTTCTCATGTGAATTTTGAATGGCGGGACATTGTGGGAGTGGAGATTTGTCAAAACCGGAAGGTTGACATTGATAATCACCATGAGGACCCCCACAATATACACAAGAAAAACTGGGAACATTATGAAATGCTGTTTTATTGAACTCCTCACCTCTTTTCGGTAATTCGGAAGCTCTAGATAAGGGTCTTGTTGGGTTTGTTGAGGAGTTTGAGTCATTTGGCACTGTGGAGGTTGGTCGTGATATGGATAGTCGTAATTGTTACAAGGAAATGGATTCCTGTTTGACAATCGAGGCTGGAATGGGGACCTCTACAGTTCTCACAACAAAATGATTGTTGTGGCTGGTCATGTGAATAATATGGAATTTGGTCATTTCAAAGTCACGAGTGTTACCGAAAACTGTTAGAGACAAACGTGTTTCCGGATTGACACTCAAATCTTTGGTGAGGACCTCCACAAAATTCACAGCAGTGATGTTGATTATATGAAGATAAGTCGGGCTGAGGTGGGTAATTGGAAAAGTTTGAGGGGTCGTTAAATGAGTTCTGATTGGGATCATAATCAAATGAATTCCTCGAACCACAAAACAAACAACTCCCGTTCCGAATATCATTACCACATTGTACACATGTACACCAACGACAGGGTGAACCAAAAAGAGGCTCACCACAACCGACACAAGGAATAAACGATTGCATTTGAGAGTTATGAGAAGGAATCGGTTTATTCAAAGAATCAACAAAACCAACATGGTGATCAGAATGACTATCAAGTCTCGAAGAACATTTTGAAAAATCCGGAGGTGGGACAAGTGGTGTGCTCGGAGAGCTAGCAATTTCCACCACTTAGTTATGGTCTCGGTTCGGTTCTTGAGAAGCGTGAAGATTAGGTAAGTCATTCTTGCTAGTCACCGGTCTACATTACGCATGTTTGCTTTTACCCGTAAATCGTGAAAGTTTAGGATCAATTCTAGACGGCTTAGGAGCAATTGAGGGTTAGATCTTTGGATAACCGTAGGTTGGACGTATTTAGCACCTCCATTATTAGAGGGAAGTACGGTCCTTTGCACCCGGTTTCTCGTTCTATTTCCCTACGAAATTAATGGATCATCGCGAACAACACGAATTCTTGACATTTGTGATAAAGTCTGAAGCTTTTCAGCTTCGTCCCAGAATTCGTCGCAGTCGAGAGATTCCATGAGAATAGAAGTTTAGAATCAAATGGATAGAGGGTAAAGAGATAAAGAATTAAAAAGGGTAAGAGGGTAAAGATGAATATTTTTGGATTTTTGGATAAACATTTTGTAAAAACAAGAAAGAAAATATTTTTGGGTTTTTTGATTTTAAATATATAGATGGTATAAACAAGGAGTGAATATTCAAATCACTAATCAAGCTAAGCGTAAGACTATTAGCACTTGCTCCCGCCAAAATTTGATTGATGCTGAACTAGTCAAGTCTAATCACACAAGCTAGCCACTTGTGAATGGCCAACCGTAATAGACTTAAAACTGCTCAAAAACCAATACAATGAAGATCAGGAGAGTATAGTGTTTCCCAGTCGTTAAGTCCCAACGAGTCTGCGAGAATAGTCAAACGAAAAGTGATCGAGAGGATTTGAAAGGGAAAGGATAGTGATTGATCTATACCTAAAGAAAAAGCCCATAAACTACAGGGGCTTAAATGCAAATTAAAGGAAATTAAAAATAAGAAATATTAAATAAACGCTATCACTATTTTTAAAATTGATGAACGTTTAAAACTTTATAACTTACGTTTAAATAAAATTACGTAAACGTACAAAATAAAAGTGAGATCTAAGAAATAAAAGACCTAAAAATATGAAAATGACATTTTTACAAACCTAATAATAAAAGAAAATTTATAGAAAAAGAAAATTATTTTTATAACTATTAAATTAATTATTATTAATTAAAAACTAATTTTAACTATTTAATAATAACCTAAAACACAAGAAAATATGAAATAAAGAGTGAAAAATAAAATTAAGACTTGGAAAAATCTAAAATAACAAAATAGAATTTTCAAAACTATTTTTATATTTATTTTTCTATTTTTTATGAATTTTAAACTATTAAAAACTAATTAAATTACTAAAAATTACAAAATAAACTATGAAAAATCTGGAAAATTACTTTTTTTACTTTTTATATTTATCTAAACCTAAGAAAAATGAAAAATTATTTTTTTGAACTTTTTCTGAATTAATTGTATTAAAAGCTATTTAAATAATCCTAAAATTTGTTTTTAATTAAGAAAAATAGTAAACTGTTATGAAAAATTATGAAAATTTCAGGAAAAGTCTAACTTAATATCCTGAATCTAAGAAAAATAGAAAAACATGGGCTTGTTTGTGAGAAATTGAAACTGCAAACCAAGTGCTTATGAAATAAGCACTTAAATAAGCCAAAGGGTACCAAATGGGAACCAACTGAACACAGAAGCTTTGTTAGGCTAAAATCACTCAAATGCAACTTATAACAACAGGCTTTAACCTCTGGAATGCAAGATGTACAGATGTGATGTGTTGAGCTTATTGTGCAAAACAGTTGTGAAGGTACTACTTTTAAGCTAAAGATTAAACTACCAAATAAGCTGAAATGCAAAACAAAAAGTTTGAACCTCAAGAAGACCTGGTTGGCTACTTGTAAACCAAAACTGAGATCAAGAGAAGCTCTGAGGAGCTTGGAATAAGCTCTGCAATAACTGGATAAAAGCTCAGCTCTGACTGAGCTTGTGAGCAGGGCATATAAGCCCTGTTTGATGAGCTTGTTTGAAGCTTTTGCAAAATTAATAAAAATCAACAAAAATACTAATAAGAAACTAGACCAAGAGAACTTATAAAACCCAAAGTTTCATTGGAATTGGCCCAGAATTGACTCAAGTAAAAATCATCTCAGTCAGGCTCAAAATGCATTTTTCATGTTTTGACTTTCTTTTGACAGATTAAGATGTTGACTAAACTGAACTTGGATCTTGATTTGTTAACTGATTTTGATGTTTTGTGGTATAATGAGACTAAAACAAGCTACTCTAGTGATTTCCAAGCATGAAACAAGCTTATGACTTCCCAAACTCTTAACAGTTAATGAATTAAGAAAGTTAAAACAAGATTTTGACTTTTCAGGTTTTAAGATGCAATATAATGACAGATATAGTTCAAGTGAACAATATTAAGGCTAAGTAGACATGTATCAAGCAATAACAAGAGCTTAAGCTTTAACAACCTTACTGATCCAAACACACTTTTGAAACTGTTTTACTACTTTTAACTTGGCTAAACACTGATCTAGTAGATATTATCACTTTTACTGATTATTATTATCCTAATTACTACTAGTGGACAGGTTTAAATGGTTTAATGATCACAATTTCAAGTACACATACAAGCGCAAAACTCGACTAAGGAATGAAAAATGAAATGTAAACTCACAATTGTCCAACTTTTATTGTGCAGCTTATACCAACCCAAATACCTACTATTTTATATCAAACCTAACCCAAACACTGCTCTTGCACCAACCCATTCCATTCCCAACCTGCTTGAACCCAATTGTTCTTCTCTGTAGACTTTTGTTGACTTTCAACCAAATTTACTTGAAAATGAGATGTAAGCTCACTCAAAGCTATAATAAGCTTGAATAGGCTTATTTGAGTTTAACTTAAGCTGTTAGAACCTTTGGACATAAGATTTTGAATTTGAAATTTTAAACAGTAAACATGATCAACTGAAATTTAAGTGAAACTTGAATTAAGGTCCAAACTGAATTACAACAACTAAATAACTTCTTTTCAAGATACAATAAAACTTGGAATTACAAATTTAAAAGTTACTTAAGACATTTTTAAGAAAATTACGACATACATAAATTTAAAAAACTAAAAGACTTCTTTCTTCTCTGCACTTCCTCTCTCTTTTATGCTCCAAATCACTTCCACGTGGCCTTCTGAGAGAATCCCACCACTTTTCTTGGCCAATGGGTGAGTTTTGAGCCTTATCACATTTTGGCGGGAAAGTTGGTTTTGACTTGTAGGCACGTGAAATAGCACTAGGGGGCATTTAATGTGGTGGGAAAAGTGGGTAATGGTGATGATGAGGGGGAAGAAAGGTGAAAAGGTGATGGGAGATGGCAGGCAAGTTGGTTGCAGAGGAGAGGTGGAAGAAGATAAACAGGACAGGTGGTGTGGGCGGGCAAAGCTGCTTGGTTTGACTTGGGGTTCAAAAAGGGAATGACAGGGGGTCCAAATGGTGAAATGGCAGGGGGTCAAAGTAGTTTTGACAAGGCTTAGTTTAGCTTAAATGACAAGGACTAGATTTGTAATCGATTTTTGAAGGACCATTCCTGCCAATTTCCCAAAGTTGTCACAAGGACTAAAACTGACAACCTTTAATAGTACAAGGACTAGATTTGACAATTTCAATTTTCGGGGACCAAACTTGACAATTTTGAAAGTTCAGGGACCTAAGTTGTAAATTTGTAATTTTAAATTTCAAGGACTAATTTTAACAACTTAAGAATCCCTAAGGACTTAAAATGATATTTTTCTTTATTCGGTTTTACGGGGACTGTTTTTGACAACATTTGAAACTTGGGGGACTAAAGCTGCCAATTATGCAAACTTGATACGTTTTTCACCAGATTTTGATATTTTTGCATTTAAAACACATAAAACACTAATTTGTGATATTTTTATCATTTTGATGCATTTCTGAGTGTTTTCAGATGTTTTTGCAGTTTAAATGGTACAAAAATGATGAGTATTTAGACACTCATCAACCAACTTTGCTCAAGTGCTAGGAATTCCCAACCGAGGGACATGTGTCTACTCGGATAAGTGGTCACTCACCATCCTTGATGCAATCAATGACCGCTCTCTTCCCTACCAAACACCTTTAGCAAATAAGGATGCCATCCGTGAGCACCTATTTATCCCAAGGGGAGATACAACCCGAGTCACAAAAGGAAAAAGTGAACCGAGATCCATATGGAATGGAGCTCAATGAACTTAAGCCGAATTTAAGAAATGGGAAGAACTACTTAGAGCCAACATCATTAGCACCATAGGGAATAGGGATCACATCAATGCTTGCCTTTGCCACATGCTCTACAACTTGTCCACCCATCAACCATTCAACTTAGCCTGCTACATCGCTAGGAGAATGATTGATATCCTAAATCAAGGATCGATTGCTCTTCCATAAGGGATGCTTCTCACCCGTCTCTATAGAGCTTATGCCCCAATTCCACCAAGCCCAAAAGGGATGCACCTTCACTATGAGCTCATCCCTTATATTTTTGTGCCCTTGAGTGACGAGCGAGTTGCTAAGACAAAAGGCAAAAGATCAAAACCTCCTACTCCATCATCATCATCATCAAATAGCTCCGAGGATGGTCTTCCAAATTCTCGCCTTCCACCTCATGAGTATTATGCATCGCTTCCCGAGATTGAGAATGAATCAGCGGAGTTCAAGCAAACCAAGGGAATGTTCAAGTGCCTTGGTAGGATGATGAGTAAGATTTACAAGAAGTTGGACAAGTGAAGGTCCATTTAAGGGAGTGTTTGGAACAAGACAATAACTTTGGTGTATGATACAATTTGGTTGTTTTTATTTTGTAGGATGATGATATAACTGAAAACAATGATGTATGATAACGATCTTATGCAGGGGGATAGCACACGTATGCTATCAAATTTTACTCATTTTCACTAAAATGTGAAAATTGCTAGGCCTTGCTCAAAATCTATGCTCCACTATGTTTGTGTATGTGTTATTTACTTTTCCTAACTAGAAGTAATTAATGTCACATGTTTTGAGCAAAATTTCAGGTTTTGAAAATGTCCCCGACACTTGAAAATACGTTCTGTCTACTTTTCTGGTCTCCACGGATCAGACGGCACCAATTTTTTGGTTCCGTCTGTTATGCTTGGTACCGCCGTGCACTGCAGGCGTGCAGTGGCACCCTTTAAGGGTTCCACCGTGTAAAATTTTGTGCGTGGATCCTCCAGGTAATTTTCTGAATTTCGGTTATTTCGACATTCCAAATTACCATACATTGCTTGTAAGTTAATCTTAACTAGTTTTTACCCATATTAGAACTAGTATAACATACTTAGGCATATAGGAAATCCACTTCCCACCAAAATTCAAAAATTTGAAAAATTCACCCAAGGAGCCCTTTTGCATAAAGGAAGCAACCAAAATTTTGGTACCTTGCAATCCGTGGGTAATCTGATTGTTAGGATCTTACAATCATTAGAACACATTTATTGCAAATCTTTGCCTCTTCACTCCATCCCTCTTGTATGGCTTGACTTGGGTGATATGACTAGCATTTAACCCACTTCCAAATCATTAGGAACCTCATCTCTTCTATGGTTTAACATCAAATCAAACACATTTCTCCATAATTTTTCACTTCTATAAATTAAGAGGTTTTACCATGATCATCCTCACACCTTCTCCATTCTTACCATCAACTAGCAAAAGCTTAAGTCAAAATGACAAAAACTTCACCTTCAACCAAACCTTGCAAGAAAACACTAGGATTAGCGTAAGGACTTGTTGTTTCGTCAACTTGAGCTCTTCATCCGAGTCATCTCCACTCACAATCTCATCTCCCATAAGGGATGACACAAGCCTAACCTTGGCTACTCCTACTCAATCACCCACTGTAATCACCACTCCACCACCCACCAAAACACCAACCTCACCACCACCGGCACCCCTCCAAACATCAAAAACACCATCACCACCAAAGTCTCCAACCCTCATTCCTTTGGAGCTATTTTCCACACCTCCTACTTCTCCAAATCCTTTTTCGGAGGACTTAGAAGATTTACCACCTAGGCCAAATCATCCACCACCATTGCCATCATTTGGCACCATTGAGCGGATCGCTCATGAGTCTTCTAGACCCTTGTTTGATCCAAACGCCCTGTTAGGGCCAAGACCTCTTCTCTTCCACCCCATCCACAAAGACATCCATGGTCCTTTGTATGGGGATCAACCACTCCCACAATCAATGTCTCCTCACATAGAGGACATTGAGGAGTCCATGTGGGAAGATCATCCCACAAGAGAGGAGGTTCAATCCGAACTCCAACATCTCCACCAAATTTCCAACATGGTGGATTCTCACCTAAGTGAGACTATGCAAATGCAAAGTGCTTTGCTAGCCTCCATAATCACCACCCCAAACACCAACACCAACATCAACACTTCCACCATTCCACCACAACAACAACATGCAACATTCTACCCCCTAGGTATGGTTGCTCAACTTGTGAGCAAACCGCCCAAACCATTGATCGGACCCGGGTAATGGTCCATGAATTCCAAGAGGAAATGAGGTTCATCCTCAATCACATCCTTGAGCGACTCAACGCTCTTTCTCATCCACCATCTCACTAGAATGGTCCTAGATTAGCTTTTCTAAGCAACTTTTTTATTTTTCTAGAATTATCTTTTTTTGTTTTTTGTTTATTGTACTAAAACACTTCATTGTGTTATCTTTTCATGGTTTTTAAATCATGAAAAATTTTAACTAATGAATGGTGTTTTCTACATTGTTGGTGCTTATTACATAGTGTTTAGAAATGCTTATGAATGATGATTATTACTAACAAATCTTTTTGTAGCTTTTTCACAATCTATGTATCCTCCCATTAAGCACCCAATTTAGGGGGAGCATTGGTCAAGGGGGAGATAATGGCTCGGGCTCATTATACATTCCGCATCGCATCTTCTTTTTGTTGAGACAAAAAGGGGGAGAAATATATAGAACTTGGTTATATTTGACTTTTCTGAAAAAGTCAAACTGCATACTTTGACTTTCTGAAAAAGTCAACATCATGCCTCAACTAGTGAAGACTTTGACTTTCTGAAAAAGTCAAACATCATACACTTGCATTATCATTTCTATTTCAAGTTCTAAAACTAATATTTTTATAACTCTTGTACAATCTTTGTATCTTTTATAAAAATAAAATTTATATTTTGTCCTCAACAAAAAGGGGGAGATTGTTAATACAAATATCGTCATTAAACGTTATTTATATTTTTGATCTTTACCTAAGTTTTGTTAACGACAAAAGTAAATTTAATTTTTATAAAGCTTAAAGCTTGTCAAGTTTAATAGATATTAAAACAAGCTTTTTCAAACAATATCTTCATCACTCAAGCATTTACATTGTGATTAATCATATCTTGATATGTCTCTAACCATAATGTATGATAGTAGTTTTAGAATGTTTTAGTTTCTTAAAAACTAAACATTACTTATGTATTTGCATATTTCTAAAAATAGAAAAACTACACATGACATCATGTGATGCATCATGAAAATCATTGGAAGATTTCATTAGATATTTTGTGTAGATTTGAACTCTTCATATCTTACACAATCTTAAATAGATATGGTTGACTTTGGCAAGATCTTGATATCTTGCTGTCAGACCTCGGCGGCACCAAAAGGTATAACGGACGGAACCCTTTTGAGGGGTCCGCGGTCCGTGGTGCCTGCTGATGGTTTTGGCTATAAATAGCAAAGCCAAACCAAGTAGTTTTTCATCCCTTTCTATCATACTCTCATACATATCTTCTCTCTAACCTTTCTAACTCAGTCTCATATCATATTAGTGATCTCTTTTGTAGCAAAGAAGATCAAGTCATATTCAAGCTTCAACGAGAAGTTGGAAGTCTTGTTTGTTTGGTGTTGTATGATCTTGTGTTGATTCATACTTCATTGTTGTACCAAACTATCATAATCTTGTGAGTGTGAGTGGTTAGTATTTTAGTCCTCAAAATACATTGTGTGTGGGAGTGGTTATACCCTTGGAAAGAACTCGACATTTAGCTTAGTGTCGGAAATAGTGTAAGCGAAGTGTAAAGGTTTCTCCACCGATGAAAGGAGCTTGTTGACTAGTGAAGTTAAACTCTCGAGTGTGAGACTCGGGGAGTGGAGTAGGGCAAGGAGAAAAAGTCCTTGTAGACCGAACCACTATAAACAACTTGTTGTGGTTTGATCATTTCTTTCCTTATTTACTCTTTACATATTGCTTACATATTTCATTAACATATCTAAGATCAATATCAATTGATCTTTCAATAAGTTTCAAAACAAAGTTTTTAATTGGTAAACTATTCAACCCCCCTTTTAGTTTTCTACAGTGTACGTTTTAAATCCTTATCAGTACAAATGAATTTTTCTCTAAGAATCATGTACACATGATATTTTTTATTAACAAAATGTATTGTCCCAAAAAGGCAATTAATTTAAATAAAAACAGTAGCATGCATATATTCCTGGTATAAAATATCAGGATACTTCTTGTATACACCACACCACCATTTTATATAGGGTCCTACTATTGCAACCCTCCCTACCCATAGCCCTGACACCTTGTCCCCATGGAATATTCCCTTTGTCCCCCGCTTTTTCCAGTACAACACGCTTTTTGTCGGGTTTCTTTAGGTATTTCGGCTTTTAAGTGTTTGGCTTATTAAACTTTATATTTACTGATTCGCATTTTGGGTTTATAGCTTTTGATATAAACAAAATTATAAAAATAAAAAAAAAATAAAAAAAAATAAAAAAAAAAAACAAAAAATCTAGGGGGGTCTTAATAAAAAATTAGGGGGGTCTTAATAACTCAACCCTTTATATAATATGTCTAAGGGTAAAAGCCATTAAAGTTTTATGTCTTTTTCCTCCAATCTCATTATGCATACTGAACCGAGAAAAAACTCATTAGGGGGGAGGGAGTGGAAGTTTTGAACCCTAATACCCTAAGGGTGCCACGTCACCTCTATCCAATAAAAATCTTCCAACTCAAAACTACCCCAATACTACCCTAACACTACCCTAACAAGTGGGAGTGGTACCCTAGTACCCGAATTCCATTTTTTTTAAATACATAAAATCACATACAATATTTAAAATAAAAACATACCATTTCATTAAAAAAAAAAAAAACATTACATAATACTTAAAAAAACTACAATTTAAAAATTGCAAGCCCATCCGTGTTTGGCCGCAAGTTCACGTTTCTGGGTAAGAACAAATTCCAACATAGTGGGATCGCGAATGTGATCATGCGGCTCCAAAAACTTCAACTCGGTTGTGCATTCTTGAACCGCCTCGAGGTTGTGTAGCCAACAATTGTTTAAGCCATCTCGCGTTTTTCTTCCAAATATTGTGTCTTCTTTTTGTGTGTACTGCGTTGATTTCATCATAGCGCTTGAGATAGACGAGGAGGATGCAGCTTGCTTCTTCTTCATTTTTCTTGATTCAATTGGAGAGGTGGGGTCTTCATTCATGTCGGGAATGGTGTTGCTTGCCGCGTCATACTCCCCGACCTCCTTTTTGAAGAATTGCTTGCAAAGACCGACAATATCTAGAAAACATTCTTGCTCCGTCCATTTCTCATGTACTCGACAACCTCCCATACGGTATGAAGAAATTGTTTTTTCTTCGTGTAGAAATCCATTTCAACTTGCCTCACCACGTCCAAGTCGTTGCACCCACTAGCCTTAGCACGTTTCTACATTATATACAAAATAATTTAATTGTAAATAAAAGCTGCGGATTACAAAAATAAAAAGTATAGCTAAAACAAAATAATGTAATTGTAAATAATAAAGTATAGATTATGTACCGCTTGGAGGTAGTAGCCGTTGAAAATACCCATGGCCGTGTTCATTGTTCTCCACTTGGTATTCAACGCATGAAATGTTCGTGAACTCGAACCCACGCTGTTGCCTCGTAATGCTTGATAATCCGTTTCCAAAAACCGTCGGACTTTTGTTCATTACCGACAACACCACAAGTGGAGATTTGAACCCATGCTTTCGCCAACGCCTCCTCTTGTGCGGCGTCCAAACTTCACGGGGCCTCCTCCCGGCTGAAAGCTTTTCTTCCCTCTAGGATCGACTTCTTGAACTTCCTCATCTCCGTCTTCTTCATTTGGTAGTGGTTGTGTTTTAGGTGCATACTCTACGTCTTGACTAAGGTTTTCGAACGGGGAAAACTCGCTTGTAGCAGTGATGTTGTAGTGTTGTGGATTCAATTGAGGAGGACCCATATTATATGGGAAAAATTGTGGAGATTGGGGTTGTGGAACATAAAATTGATTCGGGGATGGTTGAGAATAAAATTGGCTAAATCCTAACGGAGTTTGTTTTGGTTGATTCAGGGATGGTTGAGACCGACCTTGACGCGAGGTGAAAGTTTTTTTAGCTCTCCTTGGATCCATAGTTTAGTGTTTTTGAAAGATTATTGTGTGTTGTGGGTTTTTATTTTGAAAATAGAGGTGAAATATTAGTTTAAATAGGAGTGATTTTTTTTTTTATTTGGGTTTATAGCCGTTGTAAAACGGCTCTTGCTAACAAACGGTCCAATTTTTCCAACGGTCTCACGCGGCTTCCGAGCTCGCAAAAAACAACCCAGCGAACCCGGCTGGGGGAGCGGTGTTGCCGCTCGGGTTCACGAACCCGATGCCCTACCCGATGCCCACTCCGTTATACCTTATGCATTTCGAAACTATTTTGTAACCTGTTTGACTGGCCAACAAAAGTATTTTAGTCATTTGTAATTCATCTTTTTCATTATTGTATTCTTTTATGTTACACTTTTTTTTACACCCACACCTCCACGATGCCCATTACCACCCTTCCTTTTCATCCTCAATCTGCATGCATCTTTCACTCTCTATTTTTTAATCAAAAGATGAAAGTTACATCCGCTATCTTCGCCAACCGAGTTAACCACAAAATCCAGCAAAATCAACATGAAATCCAGCTTCTACATTGAATTATTTTTTCTTCTCAATCTATTTCGATTCGTTTACCAGTGACGTAATCAAAACTAATTATAATCTCATCACTTTAATTCAGTGTACATCAATTTTACAACTTGATAAAGCTTGTGGAAAACTAGAAGGGGTGGTTAAATAATTTTACCATTTTTATTTCGTTATTAAAGCATAGTTTTGAAAAACTTTGATTTGAGTTTTCCGTGAGATCAATGAATTGCAATATGAACACAATTATAATAATACCAAAGTAAACAATTAATAAATACTACAAGATATAAAAGTGAGAGATGGAAAGATCAAACCTAGACACAGACAATTATAGTGGTTCGATAACGAAGCTCCTTTTCGCCCTACTCCACTCCCAGAAGTACCCAGCTCGAGAGTTCTAAGCACTATGACAACAAACTCCCTTCATGCGGAGAAAACCGTACAACGTCACTTATCACAATTTCCAACACTAAGCTAAATGTCGAGTACTAATCTAGCTAGTACCAATCTCACTCATGATCTACTCGATCTTCTCATAAATCACACAACCTAAAAGATCTACCCGATCTTCACAAGATCAACCCGATATACATATGATCAACCCGATCTACACACGATCAACGATCTACACACTATCAACACAAGCTACACAAGATATACTCAATCTCTACACGATCACAACGATCCACACAATCTAACAAGATATGATGACTAACAACTTGGTGTATACCAATATACAACAAGTACGTAACAAGTGTTACAAGTGCACTAAACTAATACTATAACACTTTGTATCTTCTCGATACGATGTGTTCTTCTCTTGCACTTGTAGAGGAATAAAGGTGATCACTTAGTTGGATGATTGGATCACTCTTAAACAAAAATAAACTAACTAAATGATCAAAGAATCAAGATTAGAAAGGGTGGATTTAACTCAGAAAGTTCTGTATGAAAATTGGCAAGTTGGGAGTGAAATCTGATCCACTATTTATAGGCAAGAAAAATATAGCTGTTACAGGCGACGGTACCGTTAAACCTCAGAAGGTGCCGTTAAATTTAACGGTATCGTCCTATTTAGTGGTACCGTCCGAGACAAAAAAGCTCCTCAGTTCATTTATAGTGATGAAGGTTTATTTGGAGATGTTTGGAGCTGTTTTGGTAGGGAAAAATAGCTGTTAGGAATTTTAAACTTATTTTTCCAAATAAAATATTTTTTTTAATTCAAAAATAATTTGTAAAATGTATTTTTTTAAAAATGTTTTGTCACATTAAAAATGTGAAGTCTTTGAACAAAAAATTCAATCCTTTGATCATTTGTCAAACTGTACATTTGTTTGTTCTTACCTCGAGTGATTTACGTTGAAATGAAATATTACGACTAAAAACTTGTTTACTTCAATTTTTATGGTTTTACATTTTGTTATTATCAAAACACAGAGGTGACATAAAATAGAAATAACATTTTTTGACATTATTTGTATTAACAAAGTTATTTTTACTGTTATGATGACGTAATCTATACTACATATAATGGAGAGAGAACCCTCTCTCCATTTAAATTAGGGATGGCAATCGAGTCGTGTTCGGGTTGCCCTATTCGGGTTCGCGTGTTCGCGGGTTGGTATAACCTCTACCCAAACACGACCCATTTATTAATCGTGTCAAGAAACTCAACCCCAACCCAGACCTGCATAACACATGTAGCCCGTTTAACATGTTTAACTAAATAGGTCAAGCAGTGAATAAGGTTGGTGGTTTGTTATTTTAACTAGTTTAAATGCGAAAACGATATAAGGATCTAGAATATAATAAAAATAACATACAAATAAATATACGACAATTTTCGAGTTATAAGTGTCAATTTCAATGATATTTGAGGTATAATCATAATTCACTCATATTAAGTACATAAAAAAATACATTTAATCCACATCCAACATAAAAAACTAGCTTATATTTTTTATTTTTTGTGTCTTGTATACTTAAACGGGTTCACGGGTTGACCTGTTTAATATTACTCAACCCAAACACAACCCGTTTATTAAACGGGTTAGACGGGTTCAACCTAAACCCATTTAACTTCGCGTCGTTTATCGTGTCGTGTCGAGAATTGCCACCCCTAATTTAAATGCACTCAAAAACTTAAAATTAAGATATACAACTTATAAAGTTTTTAGTATAAACCAATTAACACATTTCAAAATTTGAAAATTAAAGTTTACAACATTAGATGCACTCAAAAACTTAAAATTAAGATATACAACCTATAGAGCTTTTGGTAAAAACCAATTAAACACACATCTATAGTATAAGTATAAACAATTAAACATACTAATTAATGTTATTTTCAAAACACCCCTAAAATGAAAAATATATACTATTATACATTTGCTAATAAAACAAACAAATCTTTATACAATTTATATGCTAATAAGTTGATGGTACATATTATTTTGAAAGCCATACTGGACCAACGGGTTCAACCGGAATCTGGAGTCGCCATCGTTTCGGGTAGCCAATAAAAGCCGTTCAAAAACGAAACGGAGAGGACCAGTCGGAATCGGTAAAAACAGGTGAACTGAATCCGACTGTGATCATCTTTTTTCAATGGTTAATTAGTTCTTCATTATCATTTTTTTAACGGTTAATCAGTTTGTCATTGTTATTTTGTTGGGCCTAAAATTAAATCAAATGTATCCACCGCTGTAACGCGCGAGTACCCTACTAACTAAGTGCATTCATTCAAATTTCACGTTGATTCACACTCGATTAAGCTAATTTTACTGTTTTGATGACGTGATCAGATTTAACTGTATTAGTTTCATTATCCATTGATTTACACTCAGATTAAGCTATTTTTACTATTTTTTGACGACGTAATCACAATTAAGTGTAACAGTTTCAATTTTACGTTGATTTGTAGCTAGACTGTTAATTTTTACTGTTTTTAAATGTTATTAACAGTTACGGAACATAACCGAAGCGAGATATCAATTATTCGGAGATTTTGTTGACGCGTAAATCGTTTTCGAGATCAACAGTTTCATCTACTGTGTAGCGATGATGTTTATTCGTCTGATGAAGCTCATGCGCGTGGTTTGCGTATGGTTACTTCTTTTATTTCTCGATCATGAGTTTAAGCTTAAGGTATTCATTAATACGCTTTGTTTGTTAGATCTAGCTTATGATTAGATACTGATGTGCAGCTTGATCCGTTATCGACGAATTATGATTTAGACGAGATGATATTTTGAACCTAATTTACTGTTATTATACGATTGATTAAGATATGTTCAGTTACGTGATTAACGTGCCTAATAAGCGCTCTGTTTGATTCAAATTCAAATCGTATTCATATTCTGTGCACAATTTTATCGTTAAACTGCTTAATCGCTGTTTCCTAACTGTTTTAATTTCAATTTGAAGTGTATCTACTCACTTAAATTCCTAACTGTTTTAATTTTAGTTTCAAGATAAAGAAGATGAGGGCATAATAGTACTTTCACATGAAAATTCATAGTCGAACAAATCTCACACAAGTATTTTAAAGTTTTTTACCAGTTTAAAAAATAGCAAGTCACTAAAATAGTTCACAGTGACACAAAAACGACAATATAAAAGGCATAATGAGTCTTTCGCCGGTTCAGTATGCATAATGAGACTGAAGGAAAAGGCTTTTACATTATGCCTAATGACATAAAGTACATAGGACATATATAGCTATACTTTTGTAGGTTTGTAGTCAATGGCAAGAATTTTATCTGCATGGGCGAGGAAAGCGTTAGCGAACTCGACATGGGCTGGATGAGCAACGTACTCTGCGAGGCCTTCACTGGTATCAAATTTTGACTCAAAGACATGTGTGAAACCTTGGTGGAGATTCTCAATACTCACATCTATCCCCCTGTATTCGGTTTCTATAACCATGAGGATAGTTTACAAACATAAAAGGTAATTATCAACCAAATAATTGTTTCTAACAATGTGATTAACTCCAAAGTCAGTGGTACTTGGTGTTTGCTATACCAGACTAAAATTCATGAGAGGATATGTAAAAGAGTATAGGTGATAAGAATGAAAAAAGAAACATCGAAGTTGATATTTGCGTCCACAATTGGTCATTGTTGCAAACTTTTGTTTGTGAGCGGCAAAGACATACACATATGCTACCATACCTTTTGTCCATAACAAGACTTTTACCTGCTAAAATATTCGAAATGAAGAAACCTGAAGGATAGCTATGTGATGTAATGGATGTTATAACTTATAAGTACTAATCCAAAGCTAAAGGTAAAACAAAGTTAATGAGGAAAAAGTAGTTCTGAATGCTTCAATATCACAAGTCAAAATTGGACACTTTACAAATTACTTAATTTATGTCGGATGTGCAAACCCAATCCCACATCTCAAAGTTAACCTATAAGTTTGGTGAGCTACTCTTTCTATCACCAATTTGTTTTAAAATGGAACCTGATGGCTTATATGTTGGACTTCGTGAGATACTCGGCCGTAGGAATCTTAACAAATAGTATCAGTGCTACGGTTGGGCCAACATAGTAAGAATCTTAACAAATTTATATTATACATTTACATTTACTTTGAAGGCTTATTTTAAATCTTCAAAAGATTTATTACTAAGAGTAATTGAAGAAAACACCGGAAAAAGCCTTTCGTGTAAATTTCCTCCTATTTGTTGTTATTTAAATAGGTTATTTAGGTCATCTACTATAGTGAACCTTTATAAAGGTTTACAATAATGTAGTCATCTTAAATCATAAATTTATAAACCTTTTCTTCTTATAAACCTTTTTTCACTATGCATAAACTTGTTAAAGCTTTATAAAACCTCATTAAACACAAAAACATTAAATTTAGAAGATATTCAAGATATCAAACTTTTTCATTCCACCTATGCATGGTTAATAAAATTATAGACCTCTTCATCTTTTCTTAAACATTTGTATAAACCACAAATGTTCTAGCTAGCTAAAAAAAAAAAAAAAAAAAAACTTTTTGTCCAGCGTTCTCTATTTTCTCACCTCGTCGTAGATGTTTAGAAAGCATGTATTATAGTGTTCTAGTATAAATCGAATATGAGCATCATAGCTTATTATCAAGTTCAACTATATGTTTTTCAAGTGCACGCCCAACACAATTATCCAATTTGTTCTAGCATCGAATCAAGATCATCAGTAGTCTAAGAAAATGTACTCTAAATGCATATTAGAGATAATCAAGACACCAAAGGGAAAAAGTATACTCGAAATTTGTACCACTAGAACGACTTCATGGGTTGGATGAGGTTGACAAGATTAGCATAACCCTTGATTAGATCATCAATAATCGATTGCGAGGTTTCATCTTTGAACTTGGCTAATACTATGTGTTTCAATTCTCCCATTGCTCTCTATACCAGAAAAATGAAGGAAGTGTAAAGTGCTGATTATTTCAACTTCATAAATAATATATCTCAAAAAGTGTTGGATAGCATTGCAGTAGGATGAGGCAGATTAATGTATTATGGATAGGGTGGTTGGGGTTGTAAATGTTTACAAAATGCCATTATTTCTAGCCTATAGAATTTTTCTTTTTTGTTAAATTTCTTATTTATATGGCAGTAATTTCTAACTTGTAAACTTTGATAAGTTTTTTTACTGCAAAGCTGTCAGAGAAAAATTAAAAATAATTTAAGTGACAAAAAGGTTCACTCACTACAAAAAAACAAGTTCAATTTTTCACATTATAAAGGCCAATTGGCTACGGTTAAAAATGTGTAAAATTATAAATGCCACAGTTACTAATATGTGGTAATAATGGGTGTGACAAATTTTGCTACACACATAAGTGTGGAGATATTATCCAAATGTCTATGGTTAAAAGTGTGGAAAAATTCTTTGAATATCCACACTTAAAAGTGTGGCAAAATTGCAAAAAAATGCTACAATTAAAAGTGTGGAAACATTGTTAAATGTTCACACCTAAAAGTGTGGACAAAGTGTCAATGCTACACTTATAAGTGTGGTTATATTTTCTGGAACAACAAAAAAAATAAAAATATCCAATATTTCAAAAACCTAATGATTTTTATTTTCTGGAACAAATATCAAACATTTATCAGTAAACTAGTAAAGTGTATAACAAATATCAAACAAATATCCAACAGTAAACACAAGTATACATGTAGCTAATGATATTTATTTCTGCAGCAGATATGGAAGTATGGAAGTATGTTTTCCAACACTAAACATTAGCCTATTTACTACCAGTCTTGTCTTCTTCATTAGAGTGGCAGACCGACATATATCATCAATCTTCTTTGTAGCATATCCGAGTAACTAACCTGGCGTCCAGGTTAGCGGGTTTTGTTCGCGTGTTTGTAGCATTTTCCTGCTGCCCCATTGAATCCGGAGTTGGTTGTAGTTCTTGTCGTATGGCTAGCCCTTGTTGTCTTTGTTGCCTCAAAAATGAATGTTGTCGTGTTGCTTGCCCTTGAGACCACTGTGGTAGAGGCTCCTGATTCTGAACTCCGGAAAGAGGTGTTTGCATACTAGATTGCCACAAATTTTTCCACATTTTTGCCAAAGGCACCTGTTGTCTTTGGTTCTGTTTTTGTTGCTCCTCCTGAAATATGAACATCATAAACAAAGAATGAGGTAGATTTCAATTTGGGATTATATCAATATCTTTGTCATTTTCGAATGGGATAGGATTTAGCACATTTAGACCAGATCGCAATCAATACTGCTTTGTTAGATGAAATTAAACTCTAATGTCAAAAAACCCCCCAATATTGTATTTTTTCCAATCTGTTAAAAACAAGAAACTAAATTCACAGAGGCACTTGAAGGACTTATGCCACACGCAAAGCAACAGATACATGACAAATTTTAGGATCCTTAAAACACTTTATTTCCAAATTCCCATCTTTTGACCCAAGTATGATTGCTCTCGACCATCACTACCCGAATGCCATTTGATTAGCCTTTAAGTGGTATGCACTCAGGATTGCAAAAACACGTGTGTGTGTGTGTGTGTGTGTAAGTATCAACATTTGAACTCAACATAGCTCTTTGTCACAAAGACATACTTTTTCTGTAGAAAAGCGAGTTTTTTTTAACAAAAGAGACATACTTTTCTGTGTGTGTGTGTGTAAAAATTAAATCTGTAAGTATCAACATGGGTATCCAATTGCAACCCCAAAATAAATTGATGTATCATATCAGGCCACATATTTTCATCTTCACCTTACAAAAAAACACAGCAATTAAACTAGATAGCTTATCATTCCCACCATTCAATCATACTCATTCTATTAATGTGAATCAATAATTAAATCATCATACTTGTGCCGTAAATGATGCGATAGGTATGTAATGCAATAACATTTAAAAATAATAATAATCATGATATGTAGCTAGAAATGTATAGCACTATCAATCTTGTCCTGTGTAACTAATACAGTCAAGAGCTGGTTTTAAGCCATAATTTAAATTGATATAGCAACTGTATTTAACTTAATGTTCAGTTTGTACTTATACCGTATTTCGCTTCAAGCTGCAATTAACCCAAAAAAAATACAATTGACTCACTAAACACCTATTTATTTTCTAATATATTCACCGGTATAATCCTTTACCCAAAAAAATGCAATAACATTTTGGAAAAAATAATATAGTGTTTCTTCTCTCAAATATTGTATTAAACATTTAGACCGGATCTTAATCAAATGTTGTACCCCCAATATTCTCAATCAAATGATATCTGATTTCAATGCTTACTGCTTGTACCCCGACATATAGTAACTTAATTTCTTAGACAGTATCTCATTTAAAACAGAGGTAAAGCTAAGCTAGCCCATATTTTAAACTGTAAAGTTTCACATATAGTAACTTAAGTGCTTAGACAGATCCAAATAAAAAAAGGCTCAAAGTCTAACCTGTATTGTTACGTCTTCAAAGATCATATCTTTGTAAGCTCCAGCACCATATAGCTCTTTGAGTGCGGTTGTTAAAAATTTCACCTCCGCTTTAAGGTCACTAAGATCTTTTGCCATAATCTTGATTTGATTGTTTTGTGACTCTATATGCCTACCTTGTGATTCAACTTTATCTAACAGTAGACGGTTTTGATCCATTAAACTTTCTTTTCTTGCTCTTAGTAAATCAAAATTTGAACTTGGTGACTTCAGATTTTGTAACTCCGGTCCCAAAACCAAATGCTTGTCCAGGCTTATCTGGACCAATAAGATCAAACATTACACATCTGCAATCTCGAGGGCTTCATCATCAACAGGTCTTGAATTGCCCATTTCTAATTCTCTTTTATTCATCTCTTCCGTGCTCGCCCTAAAACATTAACAATATAAGATCAAATATACAGATGAGTATAAATAAATGTATAAATTCTCTAAATGTATAGTTGTATACCTGAACTCTCGACATATGTCGTGAATATATGACCCATCGTTTGATTGATATGACAAATCAAAACTCTCAATCCTGTTAGGTTATCTCTTGTACCGTTTTACGCACATTAAATACAAAATAATCAAATCTAAACAACTACGATATAAGGTAATCATCAAAAACGACATTTGTAAACACGGTGATAGACCAAATTGGTGAGGTTGATAAGTCATTAATCACTAAGCATGTGACATACACAAGCAAAACCATTACGAAAGGCTAGCAACCCTCATATAAGCACAAACATAGCAACTGAATACAGTAATTATCATGTGATATCTTTCATGCAGTTTAGCTCAAAGTAGTAAACAACATAAAACGCACATACTAACGGACCATGGCATAGCTTTAGGTATAATTGGATTTGAGGGGCACATACTCAGTTGACAAGGTCACTAGCAATGGTGAGAAAAAAGTAAAGGAAATTGGGTCCGAATTGTTGTGTCGGAAGTGACAAGGATCCGAGAGTGTTGGTGGCTTAGGTGAGATGGATATTTTGTCTAAATCAGGTGATGAGAACAAATTCGGTGGTAAGTTGTTTATTGAAAAATGATGACTGATAAGATTTATCAGGAAGTTTTTTAATTCTGTTTATCAGTATGTGATGGAGTTTAGAGAGCTTGTGACTCACGGAGAGATAAGGATGGAATGAGGTGTTAGCATTTTCAAGGAGTGCTTGGTCGAATGTTATGTTTAGGGGAGTATAAAAAGAATGGGTTGTAATACCAGAGTCTCTAAAAATGGGAGTGATTCAGAGAGAAGGAAGGGTGTAATTGGTTACTTCAGGATAATCTTGAAGGTGTCTATTAGAATGATCAGCCGAACCGGTCACTAAAAATACCAGTTAATGAGCCCCTGAAAACACGAGAGTCCCTGAACTCGTGGTGATTCATAGTCCCCCAAATGTGGTGTATGAATACATATGTACATCAGGGAATTATAGATGTATGCATCAGAGAGGGAGTAGTTCAAGAGCTTTGGAAATAAGTCGCATCAAGGAGCTCATGGTCCTTGAACATGAGGATACTCGAATAATCAAGACCACTGAATCCAAAACACAAGGTGACTCAGAACCCGTGGTTCTCGAAAGCATGTGAACTCGAAACCTTGAAACCTTGATAACCTGAACCTAAGAACGACTAACTCAATCTGAAATCAATCGAGACCACTGAGCGTTCAAGTCTTTGAAAATCAAAGTACACATTCAGGTCTCTGAAATCAAATGAGCAAACACGCACGCCACAATACAAGTAAACCTTAAATCTATAACATTTAAACCCCTAAACACTATAGAACGTCTACATCATCTAGCATTCACAACTGTTTAAATGCACAAAGGCGGCTAGTTATCATGACATTGGAGTATTAAGCAAAGATACACACATAGAACGTTATCAAACAAGACAATAGAAATCTTCGTTTTATGATCAATCACTAATCCTAAAATACTAAAATCAGTAATTGTTTAGCAATACTAATCCTAAGGCGTAGCTTAATCTGGTCTAAGCCTTTTTACATACGACAACGCCGTCAGCAAACATTATATAAAGTCTACAACAGCTCAAATATACGATCGCTGATAAAAACTCACTTGTCCTAACAATAAACTGAAGCTGTAATAGTGAATTATTCGCGTAGCATTACCGATAATTGAACAATTTGAAGAACAATTTAAACGAGAATGTTTTGAGTACTCACAAATCGGTCACGCGTTTTTTAAAACTAGTTGCACCCGTTCGTGAGTATGAACTTGCGCAGATTTTGCCTTCTTCCCTGTTGTGATAGTTTCTACAATTCATTCGATAGAAAAAGTCAAGATTACAAAACACTTGGTAAAAATAGTTTGTTAATATGAGGAAAAGAAATTGGTACCTTTGCCATAGGTGTTCTAAGATTACTTTTATATAACTCCCACTGGTGATGAAGAAAGTTTGGCGGTGCATCAATAAGATCAAGTGCTTGCAGAAGCTCATCTTCGGTATATGTTCCTTCTTGTGCACCATTAATACCAACATTGTTAGCTTCATCTAATTTTTGGGCTGACTAAACAACTTCATTTTAAATCTATATTTTGTATATCTGACTTTTCCACCAAACATAGCAAAAAGTACATCGTCAACACCACTAAGTTGAGGCAACCTGAATTTCCGCTGCCAAAAAAATGCAATAAAGTGGAGATATCAATGACCTTCATTGTTATGAACGATAAAATATAAGTGTTTTAGAAGAAATTACCCAAAGTTCTCCCAAAAGCAATACACCACAACGAGCTTTTATTTTTCTCCAATCTTTAGCTTCTGGTGGACACAGATTGGGTTGTCTCAGAAGTAAGGTCATGAACCTTGTGCACACGGTGGTTGCACCCTTGATTAGTTGAAAAGTATCATTAACATGAATGAGAACTTTTTCACCCTCTCTTAGCTTATACACATCTTTTGTTGTCATCTTTTGTGTCCTAAGAATACTCCCATACTCATCTACAAAAAAAAATCACCACCCACTGTTAGGATGGAATTTGCGAAATAATAACTAATTACTAGTATGTTTATATACTTACCTACTATTTCTACCTCCTTTGCCTCGTCCTCATCAATTTGATCTTCATCTTCATATTCATCTTCATCATCTTGGCCCGAGTAAAAAGACGAGGAGGAATGATGTAAACTAGTACTAGAAGATGAAGGTTGATTAGACGATGTGGACTGTGCAACTTAGGCTCGGATCTTTGGTGGTTTAGAATATGATGAAGATGTGGACTGGTGTAGCATAGGCTCGGATCTTTGTGGTGGTTTGGGATATGATGGTGGTTTAGAATATGATGACGATGTGGAATGGTGCATCATAGAATCATACAAATTTGGATTATAAGTGGTTGGATTGGATAGTACGGTTGAAAATCAAGAAGATGACGATGAAGAAGGGTTTTGTTGGATAGTAGAACAAAAAGGTGGGCGGAAAAGTTTGGGAGTAAAAGATGATGGGTGATGTGAGTCATCATGTAAGTTACCAACAGTTTGCATATGTGATTCCATGAGTGTGGAATTATTCTTGTTCTGTGTATACCGTTTTGAATGTTGTTCCATTGTTGCTTTTGACCGAAACATCTTCCAATTAGTGGCTGTTTTGGCTCAACCTGCAATAGCACATTAAATGTTTAGGCATGTAGACATGTATAAACTATCAATAACTACTGATATTATATGGTCCAACATAGATATGCTTTTGCTACATATTTATGGACTAAACCTGCAACAACACATTATTACCTTGTAGGATCCTAAATTAATAGGTATTCTTATCCTTGTAGGATCTCGTGCTCATTCATAGTCATTGTCCTATGCTACATTAGATTGCATTATTGGGCTACAACCCCCCAATTCCAGTTCACCTCAATATCTAATTTGAGCATTATTACCCTGTGTACTAGTTGTCCTATGCTACATCAGATTGCAATATTGGGCTACAACCCCCCAATTCCAGTTCACCTCAATATCCAATTTGAGCATTATTACCTGCGTACGGGCACTAAGCCGTCACCGGTATCAAAAGTTCTTTATGACGTATGAACTATTTAAATCACGCATAGTAAAGCTGTTCTTTGATAAACCTCCCTTGGTATCAAAAGTATCAAAATCATACACTAATCCAACACCGTTTTTTCTGTTCCTAATATCATACTACATAAGTATATATGCCTATATGGTCCAGCATCAACTCCACAACAATAAAAATAATTATAATTATTGCTTCTGCCAACAATCTGATGATACTATTAATATCACATCAAGTAATTATATCTAGAGGCTAGAGCTTAGCCGAGTTTTTGTTAACTAATTCATCAGAAAATCCTAGTGATATAGTAAGCTTTAAGGCCCAACCTAAATGAAAGCTCAAGTAAGTAAAGAGAAACTTACAGCCACGGCGAGGGACAAGTGTAAGAAACTTCTGCTTTGAGTGAGCGCTTGCAGCTATCGATTTGCTCCCACCATGTCAACTTTGTAGATACCACTGATCATCCATAAAGGTGTTCCCTTTTTGATGCTGAAACGAAGATATAATCCTGCAATCAAACAGAAGCACATAAGAAAACGAATATGTGCAGCCAAATGCAAGTTCCATAAACAATTCAAGTTATATAAAACAGTAAACTATTGTTCTTTTCGATAACAACATATGTGCAGCCAAATTTACACACACTTGGTGACCACGTCTATGTAATCATGCACTAATTGACCTATTACACTTTAAATTCACAACTGCCACACTATAAAAGTAAATAACAACTACGTGATGCATTCATAACCAACTAATGTCAATGTGGCAAATTCATATACAAAACGAAACATATTTATCATAAAAATTAATTTAACCAATCTATTTGTATTAGCCTATTTCCAGACTTATGAACTTATATTGTTCGGCTTATTTTTCACAATCACATTTTTTCAAGCTTATGAGATTATTACGACTGATAATTTGAAAACAAGCTCATAAGTGATAAGCCTAACAATATATAAGCTAAAACAAACACAACCTACTAATTTACCATACACATAGGGTATGTTTGGCAACCCCGAAATAAGCAGACAGAATCCAAACTACTTATCTACCAAAAAACAAACTTCCACTACGAATCAGATAACTCTATTCCATATACTGTATGTGATTGTTTTAGGCCAGACGAGAGTCTAAAAGTGATTGAAATAAGCATGTTCCAAGCGCTTTTTCTAAGTTGCTTATTATACCCCAAAATAAGAAGATAAACACTTTGGAGTGTTTGGATAACCAAACTGCTTCTGATTATCTGCTTATTATAGTGTAAACTGCTTATTTTTGTAAAATCAAAACCCTTAATAAGTAGAAATAATTAGAGATCAAAGGAAAGAAAAATACCAGAGCGTGAAGGAGGTTGACGGTGGTCCAAGCCATACCAGGAGAACCAAAAACAGAAAGAAAAATGAGCCAAGAAAAGAACAATATGAGAATGTAAGTGGTCCAAACTACGATATTCGAGACTCAACTACACCACACACCAAATTCCTAACGCCGTCTTAGACCTACTCACGCTATTATTCAATATTAGAAACTAAGCAACTTAACAAAGAAGTGTAAAACCGGAAGCGCAAATGCTTGTAAAAGTAAAAAGTAAAAATCTGTATTAATAGAAAGCTTTGTTGGTAAAAATATCACTCATAATAGTACTGCCAAATGGCACAACTTCACAGAGCCATTAAAACACTCATCCTTGGATGTCTCGTCTATGCCAAATGGGTCGCTCATTAACATCATCAAGATGTGGAAGATTACAAGGAATACATTGGGTGTATGAGTCCTCATCATTTTCACTGGCCTTTTTTCCCATGTCATATGTATCTCTTGGATAATTCGCAATAACATGCAACCATCCAACATCTTTTACATCCTCTATGTAGAAAACTTGTCTCGCTTGGGATGATACTATGAAAGGATCATCTTTCAATTCAATACCGGTATGGACTAACGGCCTGGAAAAGTTTACAAGTGGAAACCCATATTTATCTTTCTTTAGCCCCCTTGAAGGTCGAATATCAACCCAATCACAACGGAAAAGCCGCGACTTTATATCCAAAAACATATTCCAGCTCAATGATGCTCGTAAGCTTTCCATAGTAATTTCCTCCTTCAACTTCCACCATGATTCCTGAATTTTGACACTTCTTAAACTCTTCATGACTCTTAGTAAGGAATCTAAATCCATTCGTGATAAAACCATTGCATTGCTTAGGCCAATAGCAAGGGATAACACTTCTTTATCAAAATTGTTCTTTTCTAAGAACGGAACCTACCATTATTTAATACCACTATTAGATTATGCACCTAAGTGATTAATAATCTTTCATAAGAAATAAATAGCTTTGTCACCTGATGTTGAAGCCATCCTGAAAACTCCTCAACGACAAACTTCTCTATTGTCTTTAAGTTTCTTGGTTCCTTCCTAAGAGCTTGTAATTCAACCAAAAATGGCTACACAAAATATATTATAATCTTAGACTCTATAACACATTATTTTATAATATGTTCAATATCTTTAAAAAGGATACTTACTACGAAAAGGTTGAATTTTTCTATGGTTAAGTAACACATAACGATGTGCTTGAGCTAGTGATTTGTAATCAAGTTCGAGAATGTCAACCTTTCCTAATTTACGCCTGAAATTAAGCATGTACATCTCCTTTCCGTCAATAGTTTCATCATTTCTAGGAGGGCGATTAAATGGAGTCTCTATACCTTCAAAGTATCTTGAACAAAAAGTAAGACACTCGTCTTTTACATAACCTTCTGCCATTGAGCCTTCGGGTTGAGCCTTATTGCGAACATATGATTTCAATCGCATCAAGTACCTTTTATTTTATTTAAAATAAATAAAAAATAAAGTTATTAACGAGTAAAAAGTGTATATAAATATATTTTTAGAACAAAGAAAATTACCGCTCAATTGGATACATCCATCTATAATGAACAGGTCCACCAAGTTTGGCCTTTGATATCAAGTGAATAGTCAAATGAACCATGATTGTGAAGAAAAGCGGGAGGAAATAAGCTGCTCCAATTCACACAAAGTCTGCACCACTTGATACTCCATTTTATCTAATTCACTAAGATCAAGAACTTTAGCACATAACCCTTTGAAAAAGGAGCATAAGTCACTTGCTGCTTTGACTACTCTAGTTTGTGCTCTTGAATGCATGGAAGCCTTTAGAGCAATAGGCAAAATGTCTTGCATTAGAATATGGTTATCATGACTCTTGAGGTTGGAGAGCTTACGATCCTTCAAGCTTACACACCTTGAAATATTTGAAGCATAACCATCAGGAACTTTTAGATCTTTTAAGACTTGTAAAAGTTCGACTTCTCCACGATAGACATAGTGTAACATGCCAAGGGTACATATGACTTTTTGTTAGGACTGTTTATAACGTGGAGGTCATGCCTTATTCCCATTTCCATGAGATCTTTGCGAGCATTTTCGTTGTCTTTAGTCTTCCCATCCAAATTTAATAAAGTCGATCCGTTATCACAAACATTTTTTTCGATATGCATCACATCTAAGTTATGCCTAATAAGATTGAACTCCCAATATGACAAATAAAAAAAAATACTCCTCTTTTTCCACACTTGGTTATCACCATCAATATCTTCTTCTATAAAACTCTCTAAATAATCAAATGCTTTCGAATCGTCATTTGTTACATGAAGAGGACTACTTGTTGAACAACTAACATCATCTCTTGTCCTTTTGTTATTTGATTTAATTGACTTTCCATAATTGAACCTTGAACCTCTTAATTGTTTCAAAATATCAGACCCCGACATTATGGTGGGAGGACCATCTCTCTCGATCGTGCCATCAAATCTACCCTTTTGAAATCGATAAGGATGATTTTCCTCTAGCCATCTACGATGTCCCATGTAGCAAAATTTCTTTCCATGCTTTAACCACAATGAGCGAGTTGAGTTCCGCAAGTGGGCATGCCACCGCGTCCCTTAGTGCTCCAACACGATAAGTTAGCATAGGCAGGAAAATCATTCACGGTCCACAAAAGAGAAGCTCTTAACTTGAACCTTTCTTTCGATAAAGCATCATAAGCATCAACCCCTTTCCATAAAAGATTAAGTTCTTTAATTAAAGGTTGTAGATAAACGTCTATATCATTGCGGGACCTTTTCCCCTTCAATTATCATTTGAAAGAATAAAAGATCGTTGCTTCATGCATATCCACGGAGGTAAATTATAGGGAATCAATAGCGGCGGGTACTATGTGTTGTATTCATCGTATGCGAAGGATTACATCCGTCACTAGCAAGCCCAAGCCTTACACTACGAGGATATAAGGCAAATTGTTCATATCGATCATTAAGCGCCTTCAAGCAAGACCATCTGCAGGTAGCCTTAACTTCCATCTTTTGTTCGACCCGTGTCATGCCACCTCATGTCCTTCGCAGTTTCTCACACATGTATAGCCTTTTCGGTCCGGAATTAAAGGAAAATAGCGCAAGACTTTTCTTGGCTTTTTGACTTGTGTGATTTTGAACTTTCACCCGATTGATCACCAACATCATTTCTATATCGGGAAGCTTTACAAGTATGACATGATTGTTCACCCTCCTTTCTCCCAATATAGCATGCGTCATTAGGACATGCATGGATTTTTGTATCAAGCCCCAAATCATTAGTTAATTTTTTGGTTTGGTTAACAGATGATGGTAATGATGTGATGTGAGGAAAGGCATCTCATAAAAGCTCTAGCAACATACCAAAAGTCTTGTTGGATATGCCACCGATACATTTAATGTGATATAAGCGTAAAGTAAAAGACAAACTAGAAAACTTGCAGTCGGGATACAATTCTTTGTCACCTTGTTCTAGCAATTTTTTATAAGGAATATCCCGACATTGTGATCACTTGTTTGGCAGATTCATCTACGCCATCAGCAACCGCTTCCTCCGTGTTTTCATGATTGAAGGAAAAGAACTTAAACCAAAGGCATCGGGACCAACCCTATAATGTCGTCTTAAAAACAAAGTTTCATGAGCTAGTAGGCGGAGATGTTGGGGGTAGCAAGCTCCCCGAGATAGTCCATATTGTGTACCGGTAAAAACCATAACGCAATAAGTGTTCATGAACCTCGTCTACTTCCAATAATTCATCATTACAACATCTAAGGCAAGGACGTATAATTGATCCTCTTATGTCTCTAGCACGGGCAAAATTAATAAAAGACTTGACTCCTTTTCTATAAGTAATGCTTTTTATGTGTGCGTTGATCCAACTTTTGTCCATCATATTGATTTACCTAAACAAGTAATAAATGTTTATAACATACCATTAAGTTAATATACGATACAAATGCTTTGCAAAACTTAAAGATATAAATTAACATTTTCCGCACATCTTTTAGCCAAAAATCTCAATATCGAGTGTTTGGGCAGAGACTACTACCTACTTACATCTATACTATAAGCAGTTTGAATCATCAAATAAGCATGGTAAAACCACAAACAAGAACACATGTATAGCAGTAAGAATTGTGCAGAAGTGCAGCAGCCTAACACATCAAACGTCAACATACTCATCGCAATCAATAATCATCAATTGAAATCCATACATACAAACCATGACATCTAAGCATAAACACACGCTACATAGAGAATTATCAAAAGTACATCAACCTAGCACATCTATCAGCAATCATCAATCGAATGTACATACTCTAAACATCAAAATACACAATCAGAATCATAATCACTTACAACAACCCTATGAATCAATCAATTATCATCAAGCTTAGCTCCACCAAAAAGACCTTAATCGTTTTATCAACCGATTGAAACATCCATAGGCAACGGCCGTAAATCACACACGGGTAGAAATAACCTAGCATCTAACGCCAACACATTCAAAACCTAAACATAAGCGGTAATGAGCGGCAATTACAAGTTCGAGTTCGATAACCACGGCGATGATTACAAGTTCATTTACAACTTTAGAAGCTCAACATGAAATTAAAATAAAATTAGGGATTAATGACCTGATGATCGAAACCACAGCGATGATTCTGAGATCCACCAGCGATTACCACGCGATGATTACGGATCAGCGATGATTACAGATCCATCAGCGATTGACACGATGATTACGAAACCACGCGATGATTACGGATCACGACGCGATTACCACATCGATGATTACGGATCCACGGCAGCGATTGACACATGATTCTCGAAACCACGCGATTACGATAGCGATGTAAGCGATGGCGTGGAGAAGAGATTTTTAAGTGTGGTTTTTATTTTGAGTGGGAATAAGTGTGGAGAAGAGCTTTTTTTTTTTTTGTAAGTGTAAGCTACTAATTTTATTTTATAAGGATGGATAAGTGTGGCTTTTATTTATAAGTGTAGTTTTTTTTAGTTATTTTTATTACATTTATAAGTGTAGCATTTTTAAAGTGTTTTTTTACACTTATAAGTGTGGCTTTATAAGAATTTGTTTTACTTCATTATAAGTGTAAGCGTTATTGTAATTGTCCACATTTATATACGTGGAATATTTTTTAATAAATTTGTGACACCTAAAAATGTAGCAAAATTATGATTAATATAAAAAAAAGTCACACTTGGTATCTTGTGGAGAAATAAGTCACGGAGAATTGATTTTGTTTTAGAGACTGTTCTTGGAATCATTGAGACTTGTTGATTGGGTTATGAAACATAATATAAATCATCTAAAATGAAACACGTGTTTGATGAAATTGGAATTTTACACTAGTATTGGCTCAAAAGTCAGTCAACCCCTTTGCTTCATCTGCAAATATTCATCAAAAAACTAAAGAAAGAAAGAATCATAAAATTTCCAATGGCTGTTGCTGAAATATTTCTCACTGCATTCATCACTGTGCTATTTGAAAAGCTGGCATCTGCTGAAATGATAAGCCTAGCTCGATCAGCTCGAATATATTCTCAACTTAACAAATGGAAGAAAACCTTATCCCAAATTCAATGTGTGCTTGCTGATGCAGGCCAGAAACAGATAAAAGAGAGAGTTGTTCTGTTGTGGCTACGTGATCTTCAGGATTTGGCATACGACATAGACGATGTACTTGATGATTTGATGACTGAAGCTATGTGGCGTCATTTGAATGAAGAATCTCACTCTAGTAAGGTATTGAAGATCATCCCGACTTGCTGTACTGATTTAAGTCTTAGTAAATTTATGTATGGTCGTAAGATGAGTTCTAAGTTAGATAAGATTACGAAAAAATTGCATAGCCTTGCTGAGCAGAAAAATAGTTTGCGTTTGAATGATAATGTTGAAAGGTCATCTGAACCAAGTAGGCGAATGGAGGAAACTTCGTTGGTGGATGAGTCAAGAATTGTGGGTCGGGATGGGGATAAAGAGGCATTGGTTAGAATTTTGTTGGAGTATGACTCATGTAAGAAAAACGTAAGCGTTGTGTCTATAGTTGGTCTCGGCGGGATAGGTAAAACAACTCTTGCACAAGTTTTGTACAATGAAGACAAAGTTAAGGATCACTTTGAATTAATGGCATGGGTATGTGTTTCGGATGAGTTTGATGTATACAATATTAGTAAGGCTATTTTCCAAGGTGTAGATGGTAGAGACAGGTATTTTGCTAATCTAAATTTACTTCAAGAGGCCCTTAAACAAAAACTTTCAAAGAAAAGGTTCCTATTTGTTCTTGATGATGTGTGGAACGAGAACTTCAAGGAATGGGAACTGCTCATGCGCCCTTTTCTTGGAGGGGCACCTGGAAGTAAAGTTGTCGTAACAACCCGAAAGACCTCAATCACATCAGTGATGGATTGTGTTCATGCTTACCATCCGAATCTTTTATCAAATGAAGAAGCCTTATCTTTACTTGCTCAACATTCCCTAGGTGAGCAAAACTTTGACAAACATCCAACACTTAAAATTCATGGAGAAGGTATCGTGAAGAAATGTGATGGACTACCGTTAGCTTTGATAACACTTGGGAGGTGTTGAGGGCAAAACAAATAATGAAGAATGGGAGGAGCTGTTGAACAACGAGCTATGGAATTTACCAAATGACGGTGATATTCTTCCGGCTCTGAAACTAAGCTACTACGATCTACCTCCACATCTAAAGCAGATCTTTGCATATTGCTCCTTGTTCAGCAAGGACTATGTATTTGACAAGGATGAGCTCGTTATACTTTGGATGGCAGAAGGGTTTTTGCACCAATCAAATAGCAGCAAGATGATGGAGAGTTTGGGTTATGAGTATTTTGAAGAGCTGAAGTCAAGGTCTTTTTTTCAGCATTCAACTAAGAAGAAATCACGATATATAATGCATGACCTGATAAACGACTTGGCTACAAGTGTTGCAGGCAATTTTTCTTTCGGTTGGATGATAAGATGAAATTGTATGATAAGAATGAAGCTTTGGAGAAATCCCGCTACCTTTCACTTATTCATACAAGTTTTAGAGCATACAAAAATCTCATGGCATTCCAAAAAGCTCGACGAATGCGAACTTTCATAGCAATGCCTAGAGTCAACAATTTCCCAAATCTATTTTTGTCGAACAAGGTCCTTGCTGAATTACTTCCCCAATTACAGTTCTTAAGGGTGCTAAGCTTAAGACATTGTTCACTAACAAAGATACCAAAACTCATTGGTAGTCTGAAGCATATCTGACACCTCAATTTTTCGGAAGTGACATCACATGTTTACCCGAACAAATCAGTGACCTTTGTAAATCTTCAAAGCTTGTTGGTTAGCAGTTGTTGTCAGTTATCTAGTATGCCAAAAAGTTTCGCAAAGCTAACAAATCTGCGACATTTGGACATCAATGATACTCCCTTGTTGAAGAAGATACCCTTGGGTATTGGTGGTTTAACAAGTCTACAAACTTTATCAAAGGTAATAATTGGTGAAGCTAATGAGTTCAAATTAACTGAGCTTAAAAGCCTTTTGCATCTTAAAGGTCGCATTTCCATAATAGGGTTGCACAAAGTGACAAATGCAATAGACGCATGGGAGGCTACCTTGCAACAAAAGATGTGTCTTGATGATTTGGAAATGGAATGGAGTGATCTGTTTGAAGATTCTCGAAATGAAACAACTGAATACGAAGTACTTGAAGCACTAAGACCTCAGAATAAGATAAAAAACCTTAAGATATGTTTCTACGGTGGACTGAAATTTCCTACATGGGTAGGGGATCCCACATTTGTCCAGTTAACAGAGCTCACATTACATGGTTGCAAAAGTTGCAAATCTTTACCAACATTTGGACAGATGTTTTCACTTCGGAAGTTGGTTGTTGGAAGCATGAATGAGGTGAAGATTTTGGGTTCCGAGTTACATGGAACCCCTGATTCTTCACAATGGTGTCTCATTTCCATCACTTGAAATTTTGGAATTTGATAACATGCAGGGTTGGGAGATATGGTCAACTAATTATGGTGATGATAATGGTGGTGGATCTTTCCCTTGTCTTAGATGAAATATCTATAGTCAATTGTCCAAAATTATCTT
>OU343217.1:195355257-195499836 GCA_910596185.1 Chrysanthemum makinoi | reverse complement strand
AGTGTTTGCTTATGTGCTAGGTTTCAAGAAGACCCTAAAACATCATACCTAGAAGCCGTAAAAAGAATATTTAGATATATTAAGGGTACAAAACAACTAGGATTATGGTATCCTAAGGGCATGGGAGTAGAAACAATTGTATATGCAGATTCTGACCATGCAGGTGATTATGTTGACCGAAAAAGTACAAGTGGGATATGTACTTTTATAGGATGTTGTTTAACATCTTGGTTTTCAAAGAAACAAACGGCATTAGCAATATCAACAACCGAAGCCAAATACGTCTCCGCCGGCAAAGCATGCCAACAAGCACTATGGATGAAACAAGCGTTAGTTGACTACGACATTCATCTAAGTGACATTGCCATTCTATGTGACAACAAGGGTGCCATAGATCTAAGCAAGAATCCGGCATTACATTCTCGCACAAAGCATATAGAGATTCGTCATCACTTCTTAAGAGACAATGTTCAAAAGGGGAACATCTCTATTGAGAAGGTAGCGTCCGAAGACAACATAGCCGACGTCCTCACCAAACCGTTGAAGCGGGAACAATTCAACCTACTTTGTCTTGGTCTTGGTCTCATGGAACAAACGTCGTAATTTACTTTTTGACTCTACAAGGTATGTAAACACTAGCCTTCTTCTTTCTGAGTCTAGGATCTCTATTTCAAGCACAACTCACAAACAATACGGGAATTTTCAAAACCCAAGATAAGTCTTTCACTTATAACTCATAGTTCTTCTTATTTTCTTTCAAAAAATAAGTACAAATTGCAAACACATAATTACATACACATCTTCTTTTCAAAGGATAAAACGATTTTTATTTGCAAATGGAAACCTCTTTTTTGAAACGTTTTCTACAAATGATACCTCTTCCCGTATCAATTTCACAAAAGCAATTTCTCACGTCTAGGACAAATCGCTTTTTCATTATTAATACAAAAGTAAAAACCCGTTTTCATTGCATCCCATGTCTTTTGAATGCTAAAGGAGATACATAACTAATATGTATTTTCAGGTACATTCATTTAAGCAACAATGAATTAGGAGCACTCGGGTTATCTCACATAATAGTATGCTTTTCCAATTCTAGCTTATTTTTCTTTTCTTCTTAGGAGTCGAGATAACCGCAACTCCAAATAGTTTGCATATAGGCACACACTAGGCAAAAATATTTCCAAAAGGAAAATTTTGTGTCGCCTCGGATCACCACCCACGGATCCCAAATTTTAATGCCGGACGGATCCCCAAGGAAGGATTCGTGGGATCCGTGAGACGTAAGCTTTTTTACCTTCTATTTTTCTCACTTTGGATGAAAACTCCAACATTTGTTTTATTTTTTTGGAGTATGTTATTTAAGGCTTGTGTTCTCATGATCACATGCCTTAAATTCATATCTAATCATTAGATTTTAATTCACATTTTGGGTCAAGCATTCATTACAATGCATTATTTTTCTATATATAGAACTCCCAAAATGCTTGCATATTCATCTCAACTTCACAAACAAACAACACCATGTCATCCAAAAGATCTTAAAACTTAGATGAATCTCCTAGTAGAAACAATCCTATTCATGAAACCCAAACTTTTGTAATTCCACCTTCCAAAATACCACAATCAAACTCTAGGATATCCGCACGAATTAGCATCCGATCTTGTTGCTTAGCAAAACCATTATCAAATGGCTCATCACCATCAAATAACTCACCACAAGATGCTTCCATTATAGCACCTCCTTCATCACCAACGAGTACACCAACTTCATCACCAAATCACTCACCACCTAAAGTCACTCTTTTGGAACTCCTTACGACTCCAACAAGATCTCAACAACCAAAACAAAAAGAAATAGCCTTTTTGACACCTCCAACTTCTCCAAACACAATATTCAATGATCTTGAAACATCACCACCCTTAGCTCCCATTAAACTACAAGAACATCTAGGTTCTTTTCCACCACCACTTCCAACCATTCGGACTTTGATCCGTATTTTCCTATTTTTCCACCACATATTCCGCAACTCACAAATCAAAACAACCCGGAAAACTTCCGCACTCGTTACCCACATCACTTACATTGTGAACATTGCCAATCCACTAGGGAAATTGCAATAGAAGTTAGGGAAGAAATGCGATTCATACTCAACCTCATCCTTGATCGCATCAATACTGTAGGATATTGGATTTCACATACACATCAAACCATAACACAAAGTGGACGTATAAAGGTGAGTTCTAGAGAGAGAAAGTTAGAGGTTTAGGGAACTTAGTGAGAGAAAGAAAAGATATTATTATGAGCTCCAACTCTCTACCTTGGGAGGTAGAGAGTATTTATAGTCTTACATAAAACGCCACACAACGGGCTGTGGATCAGGCATACAGTGGGTAAAGACCCGCCCGTCCTCCACGGTGTTACTAAACTAAATACTACTTAACATAAAAGTACTATGACTACGAACTTTCTAACGATTACATATACTTGAGGTGACCGACTCTTTAATACCTGGAATTTCTAATTCCTAACAATCTCCCCCTAAGGGAGGTCACCTCAAACATATACTAAAATGACATTGAATACAATCGGATATTACATTAACAATTGATCTTGCATTCTTGATGTAGTACTTTGCTCCGAAGCTCGTAGTCATTGATTCCACTCATTGCATGTTTGGTTAATCCAAGTGGAGGTCTTTTACTGATCCACGTGGTAATAATGTTGAGCCAGCTTTTGAGATCATCAGCTAATAGAAAATCTCTGATACATCCATTGTGGTGTTGGTATTATGTGATGTTGTGACTTTCGGACCGACATGCTCACATTCGGATCATGATATATTCTCATCGAGTAGCGAAGCTTTAGTTGATTCATGATATTGGCAGCAGCGTAGCAGAAGCATGGAGTGAAAATATAAGAGTCATTGATGCACTAATCATGATTTCTTTTGAGATGAATGTGTTAGGTGAGCATGCGGCTATGGATTGACCGCTTCATTCGATCACGCAAACGCCGGGGTGTACCGCATAAGACAGCTTAGCAATAAAGCGCAATAAAGTGTCTTTGATCACTTTCGATGAATTGAGGTACACGGCCCACGGTTCCGTTGATCAGTACAAGTACTGCCTGTGATCAGGTATAATTCCGAAGAATTTCCTTGACAGGTTTCGCAATGCTCTAGTCGTTCTCAAATCAGAACGTCTCAAAGAAGACAACACGGAGTGAGTGAACCAGCGAATTTACGTCCACTGATTGATGAAAAGAGATTTGAAAAACAATCGTGTATTGCTCAATAGAAATTGTTTTTGCAATATAACGAAGGTTTTAATGAAAATCAATTATCAATCATAAAACACCTTTTGATTTGAAAATTAGTACACGGTCGACGTGCTAATGAAAAGAGTTTTAAAGCACAAAGACCGGTTTTCAAAGGTATCCGTCAATCCATAACCTGAACCGTGATTGATTCAAAAGATTGAATCGCCCCATTGTTTCTGTTCACTTGTCACATGGTTGATCTGTATAATAGATCTCACATGCCACCTACCAGGAGCTTGTTAGATGTTGGCTCGAGAAGGCTTTCCATCTTCACAGTGAATATGTAAACACATCACTCAGATGTTCTGGCAATACCACAAGGATAATGTGTAGGACTCAAGATATAATCTCTCTTTCCACATTGTGTGAAACAGAGAGTCTTCATTGAAAGTGTCCTAATGAGATTTATTGATGATCTCGTGGCACTAGACTCAATTTGTGCATATTTGGATCCTATATCGGAGACTAGGGAGAGGGTCTCCTCCTTCAATATCAACAATCTCTAAGAGAAAGTTGATAGATAATGTCGGTTCCCCGTGAGAATGAAACAAGTCCTTTTAAGAGGAACTTGAGTGGTTTGGAAAGTTGAAGTGCAGTGCGTCACTGGGTCCATGACGTCTTGTCTTCAATACCGATGTTACCATCTGTAGCATATGAATTGAACCCGGTTTCTGCCCTAAGGTTGAATATATGGAGGGCTATTTGTTTTCACCCTTTTCTCATTCAATTCTTTTTCATTCTTCAACCCCTTCAGTGCTTACCGAGACTTCATAGCAAGAACCTTGTTGGGTTTATTCCAGTACTAGCTCAGCCTTAGTCCGCACTCTTCCCATATCTCATTTTTCTCCTTTTATCATCATACCTAAGAACTCTACACTAACTAGTGGATAGTCCATGGGTAGATCCCTCCGGTTCTGACGGATCATGGGAACACATACCTAACCTTATCGTCCTTATATCACCATACATAATGTAAAGTTGGTCGGTCTTTTTGGTATTGTTCATCTGCCATAGGAACCAATTGAAAACCATTTGAAAATCAATCCAGATACTTATGATATTTTATCAAAGCATTTTGTACCTGAATTGTTTTTGATATTTTTAGAAGAAGAACTCCCCCTCAACATGTGAATCAAGTATTTGAAATAGTTTTCCACACGGAGGCAAGAGAAAGAATTAACTTCTTTGATTACCATTTTCTAAAAATATCAACATCACTTCCCTAATCGAATCAAGTAGATAAAGCATTTTGGGGAAGGATGAGGTTTTCATGATTTTGCTCCCCCTCAATATGTGCCTCGAGATTTGAAAAGAGTTTTGCACATACTAGAGGGAACCTGCACCTTGAGATAAGTTATCACGTTTCAAATCATAGGTTTAAGATAGATGCTCCCTCTCAACATGTGCATGGAAAATTTGAAATCGTTTGTCACATGTGGAAAGGAGAGCTTGTACATCCTTATAAAACCATTTACCTAATTATCAGTTTAAATCCAATTTAAATCACACATTCTCCCCGATCACAATTATCAAATCATTTGAGATTTGTGATCTCTTATAGATTTAAATTGATTTTGAAAGCTTTTAAGGAGAATTGTGACTTGATTATGAAAGCGTTTAACTGATAATGATCGGATTTTAAGACTTTAAACTCCATTGATAAAACATGCTGAATATCTTTTGAAAACAATTGAATGCCAAATAACTTTTTAATTTAATTGAAATCATTCTCCCCTCAATCAATGACATAGGTTGTTGATTGAGAGATTGATATTTTGACAAATAAGTCCAGATGATTATCAAAAATAGAGTTCGAGTTATTTTTCAAAGCATTAGTTTTCGCAGATAAATGTTTAAAAAATCAGAGCATGGAATTTTGAAAACATGATAAAGTATGGCTCTGTTCTTTCTTTGAAAAAGCGGGTTACTGCCTGAAATGACAATAAACCATTGTTTCTCTTTCTCCCAAAAATATTTTTTGATTTTTTTTTTTTTTTTTTTTTTTTTTATAAAAATTCGAACAACATCTAAAGTCCCGTGTCATTCTTTGAATGACAACATCAAGACCGTAGATATTATCGAATCGAGAGAAACATGACAAAATGACAATATTTTTTGAAGATTTTTCGAATTTTTCAAATTTTTATGGATTTTGAAAGTTTTATATTTTTCTATTTGATTTTTTGAAGGTTTTATAATTTTGTATTTTGTTTTTCGAATAAATATTTACAAGAGATAAATTAGTTTAAGAGAATGATGAAATGAGTACCGAGATAAAGATATCGTTCAAAGACGCTTGTAGAAGAAAGGAAGCAACATCTCTTAAACTTTCGCCACCAAAGCATTCGAGGCTTCTAAGAAAATCGCTCGACATGAGCCTTCTCAATTTGAATCTTTGGTAGCTTCCCCCAAACCGACAAACATCGAATAAAGACCATTTCCCTAAGAAGTAGAGTTGAATACAAAGCGGTCTCATTGATTGAAGCTCGGCACCCTGAAGAACACGAGAACACCGAAGTAACAAGTTGAAACATTGATCGTCTCAGTGGTTATCAAATCCGGATTAACTGATTACGACCGATCACATGAACCTGATGTGCATCCCCGATGTACACCTTACTCTTCGAGATTGACCAGTTGTCTATTTAGGGGAACAATATATCAACATCTTCATTTTACCAAGTGCATTCCATTTATATAACATATAACCAATCAGCACATAATGTACACATGTACCCAACAAGAGTAGAGACGATGACATCCATGTAACATGTTGAGTCACTAATCATCTCTGTGGATGTCAACTCTGAAATAACTAAATTAGCTCGATCAAGTGAACATGTTGTGCATATAACCGGAAGCACTTTATCATAAACCGTATATAAGATGTCGATAGGCAGTATCATCTCACGTTCCAAATATTCTTCTCACATTTCTTCCAACTGAACACTGAAGTAACAAAAACCAAAGGTCTCCAGAGACCACTTCCCCCAAATAGTTGGAATAATATATCCTTCCCCCAAATGGTTTTGATACCTCAGAATCAGCAAAACATAATATATCCATAAACTTGAAATCTTGTGAGAAGAACTCAAATAGCCCAAATGAATCCTGTGAGAATCAAATGCTACATAAACTCTCTCTGACTATCTTTATCAACCCATATGTAGACAATTTGAAGTGACCACTGTTGAAGAAAAACCCAATATACCAAACTTGAAACTGAAGTCGAATTCCCCGCATTTGTGTCTTAAGCTTGCACTTAAAGATGGAAGAACGGTGTCGAGAATCTATGCTTCAAGCAAATCTCTAAGTACTCACACTCAAACAAGGTATGAGACATTAACACCTCTTGATATTATCCACATCGTCATCTGCATGTGACACTGAGTAAAACAACGTAACTCCTAATAGTGATAGTTAACCAGGTCTTCAACCATCCACTCCGACTGCGGGTAACTAGATAAACCAAGCCTTCAACTCAAATTCTTAAGCCCGAGAAAGTTATCAAATAAGAACACGCCTTTGTGAAGGTCAACTTCAATCTCAAATAAGTGATAAATGATTAACTCAGAAGTAATCAACTTGTGTCAAATGCCCAACATGTGAATAAACATACAACCGGATGTACATTCACCCACTGAATGAACCGAAACAAATGATGCCTCAACATCAATGTATTCTTCCTAAAAGTATTCATGTAGAGACTGATCTGGAGGATACACCAATAACTTCGAGCGGATGAGGTAGACATTTTCCTTGAAGTTCATGTGGTTGATTTATAGCATGCACGATGTGAGGAACAATAATCCATGAAGATTTGGCAAAGGAATACCAAAGAGTGGATCATTATTCATGAACAATAATCCGTGAAGATTTGGCAAAGGAATACCAAAGAGCGGATCATTATTCATGAGTGCAACTGCAATATTATGATAATCATTATCAACGCCTTGAGGAATAACCGAGATAGGGATTTTTTAGTAGTCTGAGTTGTACTTCTTTGATGATCATCAAACATATCTTGAACTCATGAATCACATAGTCTTTGATGATCATCAAATATTCGCTAGCGGTTGTAAATACTCATCAAACATATCTTGAACCAATGAATCCCAAACAATAAATCCCATTTATCCTTAGTGAGTGAAACATTAGGCGTTGGAGGAGAGTCATCAAACTTTAAGTCGTATAACCATTATTCAAACATCCATCATCATTTAGTATATTCACTCTTCTCATAAATCCCATTTATCCTTAGTGAGTGAGAGTCATCAAACTTTAAGTCGTATAACCATTATTCAAACATCCATCATCATTTAGTATATTCACTCTTCTACCCCTCAAAAATTGCATCCGAAGTTGCCATTTTTGATTTAGCAAGTGAATAAGAATATACATTAATGAATGTAGATCCACTTGATGACTGAATGAGCATGGGAGAAACATGAAGCTTGTTGATGAAGAATGTCGATGAGAATGGTCATAAACATGAAGATTTCTCTTCTTCTGATGATAAAGCGCACTGAAGCATACACTTTTCTTTTCTTTGAGGAACGGGGCCTGAAGTGTTATCTGCAGACGCCATAATGATGAAGAACGAGGCCTGAACTGATGTGAACAGACGTCATTGTTTAGAGCCCAGTTATATGTTTAGAGCCGCCAGAATCCAAATACCAAGGGACGACTTGTACGACCTGCTTTGGACAACAGACGAAGACAGAGAATTGGAAACATTGGATCCCCACGTGCTCATGGGGTCCTTTTGGTTAGCACAAACAATCTTTGAATCGGCAGAAACCCTAGGTGCAATGTCATTGTCACTAGGAGCTGAACTAGTAGAAGCATCAGACTTAGTCGAGGGACATTTTGTGCTTAATGGGATTATTCTACCAGTTGGCTTCCAAACCTTAATAGGCACTACTCTAGGCATAGTGGATCTAGTTAAGGGGCAAGGTTTGCCATTCGTGAATATTCGACCTGTTGGCTTCCACTGAAATCCTACATTGGTAAAACCTTCCCTGTAGGTTTCCAGGATTGCTTAATCTGTTTCGCTCTCCAAACTTTCTTAACGGGGTTATGAATCTTAGACCTCAGAAATAACACATCACATTTATCATGATTACCGGAAATTAAACATTTTTTGCATGTTTTGCAGACAAAGATAAGGCCTCGAATTAATTTTAGTAAGCTTAGAGCTAATACTAGAACTAACACGATTCTTTTTTTTCAAATCAAACTTCTTGTCCCTATGGTGTTCTTTCACTTCCTTATCATGATCACTTTTAGTTTGCGTAATCCTATCCTTCTTTGCATAGCTTCTAGGTTTTGACCCGCTAACTTTAGTGTCAATCTTAACATCTGTAGAAGTAACGATGGGAACATTACATGGCTTCACTACTTTCTGCATTCCTGGTCTAGAAGTGCTGTGATATGAAATTCTAGGAGGCACATCACAGGTTGTTTGCTTGAATTTTGACATGGAACAAGGCATATCAAGGGTCACATGCTTGGCTTTAGGCATAGAACAAGGCATCACAGCTTTGCCTTTTGCACCTAAGATAAGGTTTAGGACATGTTACAATTACACATTCTAGCAGCTCTTGAGATCGTTTGGCCTGGAGGCAAGCAAACCTAACTTCACTATCAAGAGGTTTGTTAATGAAATCCTCTTCGACAATCTCACGGAGACATTCTAGACTATCCTTAAGGTAAGCACAGTAGTCATGAAAAGCATGTTCATTATTCCTAAGATGAGGAGGAATATATTTAACTGTCACAGTGTATTTGCAGTCTGAGGGTGACTTTGAGACAACATTCTTATTGAAAACAAGTGTAGTTTCCCATTTCCCTGACTTCTCAGATTCTCAATTTCCTTTTGTAAAGACGTTATTTTTCGTTGTTTTGGTCACGGGTGACTTTCATTGAATCATATAACTCTTTAAAGTGTCGTTTAACTTTTCATTTTCTTCTAGAAAACTCTTGTTTTCCTTTTGTAATGCATTGACTAAGTTTTGAAGATGAAAAGTTTGAGAGTACTGAGAATCTAAAGGAGGAGGCATTTGGGATCCAGTCACTTCCTTCTTTTCACCTTTAGTTGTGAGACTTGGGCTTTCAATCTTCTGATCGTGTTACAATGAGCTCGAATCTGTTCATCACGTTTGCTAATTTCAAAACTGCATCAAATTCAGGAGCATCCAAGGATGTCTTGATATTTGAGGTTTTAACATTTTCTTTTAGATGTTGATATTTTAATTGCAAAGCAAGATGCTCAACTTCCAATTTAGAAAACTGTTTCACCAGGTTATCATGATCATCCTGTTCAATTTTCTCATGCAATTTAGAATTAGTTTTTTCAAGCTCAATGACACGATCATGGGAGACTTTCAGAGCAACAGATAATTCATGAAATTGAGAAGCATTAATGGAACAATTCGTAGCAGTGTAAAACACATCTTGAGTAATACATTCAGAAATAAGATTCTCATTCAAGGTATGCAAGTTCTTCCTCTCAATCTCATTATATTTTAATTCTCGCTCATAGTTACTAACCTCAACTATCATTGCATCAAATTCCTTTTCCATTTCTTTAATATATGATTTTATCCCCTTTTTAAGACTCTCAAAATGATCTTTTAGTTGTTTAAAGAAAGGCATGACCTCAGTTAGATAACATTCTTTTGTTTGCTCAAAACCCCTTTCCCCTTCAGTTATCCCAGTGGGTGTGATCCTTTTCTTACAAGTTTTCTCAAAATCGACAAATAGTTGAAGAATAACATATTGACTGATTAAGGTCTTGCTCTTAGTGGCAATAGTTCTAGGAACTAAATGCATTGGTGTATTTGGAGGATACACAGTCGCTTTAGGAATTTCCTACAAGGGGGATTCTTTTCAACAAGATTTTCAGCTTTTTGCAAGTCCATATCCTTTTTCCGGAACACTTGTTCAGGGGTCAATAGAGTCTGAGGCTTAAACATGTTTAAGGATATCCAATTTTCCTTAGTGTAATCATGGGGTTTTATCGTTATCTTGTTCTTATTACACTCAGGATCTTCTAGCTTCTTATTCATTTTCTCCCTAGTGACTTCATCTGATTTCTTATCTTCCTCATTGCACTCAGCGCAACTAGGTTTCTGTCTAGGCTTAAGGATTTCATTACCATCATAAAGCACCTTATGAGCATTTCTAGCCTTTTTAATTACCTCTTGATTTGGTTCCTCAACAAGGGGAATGCTATGCTTATCGCTTAAGACTCTATGCTTAGTGATCATGTGAGCAGTCTGAATGGTATTCCCTTGTACGTACAACTTATTTTCAAGCTTGTTTTTCAAAGTTTTTAGATTGCAAAAATCATTCAAAAGTTTTGATTCCTTAGCCTTGAATTCTTGCTTAAGCATTTTAACATTTTCTTGAAGTTCTTGTTTTTGCTTAGCGGTTTTAGAAAGCTTTTCATGTAAGGAGTTTAACTCTTGTTTTAACACTTCTTCTCTAAAATTACTTTTTCTAATAATTGTACGCATTTGGTTATCCAACTCCTGCTCACGAGTGGTCAACTCAAATTTAGCACGTTGTTCATAAATAGCAACACGTTCTTTATAGGCATTTAATTCAGATATTACAGACTCATCAAGGGCACAGGCAGTGTATTCATCAAAAATATAGTCATTGTTGACTGCAGGAGATGCATCACTTGGTACAACTTCACTTTCACTTTGTTTCACATATTGATCATATGGGACAACATTGATATTACCCATATTTTCACTATTTGATACAAAAGTTTCAGTTGATAGTACTTTGTCATGCATCTTTTGCACATCAGCATCATTGTATAGTTTTTGTACCTCTGAGATGAGTGTGTCTTTGGATGGGCCAGCTTGTGTTGAAGAGGAGACCTTGGGAGAAACCATTGGAGAAATGCTAGCCATAAAGATTGTGTGTGCAGTAGGTCCATCATCCACATCGAATCGTATGCATCACAATCAGCGACTTGAAAGGCATTCTGATGATTGTGACCTATCTCCCGAATAGGCTGCTCATCCACATCTGCATCATAGGTCTTGGCATTGCCCTCGGCTAGAAACAACAATTCCTCTTCATCCAAAGTAGCACCATTATCCCGAGCTTGCACAAGCAGCATCTTATCTCTAAAGTAATCAGCATTCTGTGGACGCTTTGGAGATGTGCAGTTCCTTGCAATGTGTCCCTCACCACCACAATTATAACATTTGATCAGCTTAGCTTGACCTTGATTACCATTCCTTCCTCGATTCGGATTAACAACATAACTTCTACCAGCTCCACCTCTTCCCTGATCATACTGTCTTTCTGAACCGGTTGCACCACGATCCTCCCATCTTTAACAGTAGCTTGATTGTGTGGGTTAGATGCTGTTCTGAGGTTGTTAGTGGTTGGTGGGAGAGAATTCATGTTTTGACTGATCAGAAGAGCTAGTTGATTAATGAAATTACCCACGTGTGCATCACATCGCTTGTTTGAACATATGATAAGGAATTAGTTTGTGATTACCATTTCCCATGGGTATGACTTGTGAGGCTTTGGTTGTGATTCCGATGTTTGAATAGAAGGCAGTTGAGTCATTAGACGAGCTTGTCTCTCCCTGTTTGGTTTTGAACTGATTAAGAACCAATTTTCAAACATAGCATGTCTCTCATTCTGAAGGAGGAAGGCATAGAGTTGCTCATAGTTTGTATTCTTCAATCCTTTAGTGAGCTTCACAGAGGTGACAAACTTGTGCCATTCGGGATTCATGTTGTTCACAAATTTTGAGTTCAGCTGAATGTTAGGCATAGTCATTCTGATGTTCCTCATGTCATTCACCAACTTATGAAATCTCACATAGTACTCATAGACACTCTCATCCGGTTTCATCTTGAAGTGTTCAAATTCGTCATAGAGTTGTGATTCTCTGTCTTCCATAGTTAATTCTGAACCAGAGAGAAGCATCTTGACATTATCCCATACTGCCTTTGCTTCGGTGTTGTGATTGATCAGCTTGTAGATGTCTTTAGGAAGACCTTGAAGAACAATGTTAGAAGCCCTGATATCAGCATCGAATCTCTTTTCTCCTTATCATCAAGCTCATCATACATCTTTGGTCTGTCCATTCCGTAAATCGGAGTTCCATCTTCAGCAGTATCAAGTACATCTCTAGTCGTCTCAACTCGATACGGTCCTTCATCAATGGATTTGAGAATGTTGACACCATTTTCCTTTCCAAGGCAGTACAATCTGATTCGTTGAGCCCAAGAATCGTAGTCAGCTCTGTCAAGCATGGGTGGACGAGTATCTGAACCAGCTTGAACATCCTCGCAAATGTGGAGATGATAGTATGAACGTTGGTAGACATGTTAACAGATTATACGGGATTTTATAACTCTATGATTTAACCGGGAAATAGATTCTTTCACGGGATTTTACTAAATCAAGAGAAACCGTAAACAATCACCCAAGTCGCTAGAAGATAATGCACCAAGTCGCTAACACCTAATTCGCTACACCCCCAAGTCGCTAAAGTCCCAAGTCGCTAGACAAATGCAAGTCGCTAAGTAGTAACTCGCTAAGCCTCAAGTCGCTAGCAAAATTTTGGCAGAAATTCGCTACTCAAGTCGCTAAAACTTCAAGTCGCTAAAGAGCAACTCGCTACGACCACTGTCGCTACCACCAAGTAGCTACCCGTAGTGGAGAGTCCACTACTTGTACTGTTAATCGCTAGGTCTAAGTCGCTAGCTCCAAAACTGTAACTCGCTACAAAATTGTGAAGCAAGTCGCTACGAAGAAAGAGATCCGTATATCAAGTCGCTAGCAAGAAAAACCACATAAACATCACTTTTCAATCCAAAAACAACCCAACCAAGATGATTCAAGCTCACCAAATGAAAACCTAAACACTTGTGATGATTCTAAACATAAAAGTACTAACAAAATCCAAGCTTTAACACAAGAAATCAACCAAATGATGCACAAACCACTAAACTTTTTCAAACTCAAAAACCACCTAAAACCACTAGAAATCCAAAGATGTGCAAGATATGATCTAACCATGGCTCTTGATACCAATTGTAGGATATTGGATTTCACATACACATCAAACCATAACACAAAGTGGGCGTATAAAGGTGAGTTCTAGAGAGAGAAAGTTAGAGGTTTAGGGAACTTAGTGAGAGAAAGAAAAGATATTATTATGAGCTCCAACTCTCTACCTTGGGAGGTAGAGAGTATTTATAGTCTTACATAAACGCCACACAACGGGTCTGGATCGGCATACAGTGGGTAATGACCCGTCCGTCCTCCACGGTGTTACTAAACTAAATACTACTTAACATAAAAGTACTATGACTACGAGCTTTCAAACGATTACATATACTTGAGGTGACCGACTCTTTAATACCTGGAATTTCTAATTCCTAACAAATACCATTACTCATCCAAACCTTCATCCATAACCTTATGCAAGCATGGAAGGAATCATTATTACTATTTTCTATTACTAGTACTTTCTTTTGAGTCATTTTCAAGAACAAGTCTTGTTCTTATTTTTACATGCTTGTATGTGGCATAAATACCACTACACTTTGTTGTTTTATTACAAGGCCTTGTTTACATACCTTGGCTCCCAATCTTGATTCTCGTCAATCACAAGATTACCTAAGCATGTTACTAACATTTCTCTTTGTAGGATTTTTATTTTTCTTCACTTGACGCCCCAAACTAGGGAGAGTAAGCGATACGTGGACTAATTTTTCCACACTTTTATTTCTTCGATGGGTTAACTTTTTGTTTCAACAAAAAGGGGGAGAAGAAGTAAAACTTAGGGGCTTTCAAAACATACATCTATTCTTAAGTTTTACTCATCATAACATTATGTTTTGTCATCAACAAAAAGGGGGAGATTGTTAATACAAATAAACCGTAAAGACGTTTATTAATATTTTGCGATCTCTTTGTGTTTTGTTGATAACAAATATAATGTTATCTTAAGTACAATTATAAGGATACATGTTATTTTAGTAAAGCATTTACATATAGCCATCTAATACAAAAATGTTGTAATTAATCATTTGTTGTAATAGTTTATTAGGGTGGGTAAAAATCACAACCCATGGATCATATCCATAACCCATGGTATTGACCCATACCCACAAGACTAGATACATTGTACTCATTAGGTACATTGAATCTAAAAGAATACCCATGGACCAACCCATAACCCATGACCCATGATCCATATCCAAAAAACCCATGGGCAAAGAGGAGCGTCCCACGGATCCCTAGGATTACACTAGACGGATTCCTTGTGGGAGGGATCCGTGGGATCCGGGGAACAGTGGCAGATTTTGCCTATAAATAGAGAGCCATTTCTTCATTCTAACTCACCCCTCTTCTTACTAATTCTCTCATATACTCTCATTCTCTTCTAACAAAAGATCACTTGATCTAGAGAGTACTTCTTTATTTCTTTCTTTAGTGATTCTCATATAGGTCCTTCTCTAAGGCGAGATCACGAGCATTCTACAAGTCATCCAAGCAAGGGGTCCTTGATTGATTTGTTCCTCCGCAAGATTTCTGTAGCGAAGATCTTGTATTTGATATTTCACATATTTGTTGTGTAATAGTCGTGTTGGTTTGGTCCACCGTGTTACGGACTCGGTATTTAGCTTTGTACCGGAAAAAGGTGTAAGCAACGTTGTGAAGGCTTCTCCGCCAAGTTGAAGGAGTTTGTTGACATAGTGCTTGAACTCTCGAGTAGGTGACTCGGGGAGTGGAGTAGGGCAAGGAAGGTGTCCTTGTAGTCGAACCACTATAAATCGGTTGTGTCATTTCTATCCCTTTGCTTTACTTTATTTACTTACGTTATCATTAGATCTATACTTTCTCAACATCCATACGATCTCACACATTATCGAATCTAAAGTTTTTGAAACTAACTTAAAATCGGCAAAACTATTCAACCTCCCCCTTCTAGTTTTCCACAGTCATTATCAAAATGGGGAAGATTGTTAGTGCAAACATTACGATATTTAATCTATACAGTCTCGCATATTTTGTTGATGACAAACATGTAACTTGTAATGCACAACGTAAAGTGTGCAAGTTACTCGTAACCATATTTTGTCTCAACGTACAATCATCTACACGTATCGAGTCCTCGTATGCTACAACACATGTTCAAATATGTTTGTTATGATGCATTATAATCAAACCTTTTGACAAACCAATGAGAATGTTTAAAATACTTTTAGAGTCATTTAGTATTTAAAAGGTTAATCGTTCTCTTTCGAACCTCATTTTACATTTTGCATTTACAAGTATTTGTATACAAATGCATTACATTATTTTTACACTAAATTTTACATCCAGATATATACTTTTAGTTGTACAAGTAAACTAATCATATTTCTCATACAAACATTAAAATTTACTTCTACTTAACAAACTACAGTTTAGTTAGTTAAACTTTAACTAGACATTTTATTTGTGACTTACACTTTTAAATATATACAAATTTACTTTCTATTTAAAGAGATATAAAAGTACTTTTACCTCATGCATGACATCAACTTGTAGTTGATCACATCAAAAATATTTCTAGATATGGAAAGATCTTGTGTAGATTTTGGAAAGATTTGAAAGTAAAATGTCTTGTCAAAATCTTTTGAAAATATAATTGTCAGAACCCACGGTACCTTTGGTATAAAGGGCGGTACCCTTTGTCATAAAGGGCGGAACCCAATTTTATCTTGTTCTTAGCTTATATTTACAATAGTTAGAGTCTCATTTAAACACATTCTCATGTCTCATTAACCCATGATCATAGTGCTTCTAACTTTCATTTGTTGTAAGCATACTTCCAAGATGATCCACCAAAGCAAGCCTAGAAATCTTGCCATTCCCATCTACCACAAAGCATACACATATGAATATATACAAGATTGGTGATCTTACCATCTTCATTCATTTGAAGGCTTCCTATCAATGGAAGTTCACTTAGATTAGACATTCGTATCCACTATACATTTGTTTCTTGGATCATTATTATACATCATTTTGTATCATCACTACACCACATATTGTATCACCAGATTAGAGGTTAGATGGTTTTGTGTGTTTGGGCCATAAAACACAAGGTTTGTTATGTTTGACCATAAAACATAACGGGTTTGGTTGGACCCGAAGAAGAAGTCGATATTTAGCTTTGTATTAGATAAAGTGTAAGCGACGTTAGGATCGGTATTTAGCTTAGTACCAGAAAAAGTGTAAACGACGTTGTAAGGTTTTCTCCGCCGGGTAAGGGAGCTTGTTGACTTAGTGAAGTAACTCTCGAGTTGGATACTTGGGGAGTGGAGTAGGGCGAAGAGGAGCTCCGTGACCGAACTACTATAAATCATATGTCTAGTTTGCACTTTCTTTTACTTATTGCTTTACTTTTATACTTGCATTATATCATTGTTTTACGTTTATCTTTGTGGCTTATGTTTATATTGTGATAATATGTTATATTGTGCGAAATACACTATTGATACAGTGTAGTATTTATATTGTAACTTTTCATATTACGTCAAACTTGATCGGTCATTTGATACAACAAAATAAAGATTTTACACGGAAACGTATTCACACCCCTTTATGTTTTTCACAAATATGTATTACGAAAAAAATTGTCGTTATATGTCGTTGCAATGCACGACCAAGACTTACTCTTTATTACAACATGTGTAATAACTTTTAACTCAAAAAGCGATTGAGTCATTCAATCTTCGTCTTAAATCATATAAATAAATGTCTCATCATACTGAAATTAAATTATATGAATTATACATACCATTATACCAAAGTAATCATTTCATCTCAAACAACACAAAACCATAAATATACCATAACATTCTTAGTAAATAAACAAACTTAGGTTAAAAAGTAAATTATGTGATAAAATGACCTAAAAGTTAACAAATGAAAGCTCAAATTGTCTCGTAATATTAAAAAAATGAAAATAAATAAAAACTTAACACACTAGAAGGCACGAGTTCGACTCTCACTTATGTATGTTTTATTTTTATAATTGTAATTTCTTTTATTTCTTTACTTAATTTTTTCAGCTCGCTATACATTTTTTTCTCATCACTTTTAAATGTTTAATTTAAAAATGTTAGCTTTTATACGTATCAATAAAAACAACTGCCATGTAAATTATATGTCATTACAACGCACGGACAAGACTTACTCTTTAATAAAATATGTGTAATCATTTTAGCTCAAAAGCCGACATAATCATTTAATCATCGTTTTAAATCATATAAGTAAACATCATATCATTCCGAAATTAAATTACATCAATCACACATACTATTATACCAAATCAATCATTTCTTCACAAACAACACCAAACCAAACACAAAAACACTAACATTAACTTTGTAAACATACCAAACAAAGTTGATAAAAGAGTTAATATACATGATTCTTCATCTTTATTCGAAAAATCATTCACTCAAAAGAACTAAAATCATAATTTTCAAGTAAAAGCATATTTTACATATCATTATTACAACATATGTAATCATTTTAAACTCCAAAAGGAGATTATTTATAATCATTTTAGCACCGTCTTAAATCATATAATTTTGTGTTAAATATCAACCCGAAATGTACTTGCTTTCGTTATCGCATCAAACATATACCAAAATTCATCATTTCATCTCAAATAACACTAAAACAACTAACATTAACCTCATAAACATACTATAACATTTTATTCACCTAACAAATAAAAAACCTTAGGTAAAAAAACTAAAAATCAATAGACCCAATTTAAAAAAAATAATAATGTAACATTTCACATGACCTAAAAGTTAACAAATGAAGCTCAAATGATTATAAAATGAAAAAAATAAAAACTTTACACACTAGACATAACCCCTCTTCCCCACACGCTCGGCCGCCATCATCCTTCTCTCATAAACCCCTTTTTTTTTTCCCAATCTTTAAAACCTTTCCTGTGTTTTATCCACCGATTTCAATCGGTGATATCCAAATACAGGTTGGTTTTCTTTATTTAATCTTTTTTTTAAGTACTTATCATCATTTTATCATGTGGGTTTGCTTAATATTTAGTGGGTGTTAATTCTTATAGTTCTTTTATGTATCTTTTATAGTTTAATGAATTGGGTTTGTATCTTTTTTGGGTTTTTATATGTTAAGTTGAAATGTTTATTTAATCTTTTAATGTGTTTTTTAAGTACTTATCAACATTTTATCATCAGGGTATTGGTTAGTTTTTTGTGGGTATTCTTTATTAATTTTATTTATGCAATCTAATGAATTGGGTTTGTTGGATTGGTGGTTATTTTGTGTAAAGTTTGTGTAATCTATATTGGTTTTTGTGTGTTGGGATTTAGGTGATTGGGAAGTAAGTATGGCTGGGAAATCAAGCAGAGGTAAGAATAAGAAAGGGTCGCAAAATGCTGCAAATGCTAGCAAGGCGGCTGCGACTGCAACTGCGAATGTGACGGAACCGGTGGTTGAGACAAATGGGCATTCGGAAGATAAGGTTAATGATGTTGTAGAGCAGAAGGTGGTTGATGCCAACGGGGAACCGCCTTCGGCTGAGGTTGAAGCAGCAACTGCGAATCCGGAGGTTAAGGAAGGAGAAAATGCTAGTTCAGAGAATCAGGTTAAGCAAGGTGAGCGTTTCATTCCTTTTATTATTATTATTATAATAGCAATTGTGTGAATATATTTTGGCTTAATGTGGCTTAATAGCATGTCAGTATTTATTTCATGCTTTGATTTTAGTAGTATTGGCGCTATTCAATTATATGGGCTATCCTTATTCACATTGTCAGTTTTAGTGATTAAGTAGCATTAGTGAGGAATGAAACAATAGCAGTTTTAACTATGTGAACACACTTGTTACGAACCTTAGCATGATTATGTATGTTTGTATGTGTATACATCATATGGTAGACATGCTAATTGTTTAACGAATCTGACATATAGAAAGTCTACATATAAATAGCGAGAATATCAAGAGTATTAATGAATGAGCGTATGCTACCTATGTCACGTAAAAGGCAATATATTTTGTGAGCGGGTTTTTGCATACCCTATAGTATTTCTTTTTACCAATGAACACGCGTACACTTCATATGTCACGTAAAAGGCAATAAATTTGATTTATGTGATATCAGATGGTTTATTTTCTTTTTGTTCATTAGCAACACACACCAGTAAAAAGTAAAAATGTTTCCATTTGACTGTTATGTTTAGTTGTCTATTAGAATTCCCAAGTAGGTTTTTGCATACCATATACTATTTCTTTTTTACATTGGTTATATGAATAAGTATCAAGTTTTCAACATTTGGATTTTTTTGTTTCAATCATATTGAGGTTGTGTTCTTTGGTGCAGGCGACATTCATCTTTTTCCTGTACCCGTGAAAACACAATTCGGTGAAAAGCTCGAGTTGCAAGTAAGCTATTGTTGACTGTTATTTATCCTACTAGTTGTAGTTTTGCACACATTAAATAATCAAAATTCACTCAAATTTGCAGTTGAGTCCCAGTGATTCAGTTATGGATGTGAGACAATTTCTTCTTGATGCTCCCGAGACATGCTTTTTTACTTGCTATGACTTATTACTACACACCAAAGACGGGTCAAGCCATCATTTAGAAGATTATCATGAAATTTCTGAAGTTGCTGACATCACTACTGGAGACTGTTCCTTAGAGATGATTGCAGGTATGCTACGCCTTTTGCTAGCAGTATTTTGATATCATTTATATATTCTAACTCAATAAATTATCCTTTTTGCAGCTCTTTACGATGATAGATCTATCAGGGCACATGTCCACCGTACACGAGAGTTGCTTTCCCTATCAACACTGCACTCATCGTTGTCAACATCACTTGCATTGCAACATGAGTCGAACCAAAATGCAGCTGCAAAATCAGGAGGTTTGTTGCTCATAAGATTGTATTTTCTTGATGCATTTAGTTTAAGTAGTTTACCGACTGATCAGTTTGAAACTTATTCAAAATAGATGCCACAAAATCCGAGGTTTTGGAGCTTGAGAATTTGGGTTTTATGGAAGACGTTTCTGGTTAAACTTTCAAACTTGTTTCCATCTCCTCCTTCCAAAGAGATCAAATGTGTTGACAGTATTGTGTTTTCGTCATTTAACCCTCCTCCAAGTTACAGAAGGTTTGTTTCATCATTTCATAAGTGGAAATATAGTCAAGTGAATTATGGTTTTGTTTTTAAGCAGATGATATTTTTTGTTCAGGCTTGTAGGAGACTTGATATATCTGGATGTGGTCACACTAGAAGGCAGCAAATACTGTATTACCGGAACCACAACCACGTTTTACGTCAACTCAAGTTCCGGAAATACCCTTGACCCTAAACCAACTAAAGCTGCTTCTGAAGCAACTACCCTTATTGGACTATTGCAGAAGATTAGCTCCAAATTCAAGAAAGGTGAATAAGAGAATTCTACATTTCTTACTCTTCATATTGGCATAAGTCAATTGTATTATGTCCTCATCTTTGTTTTGTTTTACTTTCTATGAAATTGTAGCTTTCCGTGAAATGTTGGAACGCAAGGCCTCTGCTCATCCTTTTGAAAACATTCAGTCGTTGTTGCCTCCAAACTCTTGGCTTGGTTTGCACCCTGTTCCTGGTATTGTCATTACTTCTGCTCATCCATTAACATTCTAATTCTGTTTTGCTTTTTATGTTGCTAGTCTTACTATTTCTGTTTTGATTGCATTATTCAGAGCATAGACGTGATGCAGCTAGAGCAGAAAATTCACTTACACTTTCTTTTGGGAGTGAGTTAATTGGTATGCAACGAGACTGGAACGAGGAATTACAATCTTGTAGAGAATTTCCTCATGCAAGCCCTCAAGAAAGGTGGGACCCATTATTTAAACAACTTTTATCTTGTAATTTGAGTAAGTTTTCGTTTTAACTGTTTATTTGCAATGTTTTATATAGGATATTGAGAGATAGAGCTTTGTATAAGGTATCTTCTGATTTCGTTGATGCTGCAATAAGTGGTGCTATTGGAGTCATTAGCCGATGCATTCCACCAATCAATCCTACTGATCCAGAGTGCTTTCACATGTAAGTAGGATGTCGAATGCAACAATTGTTTAAAACATTGTGCTGCATGTATTTGCTTGAGACAATTAACCGTGTTTGTATATAATTGACGTCTTAGTAATGTGTTCCTAATATTGGGATAAACAAGCTTATATCTAAACACCTCTTAGTAACCATATAATATCTATCATATGGTAACAACTTTGTATGTGGGTTGTAGGTATGTTCACAACAACATATTCTTCAGTTTTGCTGTTGATGCGGATCTGGAGCAGTTATCCAAGAAGCAGACATCAGAAGCAAACTTGAATCCCTCCGAGAAGGCTCTGGCTAAATCATCTACCAAAGTCAATGGGGATAAATCTAGTGTTGCAACATCGGAAAATAGTGCTGCGGAACTGGCTTCTGATACACCATCAGAGGCACAGCTGGCAGAGAGTGAACAAGCCACTTATGCATCTTCCAACAATGATCTGAAAGGCACTAAAGCATACCAAGAAGCTGATGTTCCTGGATTGTATAATCTTGCTATGGCTATTGTTGACTACAGAGGTCATAGAGTAGTAGCACAGGTGAGTTTACCTCCATTCATTTAAAAAATATTAATTTTATTGCATTCGAGTATATGTTTAATTTCCGTTTTTTGCTTTGTTTCAGAGTGTTCTACCGGGAATTTTACAAGGTGATAAATCAGACTCTCTTCTGTACGGATCTGTTGACAATGGCAAAAAGATTTGCTGGAATGAAGATTTTCATGCCAAGGTTTGCAATAACGATACTTGTCTTTCGTTTTATCCTTAGTTGCTTTTTTTACCATATGTAATTTACCCAATGGAGCTATATTGAAGCAATTTGATTGTCTGAGTAGTGTTTGTGTTTCAATTACTGGATGTATACTATTTTGTATGTGTGCTAAACGAATCCTAACATCAGGTGTTGGAAGCATCAAAGCGCCTCAGGGTGAAGGAACACACTGTTCTTGATGGATCCGGAAATGTTTTCCAAATAGCTGCACCAGTTGAATGCAAGGGGATTGTTGGAAGCGATGATAGGTGATTTCTAATATAACTATATTCAGATTTTAGTTTTTCTGTTTTGTTTTGTTTGACCTTATATGCTGATTCATGATATGTATGACGTAAAATTTTGTTTCAGGCACTATCTCTTGGACTTGATGAGAGTCACACCACGTGATGCAAATTATACAGGAGCAAATTCCAAGTTTTGTATTTTGAGACCAGAATTAATCACTGCCTTCTGCCAGGTAATATTTTGGTCATTTTCTAAAGATTATTTGCAAGTATTTTGGCACATATGATACTTATATATGCTGTATATGAGAAGGCTGAAGGAGCAAAGAATTCAAAGTCTAAGCGCGAGTCACAGGAAGAACCGACATCTACAGACTCTTCAAAGGTTGATAATGCTGCACAAGTAGATCAAACCAAGACTGCCGAAGTACCCGAAGCTTCTGATGCCAAGCTGGTAAAGATTGCTCTATTATACCTGTTCTGTAACTACTAAATCTATAGGCTACTGACATTTGAATCATGTTTATGTTATGAAATGGTAGGTTTAGGTTATGTTACATGTAAATATGCTTTGCAATAATTGCTATTTGTTGTGCAGAGCGAGTCTGGAGATGATCAAACTGCCGTTGAAGAGTCTGGTTCCAAGGCTGCTGGCACTGACAGATAAATCCGAGGACATACGGTTCAATCCTAATGTATTCACTGAATTCAAATTGGCTGGGAATCCTGAGGTAAGTTTAGTTTCTTCTTGGTGACTTAGGGCTGTTCGAGTTTACAATTTCTAACTGCTTATCTGAGTATCGCAACTTGTAGCTGTTGTTACAACTTTAAAATATTTGGATAGACGTACTCTGCTTATGAAAGTCTAATACTTGCGAGTAAACCTAGTTAACACTTTTACCTTACGCTCATCTAACAGGTCGTCTTCACAAGAACTCGTCACTAGATGTCTTAGTTTCTCATCTTTATAATCTCTCAAACACTTAAAACAAACATACAACTTCATAAAGTAAAAATAAAACACAACCAAGCACTCTCTCTCTGGTAGCTCATTATGTTATGACCGATTATGTGGTTACAATTGTATATAATGGTGTCATGGATGTTTGTAACATGCCCTCATATTGAAATTTAACAGGAGATTGCTGCTGATGAAGAAAGTGTACGCAAGGTCAGCTCGTATCTCAAGGACGTGGTGCTCCCAAAATTCATACTAGATCTTTGCACCCTCGAAGTTTCACCAATGGATGGTCAAACTCTGACTGAAGCACTCCATGCCCATGGAATAAATGTTAAGCTATATTGGCAAAGTAAGATCAGTGAACAGTTTCATATGCAATGATACTAATTTTTCATATGCTCTTTTTTATGGCGATTAATGCGAGTTTTTTTGAACTAATCCCAGGTAGCTGATGGTATAAAGCACTTGCCTCATTTATGGGACCTTTGTTCCAATGAGATCATTGTTAGATGTGCAAAACACATCCTCAAGGTGAACATGGCGGTCTTTGTATTTATAAACTAGCTCTTTGAGTTATCTATTCTTATTTGGATGGTGTAAATGTTTTTTTTTTTGGGTTATGCAGGACGTCCTGAGAGATACAGCAGATCATGATATCGGACAGGCGGTTGCTCATTTTTTCAATTGTCTGTTCGGAGATTGTCAGACAACTTTTGGAAAAGGCGTTAATTCGCAGTCCAAAAATCAGAAGAAGGTAAAAAGGTTCAACCTTTATAGCTTTCTGAAAATTCGCATTTGATGGAAGATACATCACTAAAAGAAACTTTATAGATTTTCTATGGCTACATAGTTGTTTATTAATGAAAACTTGTACCAAAATGTGTAACAGGATGCTCAAGCTTCAGGAAAATCAGCAAAGGGGCACTCAAGGTCAAAAGCTGGAGGCGTTGCTAGTAGTAGAAAAGAAGCATCATGCTTGAGTCTCAGTTCTGAAAGTTTGTGGTCTGACATTCTTGAATTTGCAAAAGTTAAATACCAGGTAGCAAAAACTTAGTTTTTTATTTGAATCCTACTATTATCTACGTATAAAATTTAATATTTAGCTGTTGTCCTTGTTTGCAGTTCGAATTGCCGGAGGATGCAAGGTCGCGTGTGAAGAATATTTCAGTTATTCGAAACCTTTGCCTGAAGGTAATTTACTACAGTTGCCCATCTTATTGTTATCAAAATTTGCTTTTGTTTGTAGTCTATATATGACAACTAAATTAATTTGTTAAATGGTGTTAACAGGTGGGGGTTGCCATAGCTGCCAAAATCGATCTTAGTGCAGGATCACCTTTCCAAACATCAGATATATTGAATCTTCAACCTGTAGTGAAGCATTCAATACCCGTATGTCAAGAAGCGAAGGAGCTGATTGAAACCGGAAAGGTCCAGTTGGCTGAGGTTCGTAATGCTTATTAAATCATTATGCGTTAGTTGTCATTTATCATTATGCATTTTTGTTGATGTTTATATCGTTAAAATATTGTTAATGGCTATTTTTATTTTATTAATATCGACTGTTACGAACTTGCAGGGAATGCTTAATGAAGCGTACACTTTGTTTACGGAAGCATTTACAATACTTCAGCAGGTATGTGTTCTGACTTCTGACCCCTCATGTCTGACTGTGGCTGTAGCTTTGGTAGTCATTTTAGGTCAGTTTAAGTGACACTGTTCTCTTTTCTATTCAATTATGAAACACAGGTCACCGGTCCAATGCATCGGGAGGTTGCTAACTGCTGCCGGTATGGTTTTTAAATAAAAAGTTGGAAAATAAGGAATTTTGACAATGTTTCTGAAAGATTTTGATAGATGGTCAGTCACTTATAACTAATGATTTATTTATTCTCTTGTAGCTACCTTGCCATGGTTCTTTATCATGCTGGAGACATGGCTGCAGCCATTATGCAGCAGCACAAGGAACTCATTATAAATGAACGGTGTCTTGGTCTCGACCACCCAGACACAGCTCACAGGTGATTATCCTTGCATTTCTTTTAGTAGGGTGTTTGGATGTGCACAAAGCTGATTATTTGTCTATTGTGGTGTGAAGTTGCAGTAGTAATTTTTTTAGGTGATTGGATAATAAATTGTCATATTTTAGTTCAAATACTTCAACAATATATTCAAATGTCCTACTATTACCTTAAAATAATCAAAATTCCCAAACACTTAAACTCTCCAACACTATGTCCTGCCACACATTGTATTTGCAACGACTCTGACTCTGATTCTTTTGCAGCTATGGAAACATGGCCCTATTCTATCATGGTCTCAACCAATCAGAGCTTGCATTGAGACACATGTCTCGTGCCCTTCTCCTATTAAGCTTATCATCTGGCCCAGATCATCCTGATGTTGCTGCAACTTACATTAACGTTGCAATGATGTATCAAGATATTGGCAAAATGAATACAGCTCTTCGTTATCTACAAGAAGCATTGAAAAAGAATGAGAGGCTTTTGGGAGAAGAACATATCCAAACTGCTGTTTGTTATCATGCTCTTGCAATCGCATTCAACTGTGTTGGTGCCTACAAGCTCTCTCACCAGGCACGACCTTTTAGCTACAATAGTTGTAATAGCTAATACTTTGTTGTTTTTAGTTTATCTGGTGGTCAATTTAATTCAAAGATTTTTCTTTTCTAACAGCATGAAAAGAAGACGTATGATATACTAGTGAAGCAACTTGGAGAGGATGACTCGAGGACTCGTGACTCGCAGAATTGGATGAAAACTTTTAAAGTGCGCGAGGCTCAGGTACTAATGCGTTTTCTTATAAATTTGGTATGATGGTTTTTCATTATAAATATGTAAGTAGTAATCAGCTTGTGATACATATGATGACAGATGAATGCACAGAAGCAGAAGGGACAAGCTGCAAATGCGGTTTCTGCTCAAGCAGCAATTGATCTGATAAAGGTATGTGACAAACTACAATAGTCAAATGTATTCTAATGGTTGTAACTCGAGTTCAAATAATAATACTTGGTTCTTTTTTGGTACAGGCTCACCCTGATTTGATGCAAGCGTTCCAAGCGGCCACTGGGGGTGGGGCTTCAGGTAGTGGCAGCAATAACACAGCTGGCAGTGAGAACGTTCCTCGAGGTGGTAGGGGTGTTGACGAAAGAGCAACTCGTGCTGTAGCAGAGGCAAGAAAGAAAGCTGCTGCCCGGGGTCTATTAATCCGCCCACATGGCGTTCCGGTTCAGGCTCTACCACCACTTACGCAACTTCTCAACATAATTAACTCCGGTATGACACCAGAAAATGGCACCAACGAAGATGCCACAAATGGAGCAGCTGTGGAACCCACCAAGCCGGAAGAACAAGGCCAAACACCAGTTGGGCTAGGTTCAGGTTTAGCCGCCTTGGACCCAAAGAAACAGAAGCAGAACCAGAAATAAGTCTGGTTTTTTAGATTTTTCTAACGTTTTACTAAACTTAGCGAGTGGCAAGTGTTGGCCTCGGGGTTTTGTTTCCTGGGAGTACGAGGATGATAATGTGATTGATTCATCGTTGCTGCATGCAGTTTGCCTGATGATGTTGGGTTTCAAAAGAATTTGAGAGAACTTCATTCTTTTTTCAATAATTGTTGGCCATAAAACTACATCTAGTGATACGAAAAGTGACCTTTTTTTGGCTCTTTAGTTTTAATTTTGGCGAATGTAAAACTTCACAAAGTTTCAGTATTTGGACGAATTATAACTGAAGTTGATCTAGAGTTCATAAATGTTACTTGCGGTTGTGGTTGGACAATCGTCACACCACCCTAAACCAACTTTTTGTTTAGCTAACAAGGTATTTTGGAATGATGTCTATTATTTTGCGATAATGTTTAAGTTATCTGATGAACACACCATGTTATTGTACACAGAAAAAGCCGGTCACCTGATTTAAAAAAAAGCTGTATCGCATGTATTCTTTTTCTTTGACATCATACATTGTTGTTTTATTGCCTCCATTGTTATAGTCATATATCTTAACTAATACACGCATTTGGGTAACAATGATGATTTGCTCGCAGTAGCTGCTACTCTTGAAAGAACCCAACCACTCCTTTCGTATTGACATAAGCAGTAATTCTGACTTCAAGTTTGTGATAGTTTGAGCGGTTGCTATGTAATTGGCTAACCTTGCACCTCTTGACAATATTCGTATAATATATGTTAAACTAGTAGTAAATTTCAAATATGTTTTGTTCTCCTAGTGGTAAATAAATTACGACACGGTTGGTACAACCAACGACACCTCTTGACTCGCTCTATGGTGGTAATATAATATTCACTTAATTGTCGTAACTAAACCATGCAAATAATGTTGGGATGTGAAAGGTTTATGTAAATAGATTACATTACTTGTCAAAGCTAAGTTAGCAGATTAATATCTTCTCAAGTTGAGTCAAACAAGACGTTCACAAGTCATAAAACAAGTTTATTATATACTACTTTTGTTTAATTAAAATCAAAAAGCTCATTTATTCATAAGCTTTCACAATAAAACCTAGTATGATCAATCATGTCTGATTAATTTAAGCGGACCCTAATATGTAAGTTAGCGAGTTTTAACTCAGGTTCATATCTGTTTCTTGTAAAAAAACTTGTTATGTTTTTTTACAAGCAAAAGAATATCAAGAACCATTTTAGCATTAAAAAAAAAAAAAGTATAAAAAAGATCATACCAACGTCTTCTTCCACGTGTCCAATTCTTATTTGCCACAATCCATCCACACGGATCACAATCCCAACTCCACTTAGGGTCCGTTTGGTTTCATGTTGGATTTGGATTTTGATTTGGATTTAGATTTGGATTTGGATTTAAATTTGGATTTGATTTATATATTATTTTTAATATAAATAAAAATATATTTTATAACTATATTTTTTAATTTTAAAATTGATAAGAAAAAATAATTGAGTTAGAATGAATGGTTGAAATAGGTGAAGGCCCCACGAACAGTGAAAAAGTACATGGATATATTGTAATACCGATCATGTGTTTAGGATTTCTGGATGCAGGATTTTTAGGCTTCATCCCCAATTTGGGGGCCCACCTCTATATACCAAACGGTTAAATTCAACCATCATCCCAAACCCTCTTGTCAAATACCATAGACCAAACACTTCCTTAATCTCTTGATCTCCACCGTTCAATACCCAAAACCAAAAATCAACGGCTCAAAACCAAACCCCAAATTCCAAATAATTCAAACTCCCGCTCACCCACACTCCTATAAAACACACACTCATTCCACCTTATCACACACACTCAAAACACAGTAAACCCTACCAAATCAACAACCAATCACCACCAATGGCCGAACAAAGCAAACCTCGCAAATCAACCGGCGCAAGCCCCTCGCAACAACTCGCAACAAAAGCCGCTCGCAATCGGCTCCGCCCAGGCGGAGTCAAAAAGCCACAGGTTCCGCCCCGTACTTCGCATTGCGAGAGATCCTAAGTACCAAAAGATACCGAGCTATTGATAAAGAAGCTGCCGTTCGAGGCTAGTGAGAGATTGCGCAGATTTTAAGACCGATTTGAGGTTTCAGAGTAAGCGCTGGCCGGTTGCAGGGGAGTGAGGCGTATTGGTTGGGTTGTTTGAAGATACTAATTTGTGTGCGATTCATGCTAAGAGAGTTACGATTATGCCGAAAGATATGCAGTTGGCTAGGAGGATTAGGGGAGAGAGAGCTTAGACTGATTTGTAGTAGTGTTTGTTTGGGTTTGTAATGTTATGTTTTTTACGAATGGATTAATTAAATATTGGAATCGTTCTAGTTATCTTTGGTGCTTTTTAATAAGTTATTTGATCTGTTTCTGCTTGTTCAGTATCTAAATTGAAGATGGTATTTAAAAATGATGTTATGTTTGTAGAACTAATCAATGACATATTTTATAAAGAATTTAATCAGCAAATGTAAATTTTAAGTAGATACCCCCTTTACACTTCACCAATGGTAAGAAAATAACGCTCTAAAAAATCTGATATGATATGTAATTTAAAATTTTGGAAACTAAAGTTATCATGTAAGAAGAAGCACATGATCATCTGCGAATCGTCTAAAATTTTATTTATCTGTTAGGCTCAGTTCTCTTGTTGAGTAAGAAAAAGTAGAGTAAAGTAATTTTTAGCCCAGTTTTGTGCAAAAATATTTTACTTTTAATATTTATTAAGTTTATCACTTTTTCTAAATCAATTATCAAAAGTTACTCTTATCAAACCCAATAATTAAACTTGACACTAAATTTTCACATTATCAAAATCGATATGACGAACAAATACATTTACCCGCCATCACCATTTGCTTGCTACATTTTGCTCGCCACTTAAAGACATGGCAAGCAGATATTTACTTGTTCACTACATTTTGCTCTCCACTTAAGGACATATATACCCCAAAAAACAACCCCAATCACCTTATATGCCTCAAATAATTTTCATTTCTCAAAATGACTTAGGGCGAAGGTCGCTCTGGGTGTGCTTAAGCGACTCCTATAATATTGTGACACGTGTCCTAGTTGTTGTTGTTGTTTTTTTTTTTTTTTTTTTTTTTAATAGCAAATCACACATATACCCTAATCCTCTATCGCTCTTTTAACCACTGTCTCATTCCTCTCTCTTTCCAAACACCTGACACCACCCACCACCCACTTCCTCCATTTTCCGGCCACCATCCAACACTAACCGTTGCTCATCCATCATCAAACCATCACCACTACCGCTTCTACCCATCATCAAACCACCAACCGCTGCTACCTTCAACACCAACCAACAACAGTCGCCCTGCCATCACCTCCCCCGACCACATCCACAGTGCCACCTCAACCACATCAACCGCCACACCCACACCTCCAAATCTGCTAACACAGTCATATAAAAGCTTAGATTTACAACAATAAAACCCTAGATCTACTCATAAAAATCCTAAATCTACAAATCTATGTGAACAAAATGTCGGATCTGGGTTTGCTTTTGCTTATACGATGAACACAAAAAATGACCTCTCGTTACTTGTTTCGGTTACGACTTTGCCGTTGTATTTCGTGGTAGCATACCTACGCCGTTGTTGTTGTTGCTCAAGGAACAAGACCAACTTCTTCTTCATCTCTGTGTTTGTTTCTTTGACTTTCTTTAGCTCAAGCTACTGCATTTAACAACCCTTTTCTACTACTACTCCTACTAACTGATTCATTATTAATTTATTACTCCATCCGTCCCATTTTTATTGTCCACTTTGACTTTGACCGGTATTTCTTGTTCAACTTTGACCGTTAATATATTTATTTGTGTTATATAATACTTGACGAAAGTTATATCAAATGAAAATACATTTAAAACCCAATACATTCATATATTTTTTTATCAAGTATTATATAACACAAACAAAAATAATTATGGTCAAAGTTGAAGAATAAAGACTAAAAATGTCAATATGAGACAATAAAAATAAGACGGAGGGAGTATGTTATTGGGCTCCTCAAAACCCATTCAATTAAATTAATCCGACAACCCCTAATCCCACCTAACATTTTATTAGTTTTGAGAGGACTAAGTGGTACATGCGTACTGTAGGTTGTATTAGTTTGTTTCAATTTCATAAATCTGTTTTGTATTTATTTGTTTGTCTGATTTTTTAAGCGTTTTATTATGAGTGACTGTTGGTGGCGGTGGCCGGAGTGGGTGGTGGTTATAAAGAACATAATAATCAAAATGTATAAGTTTAGAAGCCATAGGTACAAAAACAAATGTGAGCGTATATGTGTAATTTACTATGGACAAAATAAAAAAAGACCCACCAACCCCGGGACACTTGTCAAGATTTTAGAGGAGTCGCCCAAACACACCAGGAGCGACCTTCACCCTTGGCATTTTGAGAAATGAATTTATTTTGGGCATATAAAGTGAGTGGGGTTGTACCTTTGGTAGATAGGGAATTAGGTATTATATTTACTTGCTACTTTTAAAATGTACATTGTCTCGTGCAAGAGTATAAGAAAACTAAGTGATGCCCCAAATTCCTTTACGAAGATTGTTTCGACTATAATGGGCCGCACATAGAGAATTGCATAGGATTTTATGGAGTGTATAACTGTATATGTTTTCATATGAACTTCGCACAGGTCAATATAATCATAATTTAAGTTCAGCATGTAAATGTGTAGAAAAATACCATTAAGACTCAATAAACACTTCTTATTATCTCAATAATAGCAATACAAAAAAAACTGTTCTCAAACAGTTTACCAAACAATACAAATCACCAAGAATAACAACATAATGAATCTAAACTGATCAAGATTATCAGAATATAACTAAGGTTTGTATAAAAAAGAGGTTGTTATCAAGCATTTTAGAGAGAGAAAATTTTCCAGATTGTTGAATGAGGCATAAGCCAAAAAAACCAACTTAAATACTCCTTGTATCTTTAGACATTTGCACTTCACTCCTCCATAGATTGCTAACTGGTCTCTCTGTGTTATTCCTTTATTATCTTGACCTTATGTCTTCCAAGATCTGATCACAACTATCATAAAATCATCCTTTAGACTAAAACTAAAAAGATAAATATACAAAGTTAGTCCCTTTGATTACAACCAATTTTAGATTAGGTCAATATATTCCAATATCCCCTTTTCATCTGATTTATGGTAAACATCAAATAAGCTCAACTTATCCACTAAGTTTTTGTGCTGCAACGTATCCAACCTCTTTGTAAAGATATATGCAATTTGATTTGCAGAATCTACTTTAACAATTTTTATAACACCATTCAAACTCTAAAAAAATATAAATCAATCTCAAGATGTTTTGTTCTTTCATAAAAAACTGGGTTGACAACTATTTTAATAGATGAATTATTATCACGGTGAAGAGATACATGTAAAAGATCTACACATTTCAGATATTTTAAAATTTTCAAGACCCAAATTACTTCGCTGGTAATTCACCTTTTAGAGGGAGTAGACTGTTTTCCAGGTTACTAAAGAACCACACAAAAAAACACAATAACGAGTAATAGATTTTATGGTTACAACACACTTTGCCCATTCAACATCAGAAAAAGCAAGAAGAGACATACCTGAATTCTTTGTGATATGAACTCCCAAACCTGGAGAACCTTTAAGATATCTAAGAATCTTGAAAGCTATTCTGAGATGAGACTCAAGTGGTGAATGCATAAACTGACTTAGACAGTGAACAAGATAAGAAATATCATGTCTAGTATTGGTTAAGTAAATTAGTTTACCCATAAGTTTTTGATATTCAATAATGTTTTATAATAAAGGATCATTTGCAGTAGCTTCATTAGTAATAATCAACTTAGACTGCAAGGGAGTTTTAGCAGGGTTGCAGCCAAGCATACCAAACTCACTAATCAAATCCACACAATATTTTATTTGATTTAAACAAATTTCATTTTTAGTATCAACAACCTCAATACCAAGAAAGTACTGCAGCTTACCCAAATCTTTTATCATAAACTTGGTCTTAAGAAAACTCTTAAAGTTTTCAATCTCAGAAATACTATTACCAATTATGATAATATCATCAACATAAACAAGCAATGCAATAAACAAACCATTATCAGACTTAGGTTGTGTTTCTTTTTTCCCCTTAGCTAAGGGAGTGGGTCCATATAACATTTAATAATATTTCTTTTTAAATAGAACACACTAATTTTTCCTTACTTCCTCTATATACACAAGCCAAAAAATACTAACCTCTCCCCATTAAGATGCTAATATAGATATGGACCCCACTATTCCTTCCCCATATGAAAAAAATAAACAACCCCTTAGTGTATAAAGAACAATCACTTTTACTTTGACTAAATTCATTTTCAATAAGTGCAGAGGCCAGCTTAACATTCCATTCTCTAGGAGCCTGTTTTAAACCATATAAAGACTTTTTAAGTCTACAGACTCTAGTATCATTAGCAGAAAAGTATCCTTCAGGAAACTTCATATAAATAGTTTCATTTCAGATCACCATATAAAAAAGCAATATTAACAATTGAAAAACAGTCCAACCATTTTGAACAATAAGATCTAACAAGCATCTAACAATAACCATTTTTACCCATAAGAGAAAAGTTTCTTCATAATAAACTCATTTTTTTATTAATTCCTTTAGCTAGTATCCTAGCCTTATATCTTTCTATTTCACCATCATATTTATACTTTATTTTAAAGACCTATTTACTGCCTATAGCTTTTCTTCCGGGTGGTAATTCAGTAACCTCAAAGGTATCATTTTTAAGTAATGCTTCCATTTCATTGTTCATAGCATCAGTCTAGTGAGCATACTTAGAAGCTTCAAAATAAGTTTTTGGTTCACTACTTTTATTAAGTTGAACAGCAAAACATAAGTTTCTAGAGTTAAGTTTAGAATAACTAACAAATCTTTCAAGATCATACTTAACTTTAGAATAAAAAACAAAATCATTATAATTTTTTGGAAATACAGAAGGTCTAGAAGACCTTCTCAAATTTTGAACATCCTGAACTGAAGAATTTGGATTTTGATCCAAATTACCATCAGAATTATTAACATTTTCTTTAAGTGTAGCAACCAACTCATCCTCTTCAGCTAAAAAGCTATCACTAATTTGTATATCATCTCCTTTATTACCATTAGGAAAATCATTTATATTAGTGTATGCAGTTCTACCACAAAAAAAAGAGGAGCTACCTTCACTTGGTGACACACTGTCACTATTCAGGCTAGGGTCTACTCTCTTTTCATCATTGGGTAGCTCAGGAGATTCATTCTCAAACAAGTTCAAATGGTTTAAGTCTTGAAAAACATTTTAAAAAATAGTATTTTTCTTATCAGCAACATATTCCTTAAAAGGAAAAATAGAATCAAAGAATTTCACATCTCTTGAAAAAAATAAACTGATTCTTATCAAGACTGTATAACCTATGTCCCTTTTTAGAATTAGAATACCCCATCATCACACATTTCTCAGATATGCTACTTAACTTATTAGATTTATTAACAACAGTAGCAAAACACAAACAACCAAACATTCTTAAATGAGAGAAAGTAGTGTTAATACAAATAAGCCGTAAAAACGTTTATTTATATTTTACGATCTTCTAATGTTTTGTCGATAACAAACGTAAAATCATTTTAACGAAACAAATAAAATACGTAAATGGTTTGAGCCAATAGTTTTCTAACACACTTACGTTTTCACATAAAACATTAAGACAAGTATAAGTGATTTTATGATTTAGTAATACATATGTACAACAACTAGTGTTTACATATTGGGCAAATATATACATGATAACATCAAATAGTCCTGAATATTAAGTGTCAATTTCCCCCCGATAATGCTCGTTATTTATATCATTTATATGGATGTACGATTGTTTTCCATTGTTTTCCACTTTCAGGTAAATTACGAGCATTGAAGCTGAAGAGACGCGGAAATGGAAACATTACTAAAGATTTATCACAGTATGCCTATTTTGAAGCAGTTACGGCGTAACTCCTCTCTCACATTATGCCGTAACTATTGCGTGACTCAGAATACCAACTTATCAAGAGGTTACGACGTAACTCTTCCCAAAGGTTCGACGTAACTACATTGGTCAAATGAGGATCCACTCCGCTGATACTGAGCCGTAACTACTACATCACTTACGACGTAAACGTGTTTATTGAAGACTACGGCGTAACCACTTATTAGATTACGCATTAACTACAGTCTGTGCATTACTGACGGAATAGAAGGTTATGGCGTAACTCCTATATTGGTTACCCGTAACCCGGACTGGCCTATAAATACCCCATGAATTCCAAAGATTTCTAATCATCCCATTCCACACACAAATCTCTCGGAACGTAAAAGCTCAAGGCGGTCTAGGGGAGCATACTGAGTCGTTCCCAAGGGAGAAGTCACCAATTACTATAAGCTTTAGCGTTTTATATTTCTTTTACTTTCAATTCATGTATTTCGTACCTTGAATATTGAATTGATTTGCATGATTAATATGAGCGGCTAAGCACCTTTGGTGCTAGCCTAGTTATGATTCCTTAATTGTTTTGTTTTCGTTTACCTTTACTTCCTACATATTATTTCTAAGTGTATGCATGTAGTTCTTGGTAGTCACCCTTTATTCGGTAGTTTTGAATGGCGGTAGAGGCCAATTGCCTAGGAGATATGACCAACTGACCCTAGGTGAGCGGATGAGACGGAAGGGTAAGATATGACCAACTGACGACCCTTTCTACTTGTGCGATTTGACCAACCGATCACCTATCGTTTGGATGAACTTAAGAAGGGGGTGGGGGGTGTAGTGTCTAAGTTCCTAACGCCGGGCACTCACTATTTAGAATCTAGCATGTAGCGGTACTTAATGAGTTGGCTTAGGGACCGAACAACAGGACTTATGACGGTCACTGATTTCTCCCTGGTGCATCTTTGCGATAGGTTAGGGCGAATTGACCAAATGCTGTCATCTCGAATTTGACCCCACCTAAAGTAATTGGAAGTAGGTAGAAGTAGACGTAACTAGCTAGGAGGATTGAATAGGTTAGCACCACTATTCCTCTATTGATTTCCCTTTACCATTTATCTGCTTTTATTCTATTAGTAGTTTAATTAATTAATTCCCTATCGAAACCATTCTTATTTTGTGACACTAGACTTAGTAATAATCCAACACACATAGCTCTTGGGACGACTTGCTTACCACCATTTACTACACTACACACGATCAGGTACACTGCCCGTTAGTGCATTAGGGTAGACCATAGGTATAACGAGACACTATAAATATTAAGACTGGCCATTAAACCTGCATCAAGTTTTTGGCGCCTGCGAGTTATGGATTAATATTAAGTCTCTCATTTCATTTTAAACTTTTCTCACGATCATATTTCTAGATTTCAGGTACCATGGAAGTTGTTAACATCGATGACCTCACTCTTGAGGAATATTTGGCGTTGACAAGAGCGAACAAGGGCCGGGTCTCGTAAGACCGGCAATCGGAGAGGATGTTCGTTTCGAAATTAAAGATCAATTTATGAGGGAGCTTCGCGCTAACCCGTTTCTCGTGAGGAAACAGGGACGAAGCCGCATATGAGCACGTTGAAAATGTCCTATACATCGCCAGCCTTTTCAACATTCCATGTCGTGTCTCATGATGCTGTTATGCTGGGTTTTCCCAATGACTCTACGGGAGCAACGAAGATGGATCGAAAGATTACCCGCCGGGCGTTAATACTACGCTACTAAAGAACACTTTATCCAAAGATATTGCCCACCATCGAAGGTTTCTAACCAGCTTTTGGAAATCCACAATTTCAAACAAGAAGACGACGAAACACTGTATCAAGCTTGGGACAGATACAACGATCTTCTTTATAAGTGTCCTACCAATGATCTGAATAACCAACAGAAGGTCAATATTTTCTACAAAGGAATTAACGTACCTACAAGGAAAGTGCTGGACTATCAAGGACCTATCCCGAACATGACTCCTACCGCTGCACTTGAAGCCATGCAAAAATGGCGGACCACTCTAAAAATGCACGACGGTGGGAGTAAAAGAAACAAAAGCGGAAGTTTTGACGGAATTGCAGCTATCGCTAGTAAGATTGAAAATCTCAGTCGAGATATGCTGAAAGTCAGAGAAACCGTTCATGCCATCCAAGTAGGTTGTGAAATCTGTAGAGGAGGACATCTTTCGAAAAATTGTCATCATATGGACGAAGAGAATATTGAAGAAGCTAAGTATGAAGAAAATCGACCATTTTACGGAGATAATCGAAATAGTAATGGTTATCGTGGAAATTACAATCGTGGGCCTATGGAGAAAGAAAACCCAGTCTTGAAGAAACAATTAATAAGTTCCTGGAAACTTCAGCCCAGAAACAAAAAGAGCAAGATGAGTGGTTGAGAGAATTCAGGAAAACACTGACAGAAACCTTTACAAGCACGACACAACTCTGAAAAACCTTGAATCCATGGTGATGAAGCTCAGTGAAAAAGTAAGGAGGAATGACGATAAACCTGAAGGATCTAAACAAGCTATGGAATGTAAGGTAATTTTTTCTGATAATAACTCGAAGGTTGAGATCAATGATACGGATTTAGGGGATGATTCAGTCGGCAGATATGAGTTACGCCATAACATGCCTAATGAGTTACGACGTAACTATGTGTTTGACAGCGATAACGGGGTTATGAAGAGTAATGAGGAAATCCACTCTAACGAATTACGCCGTAACCAAGAAACTCAGTTACGGCGTAACTGGGATACGTGGGCAGACAACTTCTTTGATGTAGGCGAATCGGGGACTCAGAAAACTAGTGAATGGTCCCACGATATTAACCTATTTCCTTTATCACCATCTAAAAAAAGATATCACTGGTGCAAAGCTATACCAATAGCTAAGGGGGACTCATTTGACCTATGGGCTTCATGTGATCCTAGAAACGAAACTTGTGATGGAGGGTCCGACAAAGAAAGAATCAAGAATAACAAGTTTTTATGGGCTGCTTACACTGATGATGAAAGACTCGAAAAATTCTCCCTTGAAGATGAAGAAGAACCACTAATAACTCACTGGTGTGCCCCTGTCATCATAACCGACGAGGAGACCACAAGAGCATGGCCTACATGCAGCCCCTTCCACGAGTATTGCAATGGGGGAGACAATGAAAGAAAGGAAGAGTGGACATGCCCTCATGAGTGTGAAAGACATTGTATAAGATTCGGTGATTTAGCATTTAAAGATTGTACGCATTCAATTCGGGGATGCCAAGATCGATCCAAATCTTCTTAAGAAGTTTAAAATTGATTACGAAGGCACATTCAGAAAAGGAAGAGGCTAATAATGATCTAAGATGCACGAATGAAAATTTAAGTGAAACTGACAACAAGAAATTACGCAGTCACTGGTGCGAAAGAGTAAAATCTCCTGGGGAAATTTTCTGGGCATCATGCAACCCGTATGATGATATGTGTAACGGAGGAAGCAACTCTGAAAGAATAGGAAAGGATGAATTCTTTTGGTCCTCAACCAATGATGAGGAAAGAAGGAGTTTGCTTTGGCTGGACAACCTAGGATTCGATAGTTGGGTGAAGATTAAGTATGGATATGTAGACACATTAACCAAAGAGAAGATTTGGAAGGAATACATGGATAGAGAAAATTCAAACAACGGAAGTCTCAACAACACGAGTGAGATAACAATTGAAAAAGACAAAGAGTTGGTTAGTGATGATAAAGAAGAATGCAAGCGCGTTCTAGTGGAGAATCTGCTCGATGAAGAATAGTTCAAAGACACAGCTTCTGATGACGATGATATTGAGGGGATCCTAGATTAACTTGAGATGCAAGGAAATGAGGAGTTTACTGATCTCGATGACGAAGCTTACGAACAAAGGAGGTGCAAACTCCTGGGGATTCCCTATAAAAGACCACCTCCAATTATTGTTGAAAAATATGAATTCACTCGCTACCACCTGGGACCGGACGAGAAATTTTGTAAAGTCCGAAAAGTCGAAACCAATGAATACCTCCGAACTTCTTCGAATGTTGCATGGATGAGGCATAATTTGATGAAAGATATTGAGGAAGTGGGGCAAGCTCAAAGGCCCCCATAGGAGCCCCGCGACTCTGAGTCTAACTTAAAGACTCGTTAAAAAAGAAAAGTGCTATTTCGGGAGACAACCCAAATTATCCCTTTCTTTTGTTTTTATTTCCTTTTTGTTGGGTTTTGTGTTTTCTAACCATTGTTGCAGGAAACGAGGAACTATTTGTCACTTTGCTGAGCTTGCTTTGATCGAACAGAGTTACGTCGTAACTCATCTTGGTGATTACGCCGTAACCAACTTTTTAGCAGCAGAACTCTTGACGCATTCCCAATTACGCGTAATTCCATCTCGTGGTTACGCCGTAACTACTACGCTTTACAGGCTCATACCAGGTTTTGCCATTTGGCGTAACTCCCTCATAGAGTTACGACGTAACTTTCCTCTCTTTATTTCTTTCATTTTAAAACACAGTAACCTTGTATTAGTTTTTAAATGAACTTTGTAGGTGTGTTCCCTGTAAACCCTCACGAGACTTCACTCGTCCACTTGGGACACCAAGTGGTTTAAAAGGCTTGTTGCATACGCTAAATGCAACCGTGATTCCTACGAAAGTGAGTTAGGTTATTTTTCATTTTTATTTTTATTCTTTTTAGAATTATGCTTGTCGGTAATGTGATTTCAGGGATTAAAGTTTGTTCATGACGCTTAAACGAAGGCACGGTTCTTTTTCGTGGGCCTTCTTCTTTTTGGAGCAAATTTCAAGGAAGTTCTCGCTCTAATTCTACCTTTCTCTTCACCTTTATTTTAATGCCTAGTACAAAAGGGACTTTGTACAATTCAAGTGGGGGGACGGGAGTAGAATTATCTCTTGAACTTTATTTCGCCCTCATTTTTCTAGTTTATTTTGAAAAATTATGCCATTTTTAAAATTTTGACATGTTTTTCCGAACCTAACTAGATTAGACCTTAGCCGTGCACATACAACCATTAACATTACATGGTGAGATTAGCCTTATCCGTTTCCTATATTTTACCCCAAATCCACCAAATTATGAGTGTGCCGGTAGCTTGTAAACTTTAGTACTTGGCTTTTGCATCATTTCGAGACCATAGACGAGCTATGTTGAGTTAGCTTGATGTATTTGGACTTTTCAGTTTTTGAAGGCAATATTATAGGATTATCACCCAAACAGCCTACCATTGTGAGTCTATCGATTAGTCACCTCGACTTTTTGACCCCCATGTGAAACCTTTTTATTGCACTCACCTTTAGTGCAAGATACCCCTAGATACACCCTTCTAAGCCATTCCTTTCATTTTGTCAACCCAATATATTGTTTCGTTACACCTATACACCTTAGCCTACCCTGTAGTCTTTATTTGTGATTGGGAAATCATCATTTGCCTAAGTTCAAGGTTCGAGTGGAAAGGTTTGGAAATAACGCTTTCATCGACAACATTTATGAAGATCATTGAAGACCCCCCGAATTCCCATTGTTCATCTCAAGTGGGGGGATGTTATGTTATTTTGTTATGATTCAAAAAAAAAAAAAAAAAAATAAATAAATAAAAAAAATAAAAAAATAAAATTGAGTTATGATATTGTAAAGTGCGATGTTATAAGCACTATAGTATGAGCTTTATTGATTAGTATCGAGGAGGCCACCTCGGTCACTTTTGAAGATTGGAGTTGGTAGTTTTGCCAATGGAAGAAGAAAAGGTGGTGTGCCCATCACGACGTCCTCTAATGACACATCTACCTTGCATTTCATGATCCGGTTTCTAGACTTCTAAACTTGAACTTTGGGCGGACGGTAAGTGGTGATGACTTGGTTATAGATTTGGACTACCTGTTTGTTTTTCATTTTACACAAATTATATATCCCATGTCTTATCCTACCCTTTAGTCATGAAGCATGTCTAGGTGATGCAGCGAGCAATCTTTGGTGTCTTGGCCATGGATTTGGTCATGTATCATTGATTTTGTCCACTTCGCCGTGACATGTTAGTAATGACGAGTCACCCCTTAACCTTTGTCGTGTCTACCCATATTGCCTTTCGAGAATTGTTTAGCCCTTAACTCTAGTGGTGGAGATTTGTGTAACCACCAAGCTTATGATAGATTACATGCTATGACTGTGCGATTGAGTGATCACCCCGAAATTGACACTTAGAATATTTGAGAGATTTGAGTGTTTGTTCCCCTTTCGTGAGGTGTTCGGCTTTGTTTTATTCTAGCATAAGGGATTTGTAAATTCATATTTTCCAGGATTTGGAAGATATCTTTTTAGGAATCTATCTAATAAGGTCTACTTGAGGGTAAGTAGAGTTCAAGTGGGGGGATATTTGATAACATCAAATAGTCCTGAATATTAAGTGTCAATTCCCCCGATAATGCTCGTTATTTATATCATTTATATGGATTTACGCTTGTTTTCCATTGTTTTCCATTTTCAGGTAAATTACGAGCATTGGAGCTAAAGAGACGCGGAAATGGAAACATTACTAACGATTTATCACAGTATGCCTATTTTGAAGAAGTTACGGCGTAACTCCTCTCTCACATTATACCAGTAACTATGCGTGACTCGAATACCAACTTATCAAGAGGTTATGGTAACTCTTCCCCCAAAGATTTTATGCGTAACTACATTAGGTCAAATGAGGATCCACGCAGCTGATACTTATGCCGTAACTACTACATCACTTATGACGTAACCGTGTTTATTGAAGACTACGGCGTAACCACTTATTAGGTTACGCCGTAACTAGCAGATCTAGTGCATTTACGACGGAATAGAAGGTTACGGCGTAACTCCTATATTGGTTACGCCGTAACCCAGACCTGGCCTATAAATACTCCACGAATTTCAGCATTTCTAATCATCCCATTCCACACACAACTCTCTGAGAACGTGGGAAAAAGCTTAAGGCAGGTCTAGGGGAGCATACAGAGCTGTTTCCAAGGGAGAAGTCACTCCATTACGATAAGCTTTAGCGTTTTATATTTCTTTTACTTTCAATTCATGTATTTCGTACCATTGAATATTGAATTGATTTGCATGATTAATATGAGTGGCTAAGCACCCTTTGATGCTAGCCTAGTTATGATTCCTTAATTTTTTTGTTTGCGTTTACCTTTACTTCCGTACAATTATTTTTAAGTGTATGCATGCGTAGTTCTTTGGTAGTCACCCTTGATTCGGTAGTTTTGAATGGCGGTAGAGGCCAATTGCCTAGGAGATATGACCAACTGACCCTAGGTGAGCGGACCGAGAGCGGGAAGGTAAGATATGACAAATTTACGACCCTTTCTACTTGTGCGATTTGACCAACTGATCACCTATCGTTTGGATGAACTTATGAACTAGGGGGTGTAGTGTCTAAGTTCCTAATGGCCGGGTACTCACTATTTAGAATCTAGCATGTAGCGGTACTTAATGACTTGGCTTAGGGGACCAGGAACAACGGACTTATGACGGTGCGCCTGATTTCTCCTGTGGTGGCATCTTTGCTAATAGGTTAGGGAGAATTGACCAAATACTGTCCTCTCGACTTTGACCCCACCTGAAGTAATTGGAAGTAGGTAGACGTAGACATAACTAGCTAGGAGGATTGAATAGGTTAGCACCACTATTCCTCTATTGATTTCCCTTTACCATTTATCTGCTTTTATTCTATTAGTAGTTTAATTAATTAATTCCCTATCGAAACCATTCTTATTTTGTGACACTAGACTTAGTAATAATCCAACACACATAGCTCTTGGGACGACTTCGGCTTTACCATTTACTACACTACACACGATCGGGTACACTGCCCGTTAGTGCATTAGGGTAGACCATAGGTATAGCGAGACACTATAAATATTAAGACCTGGCCAGTAAAACCTGCATCAAGTTTTTGGCGCCGCTGCCGGGGAGTTATATTAGGATTAATATTAAGTCTTTCATTTCATTTTAAACTTTTCTCACGATCATATTTCTAGATTTCAGGTACCATGGAAGTTGTTAACATCGATGACCTCACTCTTGAGGAATATTTGGCGTTGACAAGAGCGGAACATGGGCCGGGTCTCGTAAGACCGGCAATCGGAGAGGATGTTCGTTTCGAAATTAAAGATCAATTTATGAGGGAGCTTCGCGCTAACCCGTTTTCAGGAAACAGGGACGAAGACGCATTTGAGCACGTTGAAAATGTCCTATACATCGCCAGCCTTTTCAACATTCCTGGCGTGTCTCATGATGCTCAAGTTTATGCTATGGGTTTTCCCAATGACTCTTCTGGAGCACGGAAGATGGATCGAAGATTACCCGCCAAGGGGCATTAATACTTGGGCTACTAAAGAAACACTTTATCCAAAGATATTGCCCACCATCGAAGGTTTCTAACCAGCTTTTGGAAATCCACAATTTCAAACAAGAAGACGACGAAACACTGTATCAAGCTTGGGACAGATACAACGATCTTCTTTATAAGTGTCCTACCAATGATCTGAATAACCAACAGAAGGTCAATATTTTCTACAAAGGAATTAACGTACCTACAAGGAAAGTGCTGGACTATCAAGGACCTATCCCGAACATGACTCCTACCGCTGCACTTGAAGCCATGCAAAAAATGACGGACCACTCTAAAAAATGGCACGACGGTGGGAGTAAAAGAAACAAAAGCGGAAGTTTTGACGGAATTGCAGCTATCGCTAGTAAGATTGAAAATCTCAGTCGAGATATGCTGAAAGTCGAAGAAACCGTTCATGCCATCCAAGTAGGTTGTGAAATCTGTAGAGGAGGACATCTTTCGAAAAATTGTCATCATATGGACGAAGAGAATATTGAAGAAGCTAAGTATGAAGAAAATCGACCATTTTACGGAGATAATCGAAATAGTAATGGTTATCGTGGAAATTACAATCGTGGGCCTATGGAGAAAGAAAACCCAGTCTTGAAGAAACAATTAATAAGTTCCTGGAAACTTCAGCCCAGAAACAAAAAGAGCAAGATGAGTGGTTGAGAGAATTCAGGAAAACACTGACAGAAACCTTTACAAGCACGACACAACTCTGAAAAACCTTGAATCCATGGTGATGAAGCTCCTGAAAAGTAAGGAGGAATAGCGATAAACCTGAAGGATCTAAACCAGCTATGGAATGTAAGGTAATTTTTTTCTGATAATAACTCGAAGGTTGAGATCAATGATACGGATTTAGGGATGATTCATCGGTGATATGAGTTACGCCATAACATGCCTAATGAGTTACGACGTAACTATGTGTTTGACAACATAACGGGTTATGAAGAGTAATGAGGAAATCCACTCTAACGATTACGCGTAACCAGAAACCCGTTACGGCAGTAATCGGGATACTTCAAGTGGGCAATGAACAACTTCTTTGATGTAGGCGAATCTGGGACTCGAAAACTAGTGAATGGTCCTACGATATTAACCTATTTCCTTTATCACCATCTAAAAAAAGATATCACGGTCCAAAGCTATACCAATAGCTGGTGGGGACTCATTTGACCTATGGGCTTCATGTGATCCTAGAAACAAAACTTGTGATGGAGGGTCCGACAAAGAAAGAATCAAGAATAACAAGTTTTTATGGGCTGCTTACACTGATGATGAAAGACTCGAAAAATTCTCCCTTGAAGATGAAGAAGAACCACTAATAACTCACTGGTGTGCCCCTGTCATCATAACCGACGAGGAGACCACAAGAGCATGGCCTACATGCAGCCCCTTCCACGAGTATTGCAATGGGGGAGACAATGAAAGAAAGGAAGAGTGGACATGCCCTCATGAGTGTGAAAGACATTGTATAAGATTCGGTGATTTAGCATTTAAAGATTGGTACGCAATTCAATTCGGGGATGCCAAGATCGATCCAAATCTTCTTAAGAAGTTTAAAATTGATTACGAAGAGCACATTCAGAAAAAGGAAGAGGCTAATAATGATCTAAGATGCACGAATGAAAATTTAAGTGAAACTGACAACAAGAAATTACGCAGTCACTGGTGCGAAAGAGTAAAATCTCCTGGGGAAATTTTCTGGGCATCATGCAACCCGTATGATGATATGTGTAACGGAGGAAGCAACTCTGAAAGAATAGGAAAGGATGAATTCTTTTGGTCCTCAACCAATGATGAGGAAAGAAGGAGTTTGCTTTGGCTGGACAACCTAGGATTCGATAGTTGGGTGAAGATTAAGTATGGATATGTAGACACATTAACCAAAGAGAAGATTTGGAAGGAATACATGGATAGAGAAAATTCAAACAACGGAAGTCTCAACAACACGAGTGAGATAACAATTGAAAAGACAAAGTTGGTTAGTGATGATAAAGAAGAATGCAAGCGCGTTCTAGTGGAGAATCACTCGATGAAGAATAGTTCAAAGACACAGCTCGATGACGATGATATTGAGGGATCCTAGATTACTTGAGATGCAAGGAAATGAGGAGTTTACTGATCTCGATGACGAAGCTTACGAACAAAGGAGGTGCAAACTCCTGGGGATTCCCTATAAAAGACCACCTCCAATTATTGTTGAAAAATATGAATTCACTCGCTACCACCTGGGACCGGACGAGAAATTTTGTAAAGTCCGAAAAGTCGAAACCAATGAATACCTCCGAACTTCTTCGAATGTTGCATGGATGAGGCATAATTTGATGAAAGATATTGAGGAAGTGGGGAAAGCTCAAAGGCCCCCATAGGAGCCCCGCGACTCTGAGTCTAACTTAAAGACTCGTTAAAAAAGAAAAGTGCTATTTCGGGAGACAACCCGAATTATCCCTTTCTTTTGTTTTTATTTCCTTTTTGTTGGGTTTTGTGTTTTCTAACCATTGTTGCAGGAAACGAGGAACTATTTGCTTGCTGCAAGTTGCTGTCTGACGAGCAGAGTTACGTCGTAACTCATCTTGGTGATTACGCCAGTAACCAACTTTTTAGCAGCAGACTCTTGACGCATTCCCAATTACGCTGCGTAATTCCATCTCAGTGGTTACGCCGTAACTACTCGCTTACAGCTCATACTAAAGGTTTTGCCGTTACGGCGTAACTCCCTCATAGGAGTTACATGACGTAACTTCCTCTCGCTTAATTCTTTCATTTAAAACACAGTAACCTTGTATTAGTTTTTAAATGAACTTTGTAGGTGTGTTCCCTGTAAACCCTCACGAGACTTCACTCGTCCACTTGGGACACCAAGTGGTTTAAAAGGCTTGTTGCATACGCTAAATGCAACCGTGATTCCTACGAAAGTGAGTTAGGTTATTTTTCATTTTTATTTTTATTCTTTTTAGAATTATGCTTGTCGGTAATGTGATTTCAGGGATTAAAGTTTGTTCATGACGCTTAAACGAAGGCACGGTTCTTTTTCGTGGGCCTTCTTCTTTTTGGAGCAAATTTCAAGGAAGTTCTCGCTCTAATTCTACCTTTCTCTTCACCTTTATTTTAATGCCTAGTACAAAAGGGACTTTGTACAATTCAAGTGGGGGGACGGGAGTAGAATTATCTCTTGAACTTTATTTCGCCCTCATTTTTCTAGTTTATTTTGAAAAATTATGCCATTTTTAAAATTTTGACATGTTTTTCCGAACCTAACTAGATTAGACCTTAGCCGTGCACATACAACCATTAACATTACATGGTGAGATTAGCCTTATCCGTTTCCTATATTTTACCCCAAATCCACCAAATTATGAGTGTGCCGGTAGCTTGTAAACTTTAGTACTTGGCTTTTGCATCATTTCGAGACCATAGACGAGCTATGTTGAGTTAGCTTGATGTATTTGGACTTTTCAGTTTTTGAAGGCAATATTATAGGATTATCACCCAAACAGCCTACCATTGTGAGTCTATCGATTAGTCACCTCGACTTTTGACCCCCATGTGAAACCCTTTTGTTGCACTCACCTTTAGTGCAAGATACCCCTAGATAAACCCTTCTAAGCCATTCCTTTCATTTTGTCAACCCAATATATTGTTTCGTTACACCTATACACCTTAGCCTACCCTGTAGTCTTTATTTGTGATTGGGAAATCATCATTTGCCTAAGTTCAAGGTTCGAGTGGAAAGGTTTGGAAATAACGCTTTCATCGACAACATTTATGAAGATCATTGAAGACCCCCCGAATTCCCATTGTTCATCTCAAGTGGGGGGATGTTATGTTATTTTGTTATGATTCAAAAAAAAAAAAAAAAATAAATAAATAAAAAAAATAAAAAAATAAAATTGAGTTATGATATTGTAAAGTGCGATGTTATAAGCACTATAGTATGAGCTTTATTGATTAGTATCGAGGAGGCCACCTCGGTCACTTTTGAAGATTGGAGTTGGTAGTTTTGCCAACAGAAGAAGAAAAGGTGGTGTGCTCATCACGACGTCCTCTAATGACACATCTACCTTGCATTTCATGATCCGGTTTCTAGACTTCTAAACTTGAACTTTGGGCGAACGGTAAGTGGTGATGACTTGGTTATAGATTTGGACTACCTGTTTGTTTTTCATTTTACACAAATTATATATCCCATGTCTTATCCTACCCTTTAGTCATGAAGCATGTCTAGGTGATGCAGCGAGCAATCTTTGGTGTCTTGGCCATGGATTTGGTCATGTATCATTGATTTTGTCCACTTCGCCGTGACATGTTAGTAATGACGAGTCACCCTTAACCTTTGTCGTGTCTACCCATATTGCATTCGAAAATTGTCTACCCATAACTCTAGTGGTGGAGATTTGTGTAACCACCAAGCTTATGATAGATTACATGCTATGACTGTGCGATTGAGTGATCACCCTGAAATTGACACTTAGAATATTTGAGAGATTTGAGTGTTTGTTCCCCTTTCGTGAGGTGTTCGGCTTTGTTTTATTCTAGCATAAGGGATTTGTAAATTCATATTTTCCAGGATTTGGAAGATATCTTTTTAGGAATCTATCTAATAAGGTCTACTTGAGGGTAAGTAGAGTTCAAGTGGGGGGATATTTGATAACATCAAATAGTCCTGAATATTAAGTGTCAATATCCCCCAATAATGCTCGTTATTTATATCATTTATATGGATTTACGCTTGTTTTCCATTGTTTTCCATTTTCAGGTAAATTACGAGCATTGGAGCTAAAGAGACGCGGAAATGGAAACATTACTAACGATTTATCACAGTATGCCTATTTTGAAGAAGTTACGGCGTAACTCCTCTCTCACATTACGCCGTAACTATTGCGTGACTCAGAATACCAACTTATCAAGAGGTTATGGCGTAACTCTTCCCAAAGGTTACGACGTAACTACATTAGGTCAAATGAGGATCCACGCAGCTGATACTTATGCCGTAACTACTACATCACTTATGACGTAACCGTGTTTATTGAAGACTACGGCTTCGCAACCACTTATTAGGTTACCGTAACTAGCGCATCTAGTGCATTTACGACGGAATAGAAGGTTATGACGTAACTCCTATATTGGTTACGCCGTAACCCAGACCTGGCCTATAAATACTCCACGAATTTCAAAGATTTCTAATCATCCCATTCCACACACAACTCTCTCGAGAACGGGAAAAAGCTTAAAAGCAGGTCTAGGGAGCATACACTGTTTCCAAGGGAGACGTCACTCCATTACGATAAGCTTTAGCGTTTTATATTTCTTTTACTTTCAATTCATGTATTTCGTACCATTGAATATTGAATTGATTTGCATGATTAATATGAGTGGCTAAGCACCCTTTGATGCTAGCCTAGTTATGATTCCTTAATTTTTTTGTTTGCGTTTACCTTTACTTCCGTACAATTATTTTTAAGTGTATGCATGCGTAGTTCTTTGGTAGTCACCCTTGATTCGGTAGTTTTGAATGGCGGTAGAGGCCAATTGCCTAGGAGATATGACCAACTGACCCTAGGTGAGCGAACTGAGACGGGAAGGGTAAGATATGACCAACTGACGACCCTTTCTACTTGTGCGATTTGACCAACTGATCACCTATCGTTTGGATGAACTTATGAACTAGGGGGTGTAGTGTCTAAGTTCCTAATGGCCGGGTACTCACTATTTAGAATCTAGCATGTAGCGGTACTTAATGACTTGGCTTAGGGGACCAGGAACAACAGGACTTATGACGGTGCGCCTGATTTCTCCTGTGGTGGCATCTTTGCTAATAGGTTAGGGCGAATTGACCAAATACTGTCCTCTCGAATTTGACCCCACCTGAAGTAATTGGAAGTAGGTAGACGTAGACATAACTAGCTAGGAGGATTGACTAGGTTAGCACCACTATTCCTCTATTGATTTCCCTTTACCATTTATCTGCTTTTATTCTATTAGTAGATTAATTAATTAATTCCCTATCGAAACCATTCTTATTTTGTACTAGACTTAGTAATAATCCAACACACATAGCTCTTGGGACGGCCTCGGCTTTACCATTTACTACACTACACACGATCGGATACACTGCCCGTTAGTGCATTAGGGTAGACCATAGGTATAGCGAGACACTATAAATATTAAGACCTGGTCAGTAAAACCTGCATCAATACATAGCTAGTATATATTATAAATGGGTAAAAACTACAACCCATGGTATTGACCCATACCCTATTACTAGATGCATTGCATCTATTAGATACATTGTTTCTAATGAAATACCCATGGATCAACCCATAACCCATGACCCATGACCCATAACCAAAATACCCATGGGTAAATAGGAGCGTCCCACGGATCCCTAGCTTTACACTAGACGGATCCCTTAAGGGAGGGTTCCGTGGGATCCGTGTAACAGTAGTTGTTTCTCCTCTATAAATAGTGAGCCATTTCTTCCTTTTGGTTTGCCACTCTCACACATACTTTCCTCAAGTATTTTAACTCTCTAACCACTGATCCTAAGGGATCTTTCTATGTAGTTTGTCTTTTGTTTTTGTGTGATTCTCTAGGTTCCTCTTAAAGGTGAGATCACCACTTCTTGAAGTCGAGCAAGCTCAAGTCCATGAGTTGCCATGCTTCGTCATCATCAAGACTACTGAGGTTCTCTTGTTGATAGTTCTTTCTTCCTCCATAGAAGTGTTGTGTCGAAGGCATTAGTGAAGGATGCCAAAAGAGTCAAGACGAAAGCATTAGTGAAAGGTGCTTAACGTCCGTGTCAAAAGCATTAGTGAAGAATGCTAAAGGTGTCAAGATGAAGGAATTAGTGAAAGGCACCAAGCGTTTGTGTCAAGGGCATTGGTGAAAGATGTCTAGGAATCAAATCAAGTGGCATTAGTGAAGAATGCCAAGGTCGTATAATCGATGAGGTGCTTCATTATACAAATAGTGATAGTTTATTTCCAAGGATGTTGATATCCTTGATGGTGTTGTAATAAGGAGTGGGTCTCCTTTGGGATTAGGTGTTGTGTAGTGTTGGGTAGTAGTTCCTCCATTGTAATGGAACTCGGTACTTAGCCTAGTACCAGATAAAGGGTAGGCGACGTTGTGGTAGGTGTGGTTCATCTTGGTGAAAAGAACCCGGTGGTTAGCCTAGTACCGGAAAAAGAGTAGGCGACGTTGTGAAGGCTTCTCCGCCATAAGGAGTTGGTGTCGTGTAGTGATTACGAACTCTCGAGTAGGTGACTCGGGGAGTGGAGTAGGGCAAGGAAGGTGTCCTTGTAGCCGAACCACTATAAATACTCGTGTTGTGGTTATGTGCTTCTTACTCTTTATCTTTCATTACACTTTTATATATCTATCTATCAACGTCCAACATACACATCTAAATAGATTGACATAAGTTGATCTAAATGTTTTAAAACGAAGTTTTAATTGGTAAAACTATTCAACCCCCCTTCTAGTTTTCCACAATTGGCATCAGAGCTTCGTTACCAAGTTTCTTAGAGTATGTTGTACTTTAAAAACTTGATACGATCCGTGTATGTTTGAAAACTACAAAGAAGGAAATCTTTTAAAACAAATTTTTCTTTTGTGTTGGATATTGATAGATTATTCTAATAGCTTCTTTTCAAGAAATCTTCATGCTAGGATCTCTCCAAAATCTTCATTTCTTTTCAAAGAATAATGAAGTCAACTATCAAGGAAGAACCTAAAAGTAATCACTATCTACTTATTCTAAGTACAACGGATTACTTTAAAAGCTCATGAAGTATTTTTGGTCTTATGTATTCATAAACCAAACCAAAAGCATAGAGGTATGTTTACTTTTCATTAGCTAGCTTACATGATTATGTTGATATTATAGTTCTTTTTTTTAATAATTGCTAGTCTCTTAAAAGTCTCTCTTTCGTCACTTTCCCGACTTACTCATCATCGGGAATAGTATTCCTCTTGATTTCGTCAAATTAACGCCGTCGTCACAAATGGATCCTTGATAATTAACTTATCAAATCCCGTTGACCAAAACATCTTTTCATTTGAAACCTCAAAACTATTTTTGTTCCTTAAGCTAGTTTATAGCCTACTACAAAAATAATGCCAAACAACCCTTTTTCTGTTCACAGTAGCCGGATCCCTCTAGTTGTACTAACCGGATCCCAATCACAAGGGATCCGGGGGAACCGTGGGACAGAAAACAGCTATACGCTTTTGAAAACCATTACTGATCATTTTCCCTCTCCCCACAAAACACAAAAACGATTCAAGAACTGATTCCATCCTCATAGGACTCCATATCCTCAAAGTACTCTTCTCTAGAACACCATTGTAAGTAATTACAATAACATGTTCTAATTTTCATCATCCTCATCCTAGGGTTTATGGTTTCTCAATTTTTAATCAATTAATTTAATTAGGGTTTTCAAAATTGATCATTAAAAGGAGCTTTCACACAACTAAGATTACATTGTGTTCACAACATTGTTAATACAAATCAAAACCATAAATCCATCTCAACAAATTTTGCCTAATTGGAATATTTGTGTTTCTAGGACCAACCATGCCTAAAGCCACTAAACAAGACCACCATGATACCGTCCATTACCTCACTAATTACTATCGGAAAGAGGGATTGTCAAAAATCGATCGCATGGTCTTTAAAAGACTTGAAAAACGACTTATCCACGAAGGTCGTGTAGTCAAGGAATGTTTCCTTGAAGATACCGACATTCGTCAAGTATTCTCGGCAATCAACTTTGATTGTCTTCTTGACATTGATGAACAAATCTGTCTGGTTTTCATCTTTGAATTCTACAAAAGCATTAGGATTATTCGAAACACCGATGATAACATTTCAATCGCCTTCATCATCAATGAACCAAACTTCACTCTACCTCTAAACACATTTGCTCAAATTCTTCGCATCCCTTGTGAAGGAATTTGTATGTACTCCCAAGATTGGGCAATTGCCGCTGAAAACCTTGCACTTGATTCTAAACCTATCTACAATACTCCTCTTGATGATCCCGCATCCATTCGAGATACTATCTTCAAGGTTAGAACCGACCAATCCCGTTTCAACCGAAGCAAAAAGCTCATTCACCGTGATCCTTTTCAAATGGAACTCTTCGAAATGCACCCCATGTTTAGAAAATGGGAAGAAATTCTTAAGGAAAAGGTCATTAGCCTAGTTGGTAACAAGGATCATCCAAATGCATGTCTCGTGCAAATGATTTATTGTCTTATCCACCAAAAGCCATTTAATCTCGCCTATTACATGGTGAAGAAAATGGCCGGGGTATTCAAGGTTTCCAACATGGTACTTCCATATGGTATGCTCCTAACACGACTTTGTAAGTATGTTAGTGCATTGCAACCATCTCCTATCAACGATGATCATTTCCTTTCCAATCATGTCATGGTACCTCTTACCAAACAACCCCCTAAACGGTTCATGGTCAATGGAAGAAAACCTAAAGCTCTCTCGGACTCCTCAGATGGAGAAGAAGAAGAAGTTGAAGAAGAAGATACCGATCCCGTAGCTAACATCGAATTAGAACCGTTTGATTACTATCAACAACTTCCAACCCCTAGCTCACTACGTCACAAAGTCGGGAAAGAGGAAAAGAAAGGATTGACGAAAGAGACTATAGGATTATGCTTGTTTTGAGACATTTGATCCATATGTGAATGATTATGTTTTAGCACGCTTGTTTGTGTTATCTTGGATATTATTATTTCTACAATTATCTATGATATGTTTTGTGTGATAACATGTTTATATTGCTGTTTAGTTTAATGGTTATTAGTGTATATTACTTGATGCAAAATCTGCACTTGCTTCTGTGATGGTTCTGATATGCAGTTGCCGGATCCCTAGTTTTAGCCTAGACAGATCCCTCCTCTGAGGGAACCGTGGGATCCGTGACTACAGATAAGCAATACAGACTTCCTTACTTAAAAAACAACTCACTAGATCACTTCACACTAGCCAAACATAAGACCTTAGAACCAACTAAGTCTTCCTCAAGTATTTGATAGCTTCACACTTACCCATAGCTTACCTAGGATCTAACTCAAAATACTTTTGATTTATCAACTCATCAAAACTCACCATATTTCCGCGTCAATACTCACTCATTGCTCCTCACATCTCAAAACACTTAGGTGGACATATTGATCAAATTTTAGGAAATTGTTTCTAACCATCCTAATCTCAAAACGGGTCAAAAATTAGTTTCTTCAATTCTTTTGATTTTTAAGGATTTTTCAAACTCCATCTCAAGCTTACATCTGATCTCTAGGATCATTTATTATAACTTAACACCATCATAACTCTTAGTGTCATCCTTGAACATCCATTGGTGGTCATAAAGTCTCATTTTCCTTCCATAAAAGGCAATTATTAGCTATATCACTCATTGTCCTTAATCATTCAAGTACACTTCCATTTAAGATACTTAGGAGGACTGAAACACTCAAGATGGTATAGGCTTTAGACCTTAGAAACATCATGTTTACCCTTTCCTAGCTGCTGAGAGCCGGATCCCTAGAATTAGCCTAGACGGATCCCTCAAAGGAGGGAACCGTGGGATCCGGGTGACAGATTATGTAAACTCTAGCTAAAACAATCATTTCAAGCCCATCTTGCTAACTTGAACACTCCAACTCATCTTAATTGAGTCCCTAGATCAGTACAATTCTGAAATTAACTCTTGTGCATGCTAATCATCACATTCCTAAGAATCTTAGTGGCTTAAGTCTTGAATGCACTTGTCAAACTCTTCCCTTTATAAGTCATCTTGCTAGAATCCCTTAGTCATCAAACACAACATAATTCTCAGCAATTAGAAACTTCTTCTTTAGACATTTCATCATGAGGAAAGCTCCTAGTGCTAACTCATCCACCCAAGAACCACCCAAGTAACTTGCTCGGGTTATACGCGAAGTTTCCTCAACCGAATCATCTCCGGTTAAGTCCAAAAATACTAGGATTTCCCCTCCACCAACTCAACCAATCAAACCAATTCCCAAGATAATTTTTCCAACTAAAATATCATCACCAAACTCTACAATTCCTACTAAACCAAACACACCCTTTTCAAACCAATCAACATTGTTGATGCCTAGAGCAATATCATTTACCACCTCACAATCATCTCCACATTCCTACAACTTAGAGGACTTACCCCCTAGGCCATCTCATCCTCCACCATTACCGACACACTCTTCACTAGAGAAGATTGTACAAAACCAAAGTGTTGAATCAACACTTGCACAATTGTCAATTTCTCCATTTCCCTCTAATGGTCCATTTTGGATTATGAGGAGAAATCAAAGTCAACCACCCGACCACATGGAAGTTGACACTTCCCTACCTCCACCATCAACCCTTGTTGAGCCACCACTTAATGTGCCTCCACAAATTCCTCCTTCATTTGAGGATCTTCAACCCACTTTACTTGAACCTCCGCTTCAAGACACTCAACCTCTACCACCGTCCTTTCAAAACCATGACAAGGATTGCTATCATTGTCAACATGTTGAAAAGTTGATACATGAACTATGTGAAGAGCAACGTTTCATGTTTTATCACCTCCTCGAACATTTCGATAAGGTCAACAAACCTAAACAAACATGAGCCTAAAGTCTCAAGCTCAACTTAGAACGTTTAGGAATCCTATCTCATGTTTGATCATCCTTAAGCACATGGTTGCTTCTTAAGTTTAGGTCACCCATTAGTACTAAGTGGAATATGTATTACATGGCTAAATCATTCTCTTAGTTTTAGAGATTTGTTGATTATCTCTTTGTTTTATTGAATGATAACTTAGTTGCCATATTGCCTTGAGTATATGCTTGTTGTTAGTATGTATATCTCACTCTCATATTAGCACTGTTTGGTATATCACCATCGCTGAAAATCTGTCACCAGAGAGACGGATCCCTGGAAATTGCCTAGACGGATCCCACAGAGGAGGGAACCGTGGGATCCGTGCAACAGAAGGCAAATTTTCTACTAACTTGAGTCTTATTTGCAGGAAATTATGCACTATACTCGTGTTTTCTAACCTTTATTGTGTAGATTTTTAAAATACACATGAAGACCTTGACACCCTAAGTTAGGGGGAGCTTTGTGTCAAACCATACATTACAAAACCATTTGCAACATAATCCTTATTTGGATTACACTTCATGACACCCCATTGCAAAGTTGCAATCTTCAAGGGGGAGCATTTTCGTCACAAGGACGAAACCATTTGCAAACAAAGTTGCAAAACATTAGCTTACTAGTTTTATTTGCTTGACGCTCTCACAAAGGGATGGACTCGTTAAGGGGGAGTTAAGACGAGAACTATTCCCGTCACTTGCTCTCTTTACATTTTTTTACATGTATTTCTTAAAACAATGTGTTAGTTTCTTTTTGACGCTCTTTTTGTTTCGAAAAAAAGGGGGAGAAGAGAGTAAAAACTCCAATTCAAACTTTTACGAATTTTAGTTTTTTCTTAAAATAATTTTATGTTTTGTCATCAACAAAAAGGGGGAGATTGTTAATACAAATAAGTCGTAAAAACGTTTATTTATATTTTACGATCTTCTAATGTTTTGTCGATAACAAACGTAAAATCATTTTAACGAAACAAATAAAATACGTAAATGGTTTGAGCCAATAGTTTTCTAACACACTTACGTTTTCACATAAAACACTAAAACAAGTATAAGTGATTTTATGATTTAGTAATACATATGTACAACAACTAGTGTTTACATATTGGGCAAATATATACATAACTAGTATATATTATAAATGGGTAAAAACTACAACCCATGGTATTTACCCATACCCATTTGACTAGATGCATTGCATCTATGATGCAAGGTTTTACTGACTATGTCTTAATATTTATAGTGTCTTGCTATACCTATGGTCTACCCTAATGCACTAACGGCAAGTGTAAAACCTTGGTCGTATGTAGTGTAGTTAATGGTAAAGCCGAGGTCGTCCCAAGAGCTATGTGTGTCGGATAATTACTAAGTCTAATTGTCACAGAAAATTAATGGTTTGATAGGGTTTTAGTTAATTAAACTACTAATGCAAAAAATAAAATAAAAGCAAATAAATGTGTGAAGGGAAATCAATAGAGGAATAGTGGTGCTAACCTAGTTAATCCTCCTAGCTAGTTATGTCTACGTCTACCTAATTCCAATTACTTCAGGTGGGGTCAAATTCGAGAGGACAACATTTGGTCAATTCGCCCTAACCTATCAGCAAAGATGCCACCAAAGGAGAAATCAAAGCACCGTCATAAGTCTGTTCCCTGGTCCCTAAGCCGAGTCATTAAGTACCGCTACATGCTAGATTCTAAATAGTGAGTGCCCGGCCGTTAGGAACTTAGACACTACACCCCAGTTCTTAAGTTCATCCAAACGATAGGTGATCAGTTGGTCAAATCGCACAAGTAGAAAGGGTCGTCAGTTGGTCATATCTTACCCTTCCCGTCTCAGTTCGCTCACCTAAGGTCAGTTGGTCATATCTCCTAGGCAATTGGCCTCTACCGCCATTCAAAACTACCGAATCAAGGGTGACTACCAAAGAACTACGCATGCATACACTTAGAAATAATTGTACGGAAGTAAAGGTAAACGCAAACAAAACAATTAAGGAATCATAACTAGGCTAGCACCAAAGAGTGCTTAGCCGCTCATATTAATCATGCAAATCAATTCAATATTCAAAGGTACGAAATACATGAATTGAAAGTAAAAGAAATAATAAACGCTAAAGCTTATCGTAATGGTGTGACTTCTCCGTTGGAAACAGCTCCGTATGCTTCCCTAGACCTCCCTTGAGGTTTTTCCTACGTTCTCAGAGTGTTGTGTGGAATGGGATGCTTTGAAATGCTGGAATTCGTTGGGTATTTATAGGCCAGGTCTGGGTTACGGCGTAACCAATAGAGGAGTTACGCCGTAACCTTCTATTTCATCGTAAATGCACTAGATCTGCTAGTTACGGCGTACCCTTATAAGTGGTTACACCGTAGTCTTTTATAAACTCGGTTACGTCGTAAGTGATGCAGTAGTTATGGCGTAAGTATCACGGGCGGAAACCTCTTTTGACCTAATGGAGTTACGTCGTAACCTTTGGGAAGAGTTACGCCGTAACCTTTTGATAAGTTGGACTTCGGGTCACGCAATAGTTACGGCGTAATGTGAGAGACGAGTTACTGCGGTAACTTCTTCAGAATAAGCATACTGTGATAAATCTTGTAATGTTTTCCATTTCCGCGTCTCTTTAGCTCCAATGCTCGCAATTTACCTGAAAATGGAAAACAATCGAAAACAAGCGTAAATCCATATAAATGATATAAATAACGAGAATTATCAGGGGAAATTGACACTTAATATTCAGTACTATTTGATGTTATCAAATATCCCCCCACTTGAACTCTACTTGCCCTCAAGTAGACCTTATTAGATAGATTCCTAAAAAGATATCTCCCAAAACCTGGAAAATATGAGTTTACAAATCCCTTATGCTAGAATAAAACAAAGCCGAACACTTCACGAAAGAGGAACAAACACTCAAATCTCTCAACTATTCTAAGTGTCAATTTCGGGTGATCACTCAATCGCACAGTCATAGCATGTATTCTATCATAAGCTTGGCGGTTACATAAATCTCCACCACTAGAGTTAAGGGCTAAACAATTCTCGAAGGCAATATAGGTAGACACGACAAAGGTTAAAGGGTGACTCGTCATTACTAACATGTCATGGCGAAGTGGACAAAATCAATGATACATGACCAAATCCATGGCCAAGACACCAAAGATTGCTCGCTGCATCACCTAGACACGCTTCATGACTAAAGGGTAGGATAAGACATGGGATATATAATTGGTGTAAAATGAAAAACAAGCAGGTAGTCTATATCTATAAATAAGTCATCACCACTTACCGTCTGCCCAAAGTTCAAGCTTAGAAGTCTAGAGACCGGATCATGAAATGCAAGGTAGATGTGTCATTAGAGGACGTCGTGATGGGCACACTACCTCTTCTTCTTTAGTTGGTATAACTCCAACTCCAATCTTCTAATGTGACCGAGGTGGCCTCCTCGATACTAAACAATAAAGCTCATACTATAGTGCTTATAACATCGCACTTTACATAAATCAATCAAAAATTTTTTTTTGAACATAACATAATAACATAACATCCCCCCACTTGAGATGAACAATGGGAATTCGGGGGGTCTTCAATGATCTTCATAATTGTTGTCGATGAAAGCGTGATTTCCAAACCTTTCCACTCGAACCTTGAACTTAGGCAAATGATGACTTCCCAATTACAAATAAAGACTACAGGGGAGGCTAAGGTGTAAGGGTGTAACGAAACAATATATTGGGTTGACAAAATGAAAGGAATGGCTCAGAAGGTGTATCTAAAGGGGAGTGCAACAAAAGGGTTTCACATGGGGGTCGAAAAGTCGAGGTGACTAATCGATAGACTCACAATGGTAGGCAGTTTGGGTGATAATCCTATAATACTGCCTTCTAAAACTGAAAAGTCCAAATACATCGAGCTAACTCAACATACCTCGTCTATGGTCTCAAAATGATGCAAAGGCCAAGTTCTAAAGTTTACAAGCTAATGCAAGACACTCATAATTTGGTGGATTTGGGGTAAATTATTGGAAACGGATAAGGCTAATCTTACCATGTAATATCAAGGGTTGTATGTGCTCGGCTAAGGTCTAATCTAGTTAGGTTCGGAAAAACATGTCAAAATTTTAAAATGGCATAATTTTTAAAATAAACTTGAAAAATGAGGGCTTAATAAAGTTCAAGAGATAATTCTACTCCCGTCCCCCCACTTGAATTGTACAAAGTCCCTTTTGTACTAGGCATTAAAATAAAGGTGAAGAGAAAGGTAGAATTAGAGCGAGAACTTCCCTGAAATTTGCTCCAAAAAGAAGAAGGTCCACGAAAAAGAACCGTGCCTTCGTTTAAGCGTCATGAACAAACTTCAATCCCGAAATCCCAATACCGACAAGCATAATTCTAAAAATAAAAATGAAAAAAAACCTAACTCACTTTCGTAGGAATCACGGTTGCATTTAGCGAATGCAACAAGCCTTTAAACCACTTGGTGTCCCAAGTGGACGAGGGAAGTCTCGTGAGGGTTTACAGGGAACACACCCACAAAGTTCATTTAAAACTAATACAAGGTTATGTGTTTTAAAATGAAATAATTAAGCAGAGGAGAGAGTTACGTCGTAACTCCTATGAGAGAGTTACGCCGTAACTGGCAAAACTGGTATGAGTCGTGAAGCGAATAGTTACGGCGTAACCACTGAGATGGTATTACGTCGTAATTGGTAATGCGTCAAGAATTCTGCTGCTAAAATGTTGGTTACGGCGTAATCTCCAAGATGAGTTACGCCAACTCTGTTCAGACAAAGAATCGCAGCAGTATAATTACTTCCTGTCTCCTGGAAAAAATGGTTAGAAAACACAAAACCCAACAGAAATAAAATAAAAACAGAAAAAAGGGATAATTCAGGTTGTCTCCCGAAAGAGCACTTTTCTTTATTTATGAGTCTTTAAGTTAGACTCGAGCGCGGGGCTCCTATGGGGGTCTTTGAACATCCCCGACTTCCATCATTCGTTGGTATTCATTCATCCAATTATCAAGCCCCTTTTTTCTTGTAGAATTATTGAGCCCAATTGTTCCCAACTTATGTGAAAGCCATTTATCACATGATTCTCCATGGTCATCTTCTTTAGTAATAATATTATCAGTAATGTTGATGTTTGATCTTGTTCTGCCTATGCTGTCAGTGAGATGGTTGCACCCATACTGCTTGATCAGTTCCTTAATAAATTTCGAGTTTCCAAGCTTTAATTTGTACCAATCTTCCAATGCTAATTCAACATCATGTTTCTCTCCCTTATGAGGGTAAATCCATTCATTAGCTTTTCTTTCACATTTTTGAGGACGAGTGAATGGTGGCCATGCTGGTTCACATTTTTTGGTTGACATCGAGTTGCAAAAATGTTTGTTTGGAATCAGAGTTTCCTCAATGCTTTGGAGAATTTCATCCTGTTCGCTTAAAATGATCAATACTTTCTTTACGATAATCAGTAATAGGCTTAGAGTGTAGAGTGGGGTTCAGTGATTGAACATTATTAGAAATTTCAGTTTTAGGTTTTAAATGCTCATTCATACAAAAAGTTATTCGTTCATTTTTGGTCCCCAAGGAAATTTGTTTTTCAAAAACCATAATTTGAGCCCTACAAGTGGCCATAAAGGGTCTTCCAACAATCAAGTTGTAAGCCTCCCGCTTTCCCATGTCAATAACTATAAAATCGGTAGGGAAGAAAAATTTTCCAATTTTTAAAAGCACATTGTTCACAATCCCCCTCGGTACAGCCTTAGAGGAGTCCGCCATTTCAATCATAATAGTTGTTTCTTTTAAATTGGTAAGTTTGATTTTTTCGAATAAAGTAGTTGAGATATGGTTAACCCCAGCCCCTAAATCAGCTAATGCGGGAATCTTAACATTGCCAATAGTGCAAGGGAGAAGAAAACTTTCATGGTACTACAACTTTTCAGGAAGTTGGCTTGGTAGGAACTCGTCGTCTTTTGCTTTATCATCCTCTCTTAGGTAGTTAATACCGGAGAGATCATTAGTGATAGAGGATGTACATTGCTCCTTTTTTGCTTTATCCTGCGCAAATATGGATTTGCAGGAAGTGGCTTTAGCACTACTTGTTTCAAGGTTCTTAGCTAATTGCCCAATTTGTGTTTCGAGGTTCTTAATTGCAACATCTTGGTTACGTAGGTTCATATTGGTGTCCTCCTTTACTTTGACCATCCATTCCTTGAGTCTATCTTCCTTTTTTGTTGATTCTTCAATGTGTCGGTGCATTATTTCATCAAGGCTAGGTTTAGGAGGATTATTGTTGACTTTTGTGTAAAACCCAGGGGATTTTTCACAGAAACTAGGTCCGTAATTATTGTAGCTTTTGAAAGGGAATTCGTTCCCATAGTTCACCTCCCCGATCCTTTTAACAGAAACTAGGTCCGTAATTATTGTAGCTTGGTATAATGTTTCATCACCCTCTTGCTTGAAGTTATGAATTTCTTCCATTTTGCTTGAAAGTCCGTTTTATGAGATGGACAATATCTCTGAATGAAATATTTTTTTAAAATAGGCCAAGTGTTGACGCATTCCTGCGGTAATCGATCGACCCATCTTTTTGCAACTCCCGTAAGAGAAATAGGGAATACTCGTAGCATTATAGCATCGTGTGAGACTCTGGGGATTTTGAATAGGCTGACAATGTATTCGAAGTTTTCTACATATTCATGGGCATCATCGGTGATGCTTCCAGAGAAGGGTTTGCACGAATTCCCTCATGAATTGAGGTTTGATTTCGAATTGAGCATCTTCTGCAATGGCTGGCCTAACAATCCCTAGCCCTTGTTCTTCTCTTGTCAATGCCAAATATTCCTCAAGAGTGAGGTTATCGATGTTAATAGCTTCCATGGTACCTGAAAACTTGAAATATGATCGTGAGAAAAGTTTAAAAATGAAATGAAAGACTTAATATTAATCCTAATATAGCTCCCCGACAGCGGCGCCAAAAACTTGATGCAGGTTTTACTGACCAGGTCTTAATATTTACAGTGTCTCGCTATACCTATGGTATACCCTAATGCACTAACGGGCAGTGTACCCGGTCGTGTGTAGTGTAGTAAATGGTAAAGCCGAGGTCGTCCCAAGAGCTATGTGTGTCGGATAATTACTAAGTCTAATTGTCACAAAAAATTAATGGTTTGATAGGGTTTTAATTAATTAAACTACTAATGCAGAAAATAAAACAAAAGCAAATAAATGTGTGAATGGAAATCAATAGAGGAATAGTGTTGCTAACCTAGTTAATCCTCCTAGCTAGTTATGTCTACGTCTACCTACTTCCAATTACTTCAGGTGGGGTCAAATTCGAGAGGACAACATTTGGTCAATTTGCCCTAACCTATCAGCAAAGATGCCACCACAGGAGAAATCAGGAGCACCGTCATAAGTCCTGTTGTTCCTGGTCCCCTAAGCCGAGTCATTAAGTACCTCTACATGCTAGATTCTAAATAGTGAGTGCCCGACCGTTAGGAACTTAGACACTACACCCCCCAATTCTTAAGTTCATCCAAACGATAGGTGATCAGTTGGTCAAATCGCACAAGTAGAAAGGGTCGTCAGTTGGTCATATCTTACCCTTTCCGTCTCAGTCCGCTCACCTAGGGTCATTTGGTCATATCTCCTAGGCAATTGGCCTCTATCGCCATTCAAAACTACCGAACCAAGGGTGACTACCAAAGAACTATGCATGCATACACTTAGAAATAATTGTACGGAAGTAAAGGTAAACGCAAACAAAACAATTAAGGAATCATAACTAGGCTAGCACCAAAGGGTGCTTAGCCGCTCATATTAATCATGCAAATCAATTCAATATTCAAAGGTACGAAATACATGAATTGAAAGTAAAAGAAATAATAAAAGCTAAAGCATATCGTAATGGTGTGACTTCTCCGTTGGAAACAGCTCCGTATGCTTCCCTAGACCTCCCTTGAGCTTTTTACCACGTTCTCAGAGTGTTGTGTATGGAATGGGATACTTTGAAATGCTGGAATTCGTGGGGTATTTATAGGCCAGGTCTGGGTTATGGCGTAACCAATAGAGGAGTTACGCAGTAACCTTCTATTTCATCGTAAATGCACTAGATCTGCTAGTTACGGCGTAACCTTATAAGTGGTTACGCCGTAGTCTTCAATAAACTCGGTTACGTCGTAAGTGATGCAGTAGTTACGGCATAAGTATCAGCGGCGTGAAACCTCTTTTGACCTAATGGAGTTACGTCGTAACCTTTGGGAAGAGTTAGCATAACCTCTTGATAAGTTGGACTTCTGGGTCACGCAATAGTTACAGCGTAATGTGAGAGACGAGTTACGCCGTAACTTCTTCAGAATAAGCATACTGTGATAAATCTTTAGTAATGTTTCCATTTCCGCGTCTCTTTAGCTCCAATGATCGCAATTTACCTGAAAGTGGAAAACAATGGAAAACAAGCGTAGATCCATATAAATGATATAAATAACGAGCATTATCGGGGGAAATTGACACTTAATATTCAGGACTATTTGATGTTATCAATCTATTAGATACATTGTATCTAATGAAATACCCATGGATCAACCCATAACCCATGACCCATGACCCATAACCAAAATACCCATGGAAAAAGAGGAGCGTCCGACGGATCCCTAGCTTTACACTAGACGGATCCCTTAAGGGAGGGATCCGTGGGATCCGTGGAATAGTAGTTGTTTCTCCTCTATAAATAGTGAGCCATTTCTTCCTTTTGGTTTGCCACTCTCACACATACTTTCCCCAAGTATTGTAACTCTCTAACCACTGATCCTAAGGGATCTTTCTATGTAGTTTGTCTTTTGTTTTTGTGTGATTCTATAGGTTCCTCTTAAAGGCGAGATCACCACTACTTGAAGTCGAGCAAGCTCAAGTCCATGAGTTGCCATGCTTCGTCATCATCAAGACTACTGAGGTTCTCTTGTTGATAGTTCTTTCTTCCTCCATAGAAGTGTTGTGTCGAAGGCATTAGTAAAGGATGCCGAAAGAGTCAAGATGAAAGCATTAGTGAAAGGTGCTTAACGTCCGTGTCAAAAGCATCAGTGAAGAATGCTAAAGGTGTCAAAACGAAGGCATTAGTGAAAGGTGCCAAGCGTTTGTGTTAAGGGCATTGGTGAAAGATGTCTAGGAATCAAATCAAGTGGCATTAGTGAAGAATGCCAAGGTCGTATAATCAATGAGGTGCATCTGTCACACCCCCAAAATACCTATTTTGCAGCGGAATGGAATTCCTGGGGGATGACTGCCGTAGCATCACAATTACAGTTATATTGAACGACCTAAAGTGTCGTTTGGAAAACACATCATTTGATATAATAAAACATTCAGAGTTTACAAAAGATAGGTCCCAAAAAGTAGTCAACATTTGAGAAAATAAGTTTGTTACAATCCAAACGATGTTTTAAAGTGCATAAAAATCCATGTGGGATGCTTCGTCACCGCGACTCTATGATAAGTCCTTATGCATGCCATGAAGTATATGCCTTAGATACCTGAAAATACATTACTAAAAGTGTCAACACAAAGGTTGAGTGAGTTCATAGAGTTTAAGTAAATGTTTTATACGACTACCACAAGTATAGGCCATGAATGACAAATATATCACATAAAAATGTTACAATTGCTTTAAGCACATGACACCGAAGCTAGACTGATCATGATGTTCGCCCCAACAGAGTGTTTTGCCAAACAACTCAAATTATGATATTAAATGAAATGCATCCGTTTGACCAGTTGGGACCACCAACCCGGATGGAGGAGTCACCCTCAATAGATCTATTCACTCACCCTCGCTTCTTCCGGAATTAACGGTTCATGATTATGAAATGGGGACATTCAATTGGAAATGGGGTAACTTAAGCAATGTAAATGAATTTGAATATACTTGGGCTCGTAATAAAATGATGTGCTATGTATTCTCCCCCGTAGGTTTGAAATAAACTATAAACTTGAATAAAACGGGGCTATGAAAACTCACTTGATACAATGATATGATGGCAAAAGTGGATACAATGAAATGAGGCGCAATCTCTAACCGCGACCTATTATGAATGATATGATTCTAATATAAGTTATGATGTAATGTTATGCATGCAACTCATATGATATCCATTCCACTTGTGCATTTTTGAAAATAAAGTTTATCGTCAAAAATAAGTTTATAACGTCTTGACAAGTTATAAATTACTTTATAAGTATTTACGTTCAAATGATATCCTACGATAGTCATTTAGTGAGTTATTAAGAAATTATAGTTTTTCGTCGCAAAACAATATAATTTGACAATTCATGAAAGTGACTAAATGGCCTCGAAAAGCTAGTCGTAAAATAGTGAATATCGAGTGTTAGGAAACAAACTCAATGGTTTTGGAAAGCTTGTCACATTATCTAAAAGTCTTAGCATTTAACTTTTGATCATAGAGGTCTCGGTCATGGAGAAGAATATAGATGGAATAGGGTAGTCGGACTAAAAATATTGTTTAAGGTTAGTTTTCGGCAAAGTTTGAGTGACCAAATATTATTCGTTACAACTCCGTTTGACGAACGGTTGAACATTTTGGAAAATAGGCTAGGTGAACTTACTTTTACTTGTAGACATCGTTTTCTCAAAAGTATTCTATCGATATGAAAAAAAACGACTCCAAACATGGTCACTTGCGACCACCATTTTGACTAATAGAAAATATGTAAGTGTTATTACTTGTGAAAAATAGTTACGATATCCTTATTTAAAATGTGTATAACTTAGTCGTTATAAGTCCGTTTTTTACGTTTTATATATCCTTAGTTTCGTGTTAATGTATACTAATATATTTTTGACAAATCGACTCATTTAGATAAGGTTTAAAAGTCATTTTTGACCTATGAATAATTCCGGACAGCATGCATTTTTCTGAAAATATAGTTTTCGTCGTTAAACTTGAAAATATCATAACTTCTTCGTTATAAATCCGTTTTAACCCGTTCAAGCGACCACGGTTTCGTTTTAAAGTATATTTTATGGAAATATAAACCAAATTATTTCATGGCCTGCTGAATTTTCCAGATTTTACAAAAACGATCAGACCTCATTCTAAAGTTGTCGAAAATGATTTTTCTTGCGTAATACTTGTTTCAATCACTTCAAATCAAAACCAAATCTATTCTAAACCTACCATACACCTTCTTAGGGTGTTATGGGTTCATAAAAATCATCAACAATGATATGTTTTAAGGGATTAATTATAGGATAGTTTAAACTCATAATAAGTACTAAAAACCAATAAAAGTGGTATAAATACATATGATACTTGCATGTTTTCTTACTAGAATGATAAAATAAATCAAGTAATAGTATGAAAGATTAGGAAAATTATTTAGAACACTTACTTGAGTGATTATGAATTTTTGAGCAGAGTATACTTAAAAATCTTGAGGTTTTTATTTCAAAACTCTAACTAGATCACTAATAGAACTTGTAAAATACTTGGATCTTGGAAAAAAAATGGTTTCTTCTTCTTCTTCTTCTTGCCTTGGCCGAATTTTTGGAGAGGAAATGAAGAGGTTTTCTATCTTGTTTCACCTTTGAAAAGTGTTTTGTATGTGTTTTAAGATAGTATATTATCTAATGTTAACAAATATCTAGACATATTGAATATGTGTACATTTTAGTTGCAAAAATCAATTTGACTACGTATTGTGACTAAGGGGGGGGGGGGCAATGGGTAAAAGGGTGGAAGAATTTTGTGTAACTTTATCATTTATATGTAATTTAAGTTATGTATAATGTATATTTGGTACATATAATTAGTTATTAAGTGTAGCGTTAGCTAGAAATCGATTTTGACGGAACAAAATAAAATATATCGAAGTCATAAAAATTATAAAAATACATTTCTCGCAAGTATTGAGTGAATAAATATTTATCGAGTTGAATTTACGAAAACCGTCGTAAATATATATATGTAACAATTTATATACAAAATAAATTCAAAACATCGGGTAAACTACTAATATAATTTTTATTGTCTTAAAATGAGTATAAAAATATATTAGGACAATTTTCGTAAGTTTTGGATCAATTGTTCAAAATAAATGATCGTGCGATAGCGTTTATTTAATAAATAAATATACGTTAATGAAAAATGCAAACCCATGCATGAACTAATATGATGACGATGTTGCTAATGATATGTAGACTATTTCTAGTCTATATGAAGTGTCTTCAATGATTTTTCATGAACACGCAACTAAACCCTCAAGGTTACGCGTATTTGATACTCGTAAACCTAGTTTACGAAAAATGATGAATATTGAATCATGAATAGTGATTTTTCTCCGGGAATGAATAGTATTTCGTGAATAGTAAAATTTTGAAATACCATTTCAAAATATCAAATCGACATAAAAAATGATGAATAGTAACCGATGAATAGTGAATTCCCGAGATGAATAGTGAAATTTTCAAAGTTTGAGAAATGACCTGAAATTACGAGTTGTCACATTCGCCCACCCAAAAAGGAATTCAGTCCCTGAATTAAGTCAATGTTGGGTTCTACGGTGTTATCGGTGAAAAGGTGATGATATTTGAGTCGCATCGGGTCTTCCCGCATTTTCTGAATTGTACCACGCCTTTCCAAGGCGAGACTTTCGACATAACTCTGTTGCCAACTTGAAATTATAATGGTTTGCGACTTATGGAACATATATCCAATATTTTGCGTCGTATATCGACGTAGCTTTTCTATCTATTTGTTGTTACTTGTAACTGATTCTTGATCTATACGATTTCTTTGTTGTTTCATGAATAAGTTATGGACTAGTGAGTTGGGCTTTCCTGATTTTGGCCCGTAAATAAGTGATTGACACCTCAACCATAGAGTGCCTCAATTGGTGCAATCAATATGTTCATGTGATAACTATTGTTGTAAGGGAACTTGTTTGATGAAGAATGATTTGCCTAATCATTTCAGAAACAATCACATAAGCGTTGAGCATATCTTCTAATGTTTGAATTGTTCTCTCGCTCTAACCATTGAGCTGAGGATAATAGGCGGTACTCATGTCCTAGTAGGTTCCATAGAAATCTTGAAATGATTGTCAGAAGTCTAAGGTGAACTGGCTACCTTATATTGGGTATAATTGAAATTGATACCACGTGTCTCATGACAAATTCCAAAATGTCCAGTCTGTCGATAAGGACATTATTGAAAAGAATAGATTATGGGTAATAGTTGTGTTTCCTCGCGTTTCTAGTTCTAGCGAATGTCATGACTTGAGTCTTCCTTGCCCAAGGCGCTTAATCTCCATTACTAAGATGTTTATTGCTTGATGGTGTCTCTCTTAATTTCTCTTATCGAAATATTTCCACGCTCTATGTTATCAAGTAAAAAAACCTTAAATATTCAAGTGATGTGGTGTAGTGGTTGATTTTCAAGATTTGTTCCGATATTGAGTGCTTCTAAAATAGCTCATCACTGAGATTGTTATCATGCTGGGAAAAACCTAGATATCAACTCATACTATGTCGAAAATGTTTGTTCTGATTTCACTTGTAGATGGTGAGTCATTGATTGTCCGATATGTTCAGACCTGTTACATCTCTTGATATGGAAATGAGGTTATTTGGAATTTCTAGAGAACACAATGCCTTAGAGAAAGTTTATATCGATAACCTTAATTTAACTCAATTTTCCTTTAAGGGAAACTCATTGTAGGAAAGTTTACATATTGTTGAGGCCATGTTTAATGGAATATTATGTAGTCTCAGTTAGGAGGCTTAATTTATTTCTACAGTGTTGCTTAGTGGGTATTCGATTTGTACAATTTCTTGTAAGCCGGTCTAGCTGGCACTTTTGAAATGATATAATTTAGCTTCTAGTCCAAAGATAGTGGTTTGGAATGTCTCGTGATGTCTTAAGATTTTTGTTGAGTTTTGAATCATCTTACTACATACTTTTAATCCTTGTTGGTAGTTCTGAAATCCTTTCATTGTTTTCTTGTATCGAGGAATCCTCCTCGTAGATGGTATAGAAAGTCTTTCACTGGTAAAAAATTTCAACTTATCGGTTGAGTGAGTGATGAATGGTGTAGGTATCTATAGAGTGTTAACAAAAAGAGATGTTCATGAATAATTTATCTGATTACAAAGCTTTGCTTTTGAGTGAAGATTGTTTTAGGAAGTTTGAAAAGATGCTTGTTTCTTTCATGATATAATTCTTCCTGAATCATACATAGGTGATCAGGCTATGTATAATCGAGGACAAATAATGTGATGCTTGGTTTTGTTGAAATGGTATTATGTTTCTCTGAAGTTTTAGATGGTATTCAACGTGTTGTTTTTGTAAGATAATGGCTCAAACAATTTTTGAGAGTAACATGAAAATTGTTTCGCATGATGGTAGTAAATAGTTGATAGAATGACTGAAAATCAATTTATAGGGTGGTAACAAAACAACTTGTTTTTAGAACTTTGTGAAGCAACTTTCCTAAGATAGTGGTAAAATAGCTTGAAATAAAATTATGTGAAATAATTTCATAAAGTGGTAGCAAAATAACTTGAAATAAGATTTGTTGAATGGTTTGTAGGATACATGGGAGAACCTCATAGAATGGTAATAGTCTCCTAATTGGTCAAGAATAAAGTTGCCCTAATCCCTAGTAAGATAACGGTATATTGTTGCGAAATGATTGAAAATTGGGCAATTGGAATAGGGAATGAAATATACAAAGGTTGTGATTATCGCGGAGATAATAAAGGGTAAATATTACATTAGATAAAAAGGTACTTATTATCTGTTCCTGTTGACGGTCTAATCATGTCTCAAGTGTAGGAGCAGTAGATTGTCTAGCAATAGCAGCCCTAGAACTCTCACAGTCCTCTAACCTATAAGATGGTGTAGTGTCTATAGTCTTAGTGATAGATGGTAATGGTGTGTCAAATCATGCACACTTCCCAAGCGACAAGTCAAATGTATGAGTAGTGTCTATGAGATGTGATGGTACGGATGATGCTCTAGATGATAATGATGATGATGATGATGATGATGAAAATCCTAGTGGTTAGTTAGGAGATGATGGTGAATGAAATACTACCCTCTTTCATGTTGTCTCGCGACGTTTCAGAGGTAAAGTTGGGGTATGCACTATTGGACGACTAATAGTGGTTTGAGTAGCTGATAGTGGTTGTATTACATGAGTAGTAGGTGATCTAAGAATGAGGGTAAGAGAATGTGACAACCCGTACTTTCAGGTCATTTCTCGACACATTTTATGCCTCACAATTTCAACATTTATCGTAAACTTGGTTTACGTGTTTCAAATTCAAGGTGAACCTTAAAGGTTTAGCGGCTTAATTCATGATCATGACCTCACGAACATTTCATATGGACTAAGATTAGTCTACATTTCATTGACATCATGTGCATCTCATTAGTACATTCACGACATGTCATTTCATCATTCAACGCTGTAATTTTTATGTTTAATAATCAAGTATCGCCGAGTTATTATTTTGTATATTTAATCTGTTACTTTCAAAAATGATCCCGATGTATTTTTAAACTTACATTTAGTTTATAAAAACTATATTTTTAGTTTTCCTAGTGTTTTAAATTTATTTGGTACATAAATCGTTAAAGTTAAATTATTACGACACGTTTCTTAAAAATTATACGATAATTATTTTATCACCCAAATTTCACAAGGAAAGTATTTTTACAATTTTTATTACCTCATTACATTCTATTTTGACCTATTAAAAACTTACTTGTACCAAAAATTTCCATTTACCTTTTACTTATACATTTCCTACACAATTTCTTACATTTCCTACCAATTTATACAAATTAAACACAATTATATACAAGATTTTAGAAAAAAAAAATAAAAATATCTAGTCCCTCCCCCCTTGACCGACCAAGGGGGAGGGTATGTTATTAATGTTGTATGGTCATTTATTGATTATGTCTACACATCTTATAAAAGTCTTACTTACTCAATTATTTCTCATTTCTCATAGTTAGCAAGTGTTAGTAAAAGTTTGTTTCTCTCTTCTTTGGGTCTTCCATAACCTATATACATCAAGAAACAAGGGATCAAAAATTTTTGCTAGCTCAAGGGTTTAATCAATCTAGTTATCACTCTTTATAAGGTTTTGAAATAAAAACCAAGAGTGTTTAGGATTTACCTTGTTACTTTCACCTCATCATATTCATTTGTAAGCATATTTCTTTCATTTTCATGTTTCCTTATCATTTCATATTCATCTTTTCAGTTTTGGTACAAACATGCAAGACATATGTGATTTATACCATTTTACATGATTTTTAGTATATATTGTTAGATATTAACTTTTCACATACACATCATAACATTAACACAAGGTAGAATATAGATGGAATTCTAGAGAGAGAAAGTTAGAGGTTTAGGGAACTTAGTGAGAGAAAGTGAAAGATATTATTATGAGCTCCAACTCTCTACCTTGGGAGGTAGAGAGTATTTATAGTCTTACATAAAACGCCACACATCTGGCTGTGGATCAGGCATACAGTGGGTAAAGACCCGTCCGTCCTCCACGGTGTTACTTAACTAAATACTACTTAACTTAATATTACTATGACTACGAGCTTTCTAACGATTACATATACTTGAGGTGACCGACTCTTTAATACCTGGGATTTCTAATTCCTAACAATCTCCCCCTAAGGGAGGTCACCTCAAACATATACTAAAATGACATTGAATACAATCGGATATTACATTAACAATTGATCTTGCATTCTTGATGTAGTACTTTGTTCCGAAGCTCGTAGTCATTGATTCCACTCATTGCATGTTTGGTTAATCCAAGTGGAGGTCTTTTACTGATCCACGGGATAATAATGTTGAGCCACTTTTGAGATCATCACTAGTAGAAAATCTCTAATACATCCATTGTGGTGTTGGTATTATGTGATGTTGTGACATTCAGACCGACATGCTCACATTCTGGATCATGATATCTTCTCATCAGAGTAGCGGAAGCATTTGTTGATTCATGATATTGGCGCAGCGAAAGGTAAGCATGGAGTGAAATATCAGAGTCATTGATGCACTAATCATGATTTCTTTTGAGATGAATGTGTTAAGTGAGCATGCGGCTATGGATTGACCGCTTCATTCTGAACACCGCAAACGCCGGGTGTACCGCATACAACAGTTAGCAATAAATCGCTCGAAAGTGTCTTTGATCACTTTCGTTGAATTGAGGTACACGGCCCACGGTTCCCGTTGATCAAGCAAAGTACTGCGTGATCGTATAATTCAAGAATTTCCTTGGAGGGTTTCGCGCTGCTCTAGCTGTTCTCAAACCGAACATCTCAAAGAAGACAACACGGAGTGAGTGAACCAAATAATTTGAGTCCACGATTGATGAAAAGATATTTGAAAAACAATCGAGTATTGCTCAATAGAAATTGTTTTGCAATACAAACGGGTTTTAATGAAAATCAATTATCAATCATAAAACACCTTTTGATTTGAAAATTAGTACACGGTCGACGTGCTAATGAAAAGAGTTTTAAAGCACAAAGACCGGTTTTTCAAAGGTATCCGTCAATCCATAACCTGAACCGTGATTGATTCAAAAGATTGAATCGCCCATTGTTTCTCGTTCAGGTTGTCACATGGTTGATCTGTATAATAGATCTCACATGCCACCTACCAGCTTGTTAGATGTTGGCTCCAGAAGGCTTTCCATCTTCATTGTGAATATGTAAACACATCACTCAGATGTTCCGGCAATACCACAAGGATAATGCGTAGGACTCAAGATATAATCTCTTTCCACATTGTGTGAAACAGAGAGTCTTCATTGAAAGTGTCCTAATGAGATTTATTGATGATCTCGTGGCTCTAGACTCAATTTGTGCATATTTGGATCCTATATCGAGACTAGGGAGAGGCTCTCCTCCTTCAATATCAATAATCTCTAAGAGAAAGTCGATAGATAATGCCGGTTCCTCGTGAGAATGAAACAAGTCCTTTTAAGAGGAACTTGAGTGGTTTGGAAAGTTGAAGTGCAGTCGCCTTTGGGTCCATGACGCCTTGTCTTCAATACCGATGTTACCATCAAGTAGCATATGAATTGAACCCTTTCGCCCTAAGGTTGAATAATTGGAGGGCTATTTGTTTTCACCCTTTTCTCATTCAATTCTTTTTAATTCTTCAACCCCTTCAAGCTTACCGAGACTTCATAGCTAGAACCTTGTTGGGTTTATTCCAGTACTAGCTCAGTCTCACTCCGCACTCTTCCCATATCTCATTTTTCTCCTTTTATTATCATACCTAAGAACTCTACACTAACTAGTGGATAGTTCCTGGTAGATCCCTCCGGTTGGCGGATCTGGGAACAAAAACCTATCCTTATCATCCTTATATCACCGTACATAAAGTAAAGTTGGTCGGTCTTTTGGTATTGTTCATCTGCCATTGGAACCAATTGAAAACCATTTGAAAATCAATTCGGATACTTGTGATATATTATCAAAGCATTTTGTACCTGAATTGTTTTTGATATTTTTAGAAAGAGAACTCCCCCTCAACATGTGCATCAAGTATTTGAAAATGTTTTGCACACGGAGGCAAGAGAAAGAATTAACTTCTTTGATTACCATTTTCTAAAAGATATCAACATCACTTCCCAAATCGAATCAAGTAGATAAAGCATTTTGGGGAAGGATGAGATTTTCATGATTTTGCTCCCTCTCAATATGTGCTTCTAGGTTTGAAAGGAGTTTTACACATACTAGAGGGAACCTGCACATTGAGATAAATGATCACGTTTCAAATTATAGGTTTAAGATAGATGCTCCCCTTCAACATGTGCATGGAAAATTTGAAATCGTTTGTCACTTACTGGGAGGCAAACATGCTAATCACTTAAGAAACCATTTATCGAATTATCAGTTTAAATCCTATTTAAATCACAACTTCTCCCCGATCACAATTATTTAAACATTTGAGATTTGTGATCTCTGTAGATTTAAATTGATTTTGAAAGCTTTTAAGGAGAATTGTGACTTGATTATGAAAGCGTTTTAACCGATAAGGATCTGATGTTGAGATTTTAAACTCCATTGGTTAAACATGCATGTACATCTTTTGAAAACAATTTAATGCCAAATAACTTTTTAATTTAATTGAAATCATTCTCCCTCAATCAATGACATAGGTTGTTGATTGAGCGATAGAGATTTTGACAGATAAGTCCTGATGATTATCAAAAATAGAGACCGAGTTATTTTTCAAAGCATTTAGTTTTCGGCAGATAAATGTTTATAGAATCAGAGCATGGAATTTGAAAACATGGTAAAACATGGCTCGGTTCTTTCTTTTAAAACCGGGTTATTGCCTGAAAATGACAATAAACCATTGTTTCTCTTTCTCCCAAAAATATTTTTTGATTTTTTGATTTTTTTTTTTTTTTTAAAAATTCAACAACATCTAAAGTCCCGGTCATTCTTTGAATGACAGCACAAAGACCGTAGATATTTTCGAACCGGAAAAAAACATGACAAAAAGACAATATTTTTGAAGATTTTTCGAATTTTTCAGATTTTTATGGATTTTGAAAGTTTTATATTTTTCTATTTGGTTTTATAGGGTTTTATAATTTTGTATTTTGTTTTTTGGATAAATATATACAAAGATATAGATGAAGATAGACCTTTACTCCTCGTCTTCCTCAAAGACGCTTTGAGTGTTTCGTTGAAGGCTTTTAAGCCAAGTCGGGAAGAATAAACTCAAAACGCTCTTGGAAGAGCTTTGGTGAAGATGTCTGCTAACCGATATTCAGACCTCACAAAATATAGTTCCACCACACCTTTTTCCACTTGTTCCCCGATGAAATGATGTCGAATGTCGATATGCTTTGCTCTTGAGTGTTGAACGTTGTTGCATGAGAGAGCAATAGCACTTTTATTATCACAAGACAGAGGATTTTGTTGAATTCAAAGCCATAGTAAGATAATTGAGATCTCATCCATAAGATTTGAGCACAACAAGATGACATGGCTATGTATTCACCTCTGTAGAGGAAATAGAAGTACTCATTTGCTTCTTTGAAGACCAGCTCACAAGCTTATCACCCAAAAACCGAGCACCTCCAGATGTACTTCGACGTGTATCTTGACAACCTCGCATGATCGCATCTGCGATAGGCGTTAGTGACATACCAATGTCCTTCGGGTACCAAAGTCCCATATTGATGGTTCCTTGGAGATACCGAAGACCCGTTTAACCGCTTCAAGGTGCTTTTTAGTAGGCTTAGCCTAATATCTAGCACACATGCAAACAAATAACAAGATGTTCGGTCTACTAGCGTGAGGTACATCGTGATCCAATCATACTACGATATTTCGTTTGGTCAATCATGATCCCCGAGTGGTCCTCATCTAGTTTGGTTCGATCAATCATGGGGGTGTCAACAGGGTCACATGAATCAAATCCAAATTTCTTTAAAATCTCTGTTGCATATTTAGATTGATTTATGAAAATGCCTCCGGAACTTTGTGAAATTTGTAATCCCAAGAAAAATGACATTTGTCCCATCATTGACATTTGAAACTTAGAACTCATTTCATTAGAAAAATGATCACATTCCATTGGGTCGATAGGCAAAAATAATATCATCAACATAAATTTGAACATGAGTTAAATGTTTGCCGGACTTCCTGGTGAACAATGTAGGATCAATCTGCCCTTTCAATCCGATGATAGAAGAAACTTTGACAGGTATCATACCATGCCCTTGGAGCTTGCTTTAAACCGTAGAGAGCCTTCTTCCGACGATAAACGTGAGTAGGATGCTCTTGATTCACAAATCCTTCAGGTTGGCCGACGTAGACGACTTCTTTAAGATCTCCGCTCGAAATGCCGTCTTTACATCCATCCGATACACTACCATGTTCTTACTAGCGGCGTTAGCCGAAAGATTCTGATTGCCTCGATTCGAAACAAGGAGCAAAAGATTCTACAAAGTCTATACCCTCCTCTTGACGATATCCTTTAGCAACTAAACGAGCCTTGTTTTTCAACACATCACCATGCTCATCAAGTTTCACTTTGAAGATCCATTTGAGAGCTATAATCATAGCACAATCAGAGCGGTACTAACTCCCATAAATCTAGTCGATCAAACTCATGAATTTCTTCTTGCATGGCATTGAACCAAATTGCTTCATTCATGGCGGTATTAACATCTTTTGGTTCGATCTTAGAAAGTACAGAGTTGAAGAAACACCATAAGGCATCGGTTGCAAGTTGTTTCCTGTTGATACAGACGAGAGGGATTTCCAATGATGTTGTCCAATGGATGATCGTGAGTCCATTTTCGAGGTGTTCATGGCAAAGGGTTGAGGACCAAGTAGCAGAGTCGATGTCTCCGAAGAAGATGGTTCGATGAAGATTCGAGAGCAAATACATTTTCAAATGGAGCATCTTCAGGTGTAGCAAAGGGATTAACTTCATCATTGATGCGGACAAATAGTTCCATGATGTACATTTGAAGAATGATGATTTGTTGATGAGACAGATGATCGCCAGAGGGCTTCTTGACTTAATGATATTGAGATTGAAGGATTGACTTCATTCACGAGGAATATGAGCGCCTCTCAAGTAGGAATTGTCACCATTAGCACTTGGCTCATAATGCTCATCAAACATAGGATCAAACAATTTCTTTAAATCATCTTCATATGGAGGTACATATGGAGTTTCTGAAGAAGAATTTGGTATAAGGGATGAACCAATGGGACTGTTTGAAGTGCGGGTCCCGAACGAGTGTCCAGAGCCATAGGACCACCGCGATAAAGAGAAACTCTCTCTGACTATCTTTATCAACCCATAAGTAGACAATTTGAACCTAACAAATGATTTCCTCGACATTAATGCATGCTTCCTAAAGGTATACATGTAGAGACTGATCTGGAAGATTCACCACAAATGTCTTCGAGCGAATAAGGTAGACATTTTCCTTGAAGTTCATGTGGTTGATTTATAGCATGCACGATGAGAGGAATAATAATCCATGAAGATTTGGCAAAGGAATACCAAAGAGTGGATCATTATTCATGAACAATAATCCGTGAAGATTTGGCAAAGGAATACCAAAGAGCGGATCATTATTCATGAGTGCAACTGCAATATTATGATAATCATTATCAACGCTTTGAGGAATAACCGAGATAGGGATTTTTTGAGTAGTCCTGAAGTTGTACTTCTTTGACGATCATCAAACATATCTTGAACTCATGAATCACATAGTCTTTGATGATCATCAAATATTCGCTAGCGATTGTAAATACTCATCAAACATATCTTGAACCAATGAATCCCAAACAATAAATCCCATTTATCCTTAGTGAGTGAAACATTAGGCGCTGGAGGAGAGTCATCAAACTTTAAGTCGTATAACCATTATTCAAACATCCATCATCATTTCCATCATCATTTAGTGTATTCACTCTTCTCATAAATCCCATTTATCCTTAGTGAGTGAGAGTCATCAAACTTTAAGTCGTATAACCATTATTCAAACATCCATCATCATTTAGTATATTCACTTTCTCTCAAAAATTGCATCCAAAGTTGCCATTTTTGATTTAGCAAGTGAATAAGAATATACATTAATGAATGTAGATCCATTTGATGACTTAATGAGCATGGGAGAAACATGAAGCTTGTTGATGAAGAATGTCGATGAGAATGGTCATAAACATGAAGATTTCTCTTCTCAAGATAAAGCGCAATGCCGCATACACTTTTCTTTTCTTTGAGGAACGGGGCCCGAAGTGTTATCTGCAGACGCCATAATGATGAAGTACGAGGCCTGAATCGATGTGAACAGACGCATTGTTTAGAGCCCAATATATGTTTAGAGCCGCCCAATCCAAATACCAAGGGACGATTTGTACGACCTGCTTTGGACAAATGACTAAGACAGAGAATTGGAAACATTGGATCCCCACATGCTCATGGGGTCCTTTTGGTTAGCACAAACAATCTTTGAATCGCCAGAACCCTAGGTGCAATGACATTGTCACTAGGAGCTAAACTAGTAGAAGCATCAGACTTAGTCGAGGGACATTTTGTGCTTAATGGGATTGTTCTACCAGGTGGCTTCCAAACCTTAACAGGCACTACTCTAGGCATAGTGGATCTAGTTAAGGGCAAGGTTTGCCATTCGTGAATATTCGACCTGTTGGCTTCCACTGAAATCCTACATTGGTAAAACCTTCCCTGTAGGTTTCCGTGATTGCTTAACTGCTTCGCTCTCCAAACTTTCTTAACTGGTTATGAATCTTAGACCTCTAAATAACACATCACATTTATCATGATTACCAGTAAATTAAACATTTTTTGCATGTTTTGCATAAAGATAAGGCCTCGAATTAATTTTAGTAAGCTTGGAGCTAATACTAGAACTAACACGATTCTTTTGTTCAAATCAAACTTCTTGTCCCTATGGTGTTCTTTCACTTCCTTATCATGAACACTTTTAGTTTGCGTAATCCTATCCTTCTTTGCATAGCTTCTAGGTTTTGACCCGCTAACTTTAGTGTCAATCTTAACATCTGTAGAAGTAACGATGGGAACATTACATGGCTTCACTACTTTCTGCATTCCTGGTCTAGAAGTGCTGGGATCTGAAATTCTAGGAGGCACATCACAGGTTTCTTGCTTGAATTTAGATATGGAACAAGACATATCAAGGGTCACATACTTGGCTTTAGGCATAGAACGGATTTGCTTGGCACTAGGCATAGAACAAGGCTTCACTACTTTGCCTTTTTCACCTAAGGGTTTTGGACATGTTGCAATTACACATTCAAGCAGCTCTTGAGATCGTTTGGCCGGAGGCAAGCAAACCTAATTTCACTATCAAGAGGTTTGTTAATGAAATCCTCTTCGACAATCTCACGGAGACATTCTAGACTATCCTTAAGGTGAGCACAGTAGTCATGAAAAGCATGTTCATTATTCCTAAGATGAGGAGGAATATATTTAATCACACAAAGTGTATTTGCAATCTAAGGGTGATTTTGAGACAACATTCTTATTGAAAACAAGTGGCGTTTCCATTTCCCTGACTTCTCAGATTCTCAATTTCCTTTTGTAAAGACGTTATTTTTTCGTTGTTTTGGTCACGGGTGACGTTTATTGAATCATATAACTCTTTAAAATGTCGTTTAACCTTTTCATTTTCTTCTAGAAAACTTTCGTTTTCCTTTTGTAAAGCATTTACTAGGTTTTGAAGATGAAACGTTTGAGAATTCTGAGAATCTAAAGGAGGAGGCATTTGGGAGCCTGTCATATTGTTCGTTTGACCCTTTAATTGAGAGATTTGGGCTTTCAACTTTCTGATCGTGTTGCAATGAGCTTGAATCGTTCATCACGCTTTGTTAATTTGAAAAATCGCATCAAACTCGAGCATCTGAAGATGTATTGATATTTGAAGTTTTGACATTTTCTTTGAGATGTTGATATTTGAGTTGTAAATTAAAATGCTCAACTTCTAGTTTAGAAAAATGTTTAACCAAATTGTCGTGATCATCCAGTTCAATTTTCTCGTTTAGTTTAGAATTAGTTTTTTCAAGCTCAATGACACGATCATGGGAGACTTTCAGGGCCACAGATAGTTCATGAAATTTGGAAGCATTAATAGAGCAATTTGAAGCGGTGAAAAAGATATCTTGAGCAACACATTCAGTAATAAGAGTCTCATTTAAGGTATGCAAGTTCTTCCTCTCAATCTCATTATATTTTAGTGCACGCTCATAATCACTAACTTCAACTACCATTGCATCAAATTCCTTTTCCATTTCTTTAATATCTGATTTTGTCCCCTTTTTAAGACTCTCAAGATGATCTTTTAGTTGTTTAAAGAAAGGCATGACCTCAGTTAAATAACATTCTTTCATTTGCTCAAAACCCCTTTCCCCTTCAGTTATCCCAATGGGTGTGATCCTTTTCTTATAAGTTTTCTCAAAATCGGTAAATAGTTGAAGAATAACATATTGACTGATTAAGGTCTTGCTCTTAGTGGCAATAGTTCTAGGAACTAAATGCATTGGTGTATTTGGAGGATACACGCTTTAGGAATTTCCTACAAGGGGATTCATTTCAACAAGATTTTCACTTTTGCAAGTCCATATCCTTTTCCGAACACTTGTTCAGGGGTCAATAGAGTCCGAGGCTTAAACATGTTTAAGGATATCCAATTTTCCTTAGTGTAATCATGGGGTTTTATCGTTATCTTGTTCTTTTACACTCAGGATCTTCTAGCTTCTTATTCATTTTCTCCCTAGTGACTTCATCCGATTTCTTATCTTCCTCAGGCACTCAAGCAACTAGGTTTCTCGTCTAGGCTTAAGGATCTCATTACCATCATACCTTATGAGCATTTCTAGCCTTTTTAATTACCTCTGGATTAGGTTCCTCAACAAGGGGAATGCTATGCTTATCGCTAAGACTCTATGCTTAGTGATCATGTGGCGAGCAAATTAATGGTATTCCCTTGTTCGTACAACTTATTTTCAAGCTTGTTTTTCAAAGTTTTAGATTGGAAAAATCATTCAAAAGTTTTGATTCCTTAGCCTTGAATTCTTGCTTAAGCATTTTAACATTTTCTTGAAGTTCTTGTTTTTGCTTAGCGGTTTTAGAAAGCTTTTCTTGTAAGGAGTTTAACTCTTGTTTTAATACTTCTTCTCTAAACCTACTTTTCTAATAGTTGTACGTATTTGGACATCCATTTCCCTGCCACGGGTGGTCAACTCAAACTTAGCAAGCTGTTCATAAATAGCAACCTGATCCTTATATATGTTAAGCTCAGTGGTAAGGGAATCATCGAGCACAAATGCAAATAAGACTCATGCAGTTCATAATCATCATTTTGAGTAGAAGATGCACAACTAGGTACAACAGAAACATCCATGCAACTTACCTGAGCATTGACATGCACAGTCTGTGACGGGTGCATCTCTATCTTGGGTACATCCGAAGCTTCCATGGAGCTGCCTTTGCATTAACTTGCACAAAGTTGTGTCCGTGCACCTCTCTTTGTGAATTTGAGCACGAAGATTCCATTTTTTCATTATCCGACTCATCATTTTTTGTTGTCATGACATTCTCGCATTCAAAGAACACCCGATTCTTCAATATATACATTACCCAACTTATCACAACAATCTTTCAACTGCACCTGACACTCATTCACGCTTTCATTCTTTTGAGCAGATTCTTCAATGTACTTTTTCACATTATCCATGAGTTGGATAAATGTCTCAATGAATTCCTGAATTTCCATTCCAAAGATGTTTTGAAGGAAATTCCAGTCAAGTGTTGATCGAATCTGTTTGAATATTCCCCACCGATGAATGGTCGAAATTGTTTGTAGATTACTTGAAGAGCTGCGACCGGAACCATCCTTTGAACCTCTTTATTGGTAAGTTGCGCTTTAAGTGTTCTAAGTTCAACAGACAAGCTTCTTGTCAATGTAGGTAAGTCCCGGGCGAAAAGAGCACTACATGTTCGATCCCCAACTATGGATAACAAATTAATGAGGTGCGAGATGAAGTAGGCGATAGGGCTCAATGCTGCATTTCATTTGCATGGCATTTTGTAGCTTGACGGTGCGATTCTCTCATTAGATTCTCGAACACATGAGATCTCACATCCTCATTGCTTAATTCAATCATCTTTAATCGCTCGGTAGCCTACATTATCATTGTTGTCCACAACATCATACAGTTTAAGCACTTCAAATCACCGGGTCGTAGAGTAAGACATGATGTGGAAGGATGCACGGGATTTTACATGTCTATGATTTAAACCGAGAAATAGAATCTTTTGCGGGATTTTACTAAAATCAAGACGAAACCGTTAAGCAATGACCAATTAGAGGTGTTAAGATGACCGATAGAATGATACAATGAAAGACGATTGTGTGATAGGACTTTAGATTGTTCTGGGATAAGCAGATGTTGTTTGGTTGTGATTCGGATTGGTTTATGCCCGTTTTCCTAAGAAATTTAGGTCTAAAAACTTAAAAACCTCAATAACTTTTGTTTGGAGCGGATTTAGACCTCAAAGATTGAGCGGGCGTACATTCTCCTCGCTCTCACGGTCGTTTTGATGGGTAGAACGCTGAAAACGGAGTTACGGTTCAAAAGTTATGGCCGCTTGAAGTTTTGACCGGAAAAATCAACCAAGTCGCTACGAATTCTTGAACCAAGTCGCTAACAACTAATTCGCTACCCCGCTAAGTCGCTAGAGTTCCAAGTCGCTAGCCAGATGTAAGTCGCTAAGTGGTAACTCGCTAACACTCAAGTCGCTAGCAATTTACAAAGCAATTCGCTACTCAAGTCGCACAATGCAAGTCGCTAAAGAGCAACTCGCTTCTGACCAAGTCGCTACCACCAAGTCGCACCGTAGTGGAGAGTCCACTACTTGTACTTTAACTCGCTAGATCTAACTCGCTAGCTTTAACACAGTAAGTCGCTACAAAATTATGAAGCAAGTCGCTACCAAGAAATATTCCGTGAGCTAAGTCGCTAGCTTGAAAAACCAAATAAACTTCACTTTTCAATCCAAAAAACAACCCAACCAAGATGATTCAAGCTTACCAAATGAAAACCTAAACACTTTTGATGATTCTAAACATAAAAGTACAACCAAAATCGAAACTTTAACACTAGAAATCAATCAAATGATGCAAAACCACTAAACTTTTTCAAACTCAAAAACCACCTAAAACCACTAGAAATCCAAAGATGTGTAAGATATGATCTAACCATGGCTCTTGATACCAATTGTTAGATATTAACTTTTCACATACACATCATAACATTAACACAAGGTAGAATATAGATGGAATTCTAGAGAGAGAAAGTTAGAGGTTTAGGGAACTTAGTGAGAGAAAGTGAAAGATATTATTATGAGCTCCAACTCTACCTTGGGAGGTAGAGAGTATTTATAGTCTTACATAAAACGCCACACATCGGGCGGTGGATCAGGCATACAGTGGGTAAAGACCCGTCCGTCCTCCACGGTGTTACTTAACTATATACTACTTAACTTAATATTACTATGACTACGAGCTTTCTAACGATTACATATACTTGAGGTGACCGACTCTTTAATACTGGGAATTTCTAATTCCTAACATATATAAATATATTTGGTCATCCTATAATTATTCCCATGGTATTCTTTGGTCTTGATAATGTCTAGGAACCCATGACACCCTAAGAAGGTGTATGGTAGGATTAGATTAGTTTTGGAGTTGTTTTGAAGGGATTAGAATAGGTTTTGTCCGAGAAAAACTATTTTCGATAAGTATATATTGTGTTCTGTCCTTGTTTTGATTTTCTGGAAAATCCGACAGTAGGCACCACTTTTTGGCCTTGATATTTAGAAAATATACTTTTAAAAAAATCCGTGGCAGCTTGAACGAATAAAACGGACTTATAACTAAGTCGTGGTGAATTTTAAAGTTAGACTTACCTATCTAAATATAATTTTCTAAAATTTCGTTCATCGCTTTTGTTTTATTCGAGTCAAAACGAGCCTTAAGCTTCACAAATTATTTCGACTTGTCAAAAATATATTAGTATACTTTGATACGAAGCTAAGGACGATATAATGTAAAAACGGATTTGAACGACAAATATATGCAGTTCATAAACTTGCCGTAACTATTATTTTCTGAAAAAAACTATATTATTTTTACGATACAAGTGTTACTGGTAGTCTGTAACGATCCATGTTGAGGGCTGTTTTTAACGAGGTTGTGAAACTTTTTGGAACGAAATGTCTTCTAGTAAAATCAAGTTCACCGGGCATATTTTTCAAAACGACAAGCTGTTTGTAAAGCGGAGTTGTAGTAAATTATTTACGGATGTTCAAACTTGGCCGAAACTCATTTTTCTGCACAACAATTAGCCAAAATCACTATCTTTAACCCTTAATATCTTTATGATCAAGACCTTTTGGAATGAAAACTCCGAATGAAACTTTTAGATATCGATTCAAACTTTCCAAAACAGTCGAGTTAGTTCTCTAACGATCGACGTACACCATTTTACGACTAGTTTTCCAAAGCCATTTTGTTAATTTCATGAAAATTTCGACGACATTGTTTTGCGACGAAAAGTGGAAATTTCACCACAAATCATTATTAAAACATTGTAGGATGACATTTTGACGTAAAAACTTGAAAAGTCATTTTTGAAGGGTCAAGACGTCAAAAGAGTATTTTTCGACGATGAGTAATATTTTCAAAACCCGCAAATGGTATAAATAACATATGAAAGGCATGCATAACATTACATTGCAACTCATGACATATCATATCATTCGTAATAGGTCCCGGTTAACGCATCACATTATACCTCGGTGTACTCACTTTTGCCATTATTCGGTTTACCAAGTGAGTTTTCATAGCCCGTTGTATACACTTTAATTATTTTCAAACCTACAGGGGAGAATACATTGCACAACATTTTTATTACGATACCAAGTACATTAAATTCTATTACATTGCTTAAGTTACCGCATTTGCCAATTGAAAGTCCCCATTACGTGAACATGAACCGTTAATCTTTGAAGCGAGGATGAGTGGATAGATCTATCGAGGGTGACGCCTCCATCCGAGTTGGTGAATCCCAACTTGTCATACGGATGCATTTCATTTGATAACATTACGGAGTTGTCTGGCAAACACTCTGCAGGGGCATACATTATGAACAGTCTAGTTTCGGGGTCATGGGCTTATTGCAATTGTAACATTTTTACGTGACTTGAGGGTCATGCCTGATCTATACTTGTGTAGTCGTATAAAACATTTACATAAACCTATGATTTCTCACCAACATTATTGTTGACCGTTTTAGCAATGTATTTTCAGTTAACTGAGGCATTATCATCATGACATGGTTTAGGGACCTACATTTTGAGTCGCGGCGTCGACTTACATATTTGTACATTATGGCACTTTATTTCAAAACATCGTTTGGAATTGTAATATATTTGTATTTCCGCAAACTTTCTAAACCTTTTGGGACCATGTTGTAACTCTGAACGCTTTTGTTAAATATCCAACGATGTGTTTTTAAAACGACACTTTAGGTCGTTCAATATAACTGTGATGTGGTGCTATGTCAGTCAATCCCCCAGGAATTCCATTCCGCAAACTAAATTGGGGGTGTGACAGATTGGTATCAAAGCTACAGTTATAGAGAACTAGGTTGCATCATTGACCCTAGACTATAGCTACATTATCATAGCATCTCATCATTTCATCATAGTACATATTCATTTTTACCATGCGGATTCACTTACATTTTATTCGAGGTTATTTACTTTTATTCCACATCGGTTGTCACAGACATGTCTTCAGATTCACATCCTATCACCATATCATCGGACTCTAGCTCGGATGATGTTCCAGCTAACCCCATCATGGATGATGTTTCATCACACTCCACTGAGATCGTGTCTTCCATTGGCTCTACTCCAGCCTTTCCACCTATATTGACTGACACGGAGACCGAACCCTTTGAGGAGGGCGAGGTTGCACCCACTCCTCATGTTAGCCCAGTTCACGATCCGATACACCCGCCATCACCACTGCTAGCACCATCATCACCATCATCATCATATTTTCTTAGAGATCCTTTGCCTACGACAGACTTGCCGCCCAAAAAGCGTGCTCGTTTTGACATCCCGACACCACCATCTACTGAACCCGAGCCACCTGTTAGGTTCGAGTTAGGCGAGAGCTCTAAGGCTGCAGCTGCTCGACAGCCTTCTACCGAGGCGTTAGGAGCCCGTATTGATAGTCAGCAGATCCAGATAGATAGTTTATCGCGACAGTTGGAGGAACTGTCGGTAGATAGGGTTGAGACCATTGCGGAGGAGGTCGAGGGCCTAGTGTTAGGCAGGGTTTCTATTGATTTGTCACATCAGAGTATTCAGAATAGGCAGTTAGAGGACAGGGAGAGTATTGCTTCTTTCCAGGGTCAGATTGGAGAGTTGAGGAGTTTGGTGGCTAGTTTGACTACTCAGGTTCGTGATCTTCAGGATCGAGCCGGCGGAGCACCATGAGGTGCCTTATGTAGACTTTTGTCATGTATAGTTTTGACCATTATTATCCTAGTCACGAGGTGTGTGACGTAGTTTAAAGAACTTGTTGTATTTTGGTTGTTGTACAAACAAATGTATCAAGTATTGACTCTACTATGTAGGAATGGTTGTTATTATCTATGATATCGGTCCATGTAGGCCGAAATTTTCATGTATATTATCCACGTGTGTTGTGATTATATTTGTGATATTTCGTTATTGTTCCGTTGTGATTCCATTTACTTTATGCATGTTGTGGTTGTGGATATATTTGTATGATGGTTGTTTCTACTTACGAGTTCTCATGATTGTTTCATCTTGTGATTTTGAAGAGTTATGGCGCCTAAGAAAGCTACACCGGAAATGACCCAAGCAAAGAATTCAAAAGTTGGTGAATGATAGCATTGCTAATGCTCTAAGAGTCGAGGGAAACGGGTGCTACTCGCTGCTGAGGCGCGGCTGCTGCGGAAGCCGCTAGGCTAGCTACTGCTACTGGTAATGCCGGAGGATCTGGGGTTAAGAAATGTTCGTACAAGGATTTCAAGAGTGGTGAACCCACTAAGTTTAGAGGTACTGAGGGTGCCACAGCCATGGTTCGATGGTTTGAGAAGTTGGAATCGGTGTTTTTGCTTTGTAACTGTCCGGATGATAGTAAGGTTAAATTTGCTATGAGCACATTACTCGATGGAGCATTGTCTTGGTGGAATTCATATGCTCAACCGATTGGGATGGAGAATGCTTTCAAGCTTGCTTGGGAGCAATTTAAAGGTTTGGTGACTAAGAAGTTTTGTCCTCGTACGGAAGTGAAAAAGTTGGAGACGGAGTTCTATGAATTGGTAACCATTGGGTATGATATCGACACTTACATTCGGAGATTCCAGGAATTGGCCGCGTTATGCCCGTCTATGGTACCGGACAACGAGAAGTTACTAGAGGCTTTTATCGGGGGACTTCCCGAGGTTATTCAAGGAGATGTGACTTCGTTTGATCCACAAACAATTGAGGAAGCTATTCGAGTGACTCAGAAGTTGATGGCACAAGTGGTGAAGAGAGGTAAGTACACCAACACCAACCGAAACAACAACAACAACCCCATCAACCGCTTCAATAACAACAATAACCGAGCCAACTACAACAACAACAATAGCAACAATAACAAACGGAAGTGGGACAACACCAGGGGTAGAAATGCTACTCAACAACCACCCAAAAGGCAAGAGGTTGCTAAGGTTTATGCTGCGGGTCAAAAGGAAGGAAAGGGGTATTCGGGGGTTTTGCCGAAATGTAATAAGTGTTCAAGTCATCACAATCCGGGTCGATGTCCTGATCCATGTGAGAACTGCAAGAAAGTTGGTCACCGAACTGGGGATTGCAGGTTGCCAACTATGGGGAAAATCGAAACAACAAGTTACATGTTTTGGTTGCGGGGAACGTGGACACTACAAGTATGAATGTAAGAAGGGAAGGAATCAAGGAAATCCGAATCGAGGAGGTTTGGCACAAGGAAGGGTTTACGTCATTGGAGGCGGAGAAGATAGGGAGGACCCGAATGTCATAACGAGTACGTTTCTTCTCAATAATCGTTACGCTTCAGTTTTATTTGATTCGGGTGCCGATAAAAGTTTTGTGTCCAATGCATTTGCACCTTTGCTCAACATTAAGCCAACCACCTTAGACATATCATACATCGTCGAATTAGCTAATGGTAATTTAATTAGCACCAACACCATTGTCCGCGGTTGCACATTCAATTTTCTTAATCATCCCTTCAACATAGACCTCATGCCCGTAGAACTTGGTAGCTTTGACGTCGTCATCGGCTGGTTATCTAAACATCGTGCAAAGATCATTTGTGATGAGAAAGTTGTTCATCTTCCTTATAACGGCGAAACTTTGATTATTCGTGGGGAACGAAGTGGAACCAGAATTAGTATCATATCGAGTATCAAAACGGAGAAGTACATTAAGAAAGGTTGTCTTGCTTTCTTAGCCCATGTGACCGAGAAAAAGTCGGAGGAGAAGCGACTTGAAGATGTTCCCATTGTCCGAGAATTTTAGAGGTTTTCGAGGATTTACCGGACTTCCACGGCACGTCAAGTAGAATTTCAAATTGACTTAGTGCCCGGAGCTGCACCGATTGCGCGAGCACCGTACCGTCTAGCACCATCCGAAATGCAAGAGTTGTCTAATCAATTGCAGGAACTTCTAGACAAAGGATTCATTAGGCCGAGTTCCTCGCCTTGGGGAGCGCCGGTCTTGTTTGTGAAGAAGAAGGATGGATCCTTCAGGATGTGCATAGATTATAGAGAATTGAACAAGTTAACGGTGAAGAATTGTTACCCACTCCCTAGAATTGATGACTTGTTCGATCAGTTGCAAGGTTCTAGTATCTATTCCAAGATTGATCTCCGGTCGGGTTATCATCAACTTCGAGTTCGGGAAGAGGATATTCCGAAAACAGCGTTTAGAACACGTTACGGTCATTACGAGTTTCAAGTGATGCCGTTTGGATTGACTAATGCACCTGCGGTATTCATGGATCTCATGAATAGAGTTTGTAAACCGTATTTGGACAAGTTTGTTATTGTGTTCATCGACGACATATTGATCTACTCCAAGAGCAAAGAAGAGCACGAAGAGCATTTAAGGACGATTTTAAGGCTACTCAAGAATGAGAAGTTGTATGCCAAATTTTCAAAGTGTGATTTTTGGAATCGCAAAGTGCAATTTCTTGGTCATGTCATTGATAGTCAAGGACTACAAGTTGATCCCGCAAAGATTGAAGCCGTGAAAGATTGGGCTACTCCAACGAATCCTACAGAAATTCGACAATTTCTAGGACTAGCCGGGTATTACCGAAGGTTCATCGAAGGTTTTTCAAAGATAGCTAGACCTTTGACCAAGTTGACGCAGAAAAACAAGAAGTATGAATGGGGAAAGAAACAAGAAGTTGCTTTTCAGTTGTTGAAGCAAAAGCTTTGCAGTGCGCCAATTTTAGCACTACCCGAAGGAATTGAGAACTTTGTTGTATATTGCGACGCTTCGCATAAAGGACTTGGGGCTGTTTTAATGCAAAACGAGAAGGTGATAGCGTATGCTTCTCGACAACTTAAGACTCATGAGAAGAATTACACCACTCATGATCTCGAGTTAGGAGCCGTAGTTTTCGCGCTCAAGATTTGGAGACACTACCTTTACGGTACAAAGTGCACAGTGTTTACTGACCACAAGAGTTTGCAATATATTCTTGATCAAAAGGAGCTTAATATGAGGCAACGTCGTTGGTTGGAGTTACTCAGCGACTATGATTGTGAAATCAAGTATCACCCGGGAAAAGCCAATGTTGTGGCTGATGCTCTTAGTCGGAAAGAGAGGCCTAAACCTTTAAGAGTTCGATCATTGGGAATGACGATTATTTCTCCTTTACCATCGAAAATTCACGAAGCACAGATAGAAGCACTTAAGGAGGAAAATCGACCAAGTGAAAAGCTTTATGGTATGCCCGAAAGCGCAAATGGTTTTGTAAAGAGAGCAGATGGAGTATTATGTTTCAAGGATAGAATGTGGGTTCCATTATATGGCGGAATACGAGAATTGATTATGCATGAGTCGCATAAGTCGAAGTATTCTATTCATCCAGGATCGGATAAAATGTATCAAGATCTTAAGAAACTTTATTGGTGGCCGAACATGAAAGCGGAGATTGCCACGTACGTTAGCAAATGCCTTACCTGCTCTAAGGTAAAAGTCGAATATCAGAAGCCTTCAGGTTTACTCCAACAACCGGAAATTCCTCAATGGAAATGGGAACGCATTACAATGGACTTTGTTACGAAACTTCCTAAGACATCGGGAGGTTACGACGCAATTTGGGTAATTGTCGATCGCCTTACCAAGTCAGCCCATTTCATACCGATTAGAGAGACTTATTCCATGGAGCAACTCACTAGACTTTATGTCAAGGAAATAGTCACGAGGCACGGAGCACCAATTTCTATCATTTCCGACAGAGATAGTCGATTCACTTCAAACTTCTGGAATTCATTGCAAGATTCATTCGGAACCAGATTAGAGATGAGCACAGCATATCACCCACAAACCGACGGTCAAAGTGAAAGGACAATTCAAACGTTAGAAGATATGCTGAGGGCATGTGTGATTGATTTTGGAAATGGTTGGGCTAACCATTTGCCATTGATTGAATTCTCGTACAACAATAGTTATCACACCCGTATCAAGATGGCACCATTCGAGGCACTCTATGGTCGAAAGTGCCGATCACCTGTTTGTTGGGCCGAGGTCGGAGACGCACAACTTACTGGTCCAGAAATGGTACGGGAAACGACGGAAAAGATCGTTCAAATTCGTGATAGACTCAGAACTGCCAGGAGTCGACAGAAAAGTTACGCAGATGTTAGGCGCAAAGAATTGGAATTTCAAGTGGGCGACAAGGTTATGTTGAAAGTATCGCCATGGAAGGGCGTAGTACGATTTGGAAAGCGTGGGAAATTGAACCCGAGATACATTGGACCATTCAAGGTTTTGAGCAGAGTTGGTCCTGTAGCTTATCGACTTGATCTTCCGTCAGAACTCAGTCATGTGCACAATACGTTTCACGTTTCAAACCTGAAGAAATGTCTTTCGGACGAATCGCTTGTTATTCCATTGGACGAAGTTCAGCTTGACGACAAACTCACTTTTGTGGAGGAACCTGTAGAAATCATGGACCGCGAGGTCAAGCAGTTGAAACAGAGTCGTATTCCTATCGTGAAAGTTCGTTGGAATTCTCGACGAGGTCCTGAGTTTACTTGGGAACGGGAAGACCAGATGCGACACAAGTATCCTCATCTTTTCACCGACACCATTAGACCTAACAACGATTGAATTCAGGGACTGAATTCCTTTTTGGATGGGCGAATGTGACAACCCGTACTTTCAGGTCATTTCTCGACACATTTTATGCCTCACAATTTCAACATTTATCGTAAACTTGGTTTACGTGTTTCAAATTCGCGTAACCTTAAAGGTTTAGCGGCGAATTCATGATCATGACATCACGTACATTTCATATGGACTAAGATTAGTCTACATTTCATTGACATCATGTGCATCTCATTAGTACATTCACGACATGTCATTTCATATTCAACGCGTAATTTTTATGTTTAATAATCGTTATCGCGCGAGTTATTATTTTGTATATTTAACCCGTTACTTTCAAAAATGATCCCGATGTATTTTTAAACTTACATTTAGTTTATAAAAACTATATTTTTAGTTTTCCTAGTGTTTTAAATTTATTTGGTACATAAATCGTTAAAGTTAAATTATTACGACACGTTTCTTAAAAATTATACGATAATTATTTTATCACCCAAATTTCACAAGGAAAGTATTTTTACAATTTTTATTACCTCATTACATTCTATTTTGACCTATTAAAAACTTACTTGTACCAAAAATTTCCATTTACCTTTTACTTATACATTTCCTACACAATTTCTTACATTTCCTACCAATTTATACAAATTAAACACAATTATATGCAAGATTTTAGAAAAAAAAAATAAAAATATCTAGTCCCTCCCCCCTTGACCGACCAAGGGGGAGGGTATGTTATTAATGTTGTATGGTCATTTATTGATTATGTCTACACATCTTATAAAAGTCTTACTTACTCAATTATTTCTCATTTCTCATAGTTAGCAAGTGTTAGTAAAAGTTTGTTTCTCTCTTCTTTGGGTCTTCCATAACCGGTTATACATCAAGAAACAAGGGATCAAAAATTTTTGCTAGCTCAAGGGTTTAATCAATCTAGTTACCACTCTTTATAAGGTTTTGAAATAAAAACCAAGAGTGTTTAGGATTTACCTTGTTACTTTCACCTCATCATATTCATTTGTAAGCATATTTCTTTCATTTTCATGTTTCCTTATCATTTCATATTCATCTTTTCATTTTTGGAGCAAACATGCAAGACATATGTGATTTATACCATTTTACATGATTTTTAGTATATATAAATATATTTGGTCATCCTATAATTATTCCCATGGTATTCTTTGGTCTTGATGATGTCTAGGAACCCATGACACCCTAAGAAGGTGTATGGTAGGATTAGATTAGTTTTGGAGTTGTTTTGAAGGGATTAGAATAGGTTTTGTCCGAGAAAAACTATTTTCGATAAGTATATATTGTGTTCTGTCCTTGTTTTGATTTTCTAGAAAATCTGACAGTAGGCACGACTTTTTGGCCTTGATATTTAGAAAATATACTTTAAAACGAATCCGTGGCCGCTTGAACGGAATAAAACGGACTTATAACGAAGTCGTGGTGAATTTTTAAAGTTAGACGACGAAAAATATAATTTTCAGAAATTTCAGCTTGCTGTTTTTGTTTTATTCGAGTCAAAAACGAGCCTTAAGCTTCACAAATTATTTCGACTTGTCAAAAATATATTAGTATACTTTGATACTAAGCTAAGGACGTATTAAGAAAACGGATTTGAAACGACAAATATATGCACTTTTTCATAAACTTGCCGTAACTATTATTTTCTGAAAAACTATATTATTTTTACGATACAAGTGTTACGGTAGCTGTAACGTCCATGTTGAGGGCTGTTTTAACGAGGTTGTGAAACTTTTTGGAACGAAATGTCTTCTAGTAAAATCAAGTTCACCGGCCATATTTTCAAAACAACAAGCTGTTTGTAAAGCGGAGTTGTAGTAAATTATTTACGGATGTTCAAACTTGGCCGAAACTCATTTTTCTGCACAACAATTAGCCAAAATCACTATCTTTAACCCTTAATATCTTTATGATCGAGACCTTTTGGACGAAAACTCCTGAACTGAAACTTTTAGATATCGATTCAAACTTTCCAAAACAGTCGAGTTCGTTCTCTAACGATCGACGTACACCATTTTACGACTAGTTTTCCAAAGCCATTTTTGTTAATTTCATGAAAATTTCGACGACATTGTTTTGCGACGAAAAGTGGAAATTTCACCACAAATCATTATTAAACCATTGTAGGATGACATTTTGACGTAAAAACTTGAAAAGTCATTTTTGAAGGGTCAAGACGTCAAAAGAGTATTTTTCGACGATGAGTAATATTTTCAAAACCCGCAAATGGTATAAATAACATATGAAAGGCATGCATAACATTACATTGCAACTCATGACATATCATATCATTCGTAATAGGTCCCGGTTAACGCATCACATTATACCTCGGTGTACTCACTTTTGCCATTATTCCAGTTTACCAAGTGAGTTTTCATAGCCCCGTCGTATACACTTTTAATTATTTTCAAACCTACGGGGGAGAATACATTGCACAACATTTTTATTACGATACCAAGTACATTAAATTCTATTACATTGCTTAAGTTACCGCATTTGCCAATTGAAAGTCCCCATTACGTGAACATGAACCGTTAATCTTTGAAGCGAGGATGAGTGGATAGATCTATCGAGGGTGACGCCTCCATCCGAGTTGGTGAATCCCAACTTGTCATACGGATGCATTTCATTTGATAACATTACGGAGTTGTCTGGCAAACACTCTGCAGGGCATACATTATGAACATCTAGTTTGGGGTCATGGGCTTATAGCAATTGTAACATTTTTACGTGACTTGAGGGTCATGCCTGATCTATACTTGTGTAGTCGTATAAAACATTTACATAAACCTATGATTTCTCACCAACATTATTGTTGACCGTTTTAGCAATGTATTTTCAGGTAACGAGGCATTATCATCATGAGATGGTTTAGGGACCTACATTTTGAGTCGCGGCGTCGACTTACATATTTGTACATTATGGCACTTTATTTCAAAACATCGTTTGGAATTGTAATATATTTGTATTTCCGCAAACTTTCTAAACCTTTTGGGACCATGTTGTAACTCTGAACGCTTTTGTTAAATATCCAACGATGTGTTTTTAAAACGACACTTTAGGTCGTTCAATATAACTGTGATGTGGTGCTATGACAGTCAATCCCCCAGGAATTCCATTCCGCTGCAAAACAGGTAAATTGGGGGTGTGACAGAGAATGTACCCTCTTCCTTGTAGTAAGCATCCTAATAGGTCCATTAGGACTAAGCCTATAAGTCCTACCAAATGGTATGATCTGTCCCGACAGAATGATAGGAACTGCCTTGTTCCTACGATGAATCAATGGTGACAGTGGTGGTGTAGGTGCAACTTCGCCCTCCTCAAAGGGTTCAGTCTCCACATCGGATGATATGTGTGGTAAGTCTGGTGTAGAGTCAACTAATGTTAAAACTATAGTAGGGAATGACAAGGTATCCTCCATGTCAGAGTCTGATGTGAGCATGATGGGATGGGTATCTGATGACATCAATGTGACAATCGATTTGAAATGAAAGTAATTAACTCGCAAAATGTACGTATGAAACCGCATGCATAGTGAATATGCACTTATGATGAAATAATGAGATGCTATGATGATGTAGTTATAGTCTAGGATCAATGATACAACCTAGTTCTATATAACTCTTGCTCTGATGCCAATCTGTCACACCCCCCAAAATACCTGTTTTGTAGCGGAATGGAATTCCTGGGGGATGACTGCCATAGCATGACAGTTACAGTTATATTGAACGACCTAAAGTGCCGTTTGGAAAACACATCGTTTGATATAATAAAACATTCAGATTTTACAAAAGATAGGTCCCAAAAAGTAGTCAACATTTGCGGAAATAAGTTTGTTACAATCCAAACGATGCTTAAAGTGCATAAAAATCCATGTGGGACGCGTCGTCACCGCGACTCTATGATAAGTCCTTATGCATGCCATGAAGTATATGCCTTAGATACCTGAAAATACATTGTTAAAAGTGTCAACACAAAGGTTGAGTGAGTTCGTAGAGTTTAGGTAAATGTTTTCTACGACTACCACAAGTATAAGCCATGTATGACAAATATGTCACATAAAAATGTTACAATTGCTTTAAGCACATGACACCGAAGCTAGACTAATCATGATGTTCGCCCCAACAGAGTGTTTTACCAAACAACTCAAATTATAATATTAAATGAAATGCATCCGTTTGACCAGTTGGGACCACCAACCCGGATGGAGGAGTCACCCTCAATAGATCTATTCACTCACCCTCACTTCTTCCGAAATTAACGGTTCATGATTATGAAATGGGGACATTCAATTGGCAATGAGGTAACTTAAGCAATGTAAATGAATTTGAATATACTTGGGCTCGTAATAAAATGATGTGCAATGTATTCTCCCCCGTAGGTTTGAAATAAAGTATAAACTTGAATAAAACGGGGCTATGAAAACTCACTTGATACAATGATATGATGGCAAAAGTGGATACACTGAAATGAGGCGCAATCTCTAACCGCGACCTATTATGAATGATATGATTCTAATATAAGTTATGATGTAATGTTATGCATGCAACTCATATGATATCCATACCACTTGTGCATTTTTGAAAATAAAGTTTATCGTCAAAAATAAGTTTATAACGTCTTGACAAGTTATAAATTACTTTATAAGTATTTACGTTGAAATGATATCCTACGATAGTCATTTAGTGATTTATTAAGAAATTATAGTTTTTCGTCGCAAAACAATATAATTTGACAATTCATGAAAGTGACTAAATGGCCTCGAAAAGCTAGTCGTAAAATAGTGAATATCGAGTGTTAGGAAACAAACTCAATGGTTTTGGAAAGCTTGTCACATTATCTAAAAGTCTTAGCATTTAACTTTTGATCATAGAGGTCTCGGTCATGGAGAAAAATATAGATGAAATAGGGTAGTCGGACTAAAAATATTGTTTAAGGTTAGTCTTTGGCAAAGTTTGTGTGACCAAATATTATTCGTTACAACTCCGTTTGACGAACGGTTGAACATTTTGGAAAATAGGCTAGGTGAACTTACTTTTACTTGTAGACATCGTTTTCTCAAAAGTATTCTATCGATATGAAAAAAAACGACTCCAAACATGGTCACTTCCGACCACCATTTTGACTAATAGAAAATATATAAGTGTTATTTTTTGTGAAAAATTGTTACGATATCCTTATTTAAAATGTGTATAACTTAGTCGTTATAAGTCCGTTTTCTACATTTTATATATCCTTAGTTTCGTGTTAATGTATACTAATATATTTTTGACAAATCGACTCATTTAGATAAGGTTTAAAAGTCATTTTTGACCTATGAATAATTCCGGACAGCATGCATTTTTCTGAAAATATAGTTTTCGTCGTTAAACTTGAAAATATCGTAACTTCTTCGTTATAAATCCATTTTAACCCGTTCAAGCGACCACGGTTTCGTTTTAAAGTATATTTTCTGGAAATATAACCCAAAATACTTCATGACCTGCTGAATTTTCCAGATTTTACAAAAACGATCAGACCTCATTCTAAAGTTGTCGAAAATGATTTTTCGGTTGGAATATTTAGTGCACTTGTGGGATTAGTTCACACCTTGTAATGGGTTAGGAGGTACGGAGAGTACACCCATAAGGTCCATGAACACCCTGACTCTAAAAGTGGTTTGTATTGGTAGTGCTAGTGGAAAGTACTGCTTGTGGTTTCCACTGAAGTTGTGGTTTCCACTGAAGCAGTGTTTCCTTTGAAGTAGTGTTTCCACTGAATCAGTGTTTCCACTGAAGTAGTGTATCCACTGCTAGTGCTATCAAAGTACTGATGGAAGTACTGCTTGTAATGGGATTTGACCTATTCAAGTGGCAGTTACAACTGCATAATGACCACATTTAATTGGTCATGTAACCACTAACGGCTATAATGGGAAAATTATGAGGCTATTAAAGGGCCGATTAATACTCATAATTCCATTTGACTAGCCAAGAGTAATCTCCTATAAATAGGAGATCTGATTATGCATGAAAGAGAGACAGAAAACGATTAACACTTATAAGCGCAAGGGTTATTGAATTGTGCCTAATTCCATAACAACATTTGGTCTTATCCCAAGTAGATATTCGTGTAACCCAGGCATTAGGGTCGAATAGTTTACTTTGGAAAGTTGATCCGCGCAAAACAGTCAAGTTTTCTCACGCAAGCTGGCCACTTGTGAATGACCAACTGTAAGAAACTTAAAACTGCTCAAGCACGAATGCAATGAAGATCAGGAGAGTATAGTGTTTCCCCAGGTCGTTAAGTCCCAGCGAGCTGTGCGAGAATAGTCAAACGTAAAGTGATCGGGAGATTTGAACGGAAAAGAGGATTGAAGATGATTATAACTAAGGAAAAGCCCATAAACTACAGGGGCTTAAATGCAAATTAAAGAAAGTTAAAAAAGATAAAATCTATTAAATAAACGCTATCACTATATTTAAAATGATGAACGTTTAAAACTTAAAACTAAAAACTTACGTTTAAAATAAAATTACGTAAACGTGCAAAATAAAAAGTGAAACTTACACAATATTAAGCCTAAAAATATGAGAAATACATTTTTACAATCCTAATGATAAAAGAAAATTTATAGAAAAAGAAAATTATTTTTATAACTAATTAATTAATTATTATTAATTAAAAACTATTTTTAACTATTTAATAATTACTTAAAATACAAGAAAATAGGAAATAAAGCTAGAAAAATAAAATTATGAAATGAAAAAGTCTAAAATATCAAACTAGAATTTTCAAAACTATTTTTGTATTTTTATGATTATTTTTCTATTTTCTAGGAATTAAATACTATTTAAAACTATTTAAATTACTTAAAAATACAAGTTTAACTAAGAAAAATCTAGAAAAATATTTTTTTCTCTTTTTATATTTATCTTAACTTAATAAAAATGAAAAATTATTTTTTTGAACCTTTTCTCAATTTTTTGTATTAAAAGCTAATTAAAAAGGCCTAAAAATTAATTTAAATGCAGAAAAATAGCAAACCAACTTGGAAAAATCTGAAAATTTCAGGAAAACTCTAAAATTATATTAGGAAACTAGGAAAAATAGAAAAACAAGGTGTTGTGTGGAGGAAAATGAAACTGATGTGGAATGTGCTTATGAAATAAGCACTTGGATAAGCTAAAGGAGACCAATAAACACCAAACCAAAACAGAAGCTATACTATGATAAGAGAACCCAAATGCAACAAGTTTCCACAAACCTTAACCTCTATTGAGCTGTTAGAACAGATTTGATGAATTTAGCCAAAGTGCTAAATTCAGTTTTTGACACTACTTTGCAGCTCAAAAATAAGCTATCCAACAGGCTAGAAATCAAAAACCAAATATTGGAACTTAAAGAAGACCTGGCAAGGAACTTGTAAACCAAATACCAGACTTGGGGAAGCTCAATTGAGCTCTGTGCAAGGCTTGCACAAAACTGCAGACTTCAGTTAATCTGAGTTTGCACAGGGCACTTATACCCGTTTTGTCAAGCATATTTGGGTCTTATAAAAAATTCACAAAAATATGCAAAAATAGTAATAAGCAAATAGACCAGTTGAAGTTCTTAAATCCAAAGTTTCACATGATTAGGCTCAGAAATGAATCTAGGAAAAATCATCCCATTTGGGCATAAACTGACTTTTGCATTTTGACTTTTGAAGCAATTATGCAAGTTTGACTTTAATGAGATTTGTAACCAATTCAAAGACTGAGATTGATGTATTATACTGAAATAAGCTTAATTCTAGTTATATCTATGTATTATAAACACAAAACAAACTTCTGAATTTCCAAACTCACAACAGTAAAGCTATAAGGGCATATCAAATGTAATGTTGACTTATTGCTTTGCAGACACACGTTTGATGACTGATATGGGCTCAAATGAGCTAACCAAGCTTGAACCAACAAATCTTAATCACTGAAATGACCTCAAAGACAGATTTGCTGTCTTTTCCAAACACCCTTAAAACATTGCTATGCAAACTTAAACTGAAATAAACACTGAACTAGCATATGCAGACCATCAAACTGAGTTTAACTATACCAAATACAGCTAAATAAACACATTTAAACTAATGGTGACCACATGTAAGCATTCAAGCACACTATGCAAGATAGATTAAAACTGAATTTGAGATTTGTACTCACAAGTGTCCAGCTGTTATGCAGGCTAAGACTAAACCCCAATACCACTATACTAAACCATTTCCAACCCAAATCCAATCACTGCATCACCCAAATATCAGTTCCATACCCATCTTGCTTGTACAGTTGACTTTTATTGACCATGATCCAAAATTGCATGAAACTTGTTTGCAAGCTTACAGGAAGCTATAAGAAGCTTTACTAAGCTTATTTTAGCTTAAAATTAAGCTGCTTAATACTTGAACATAAGAGTGTGAAAATGGGATTTGCCACAGTAGACTTAGAAACATGAAATGTTAAGACAATGTAAATTACCAGTTGAAAACAGTTTTAATATACTTAAACAACTTAATTGGATACAATGGAACCAAAAATTACAGTTTAAAACTTAATTAAAGACATAAAATTAAAATACGACATACAAAGAAAACTAAAACTAAAACTACTACTGTTTTCTCTTCCTTCTTCCTTTTTTATACTTCAAGAGGCTTCCACGTGTCTTTTAGGTCAAATCCCACCACTCCTCTCAGCCAATGGATGAGTTTTAAGTATTTTGGCCATTTGATGACTTTGGCGGGAAAAGGTGATTTTGACTTCTTAGGGCCTTCTGACTGCAACTAGGGGGGGGGTGGAGTAGGCATAATGAGTGTGGAGTGAGGGGATAAGGGATAAGGTGTTGGGAGATGGAATGGAGAGTTGCGAGGTGCAGGCCAAGTGGGAAGAAGAAACCACAAGGGAGGGAAACAGTGTAGGGTGAGGTGTTTGACTAGGGGTTCAAAATTGGTTTTGACGGTCACAAGGGTAAGGTTGGCAGGGGTCCAAAATGCAAAAGGGGTCTATTTGGTTTGTTTAATGATAAGGGCCAAACTGTAATTATGCCAAACTAGAGGGGCCAAACTGTAATTTCTCCAAAGTTGTGACAAGGGACCAATATTGACAAGTTCCAATAGTATAAGGACCAGTTTTGACATTTTCAAATTTTCCGGGGACCAAACTTGACAATTTCAAAAGTTCAGGGACCTTTTCTGCCATTTGACAAAAGATTTATTCAAGGACCATTTTTGATAAGTTAAAATATTTCAGGGACCTTGAATAACATTTTTCTTTATTTAGATTTACCAAGGACTGTTTTTGACAACTTTTGAAACTTGGGGACTAAAACTGCCAATTATGCAAACTTGATACGTTTTTCACCAGATTTTGATATTTTTGCATTTAAAACACATAAAACACTTATTTGTGATATTTTTATCATTTTGATGCATTTGAGTGTTTTCGATGTTTTTGCAGTCTAATTTGTACAAAAATGATGAGTATTTAGACACTCATCAATCCCCCACACTAAGATATTGCTAGTCCCTAGCAATGTTTTGAGAAAAATTTATGGATTTTATCTCTTTACCAAAAGCCATTACTTCTGGAGTAGCCAAATGTTTCAGTTCAAGTAAGAACCATGGTACCTGATAACCATGTGATTTTGAGCAAACCACCAGCTTTCAACGGTTTTGATTTGTCTTTACCAGAAGCCGTTTGCTCTGGACTAGCCAACTCTTAGATAAATTATCAATATTATCTTTGGTGAGCTGATTACCAATTATGGTTTTTCCACTGCCTTTACCACAAGCCATAACCTTGCGGGCTAGCCAACTCTTCACTTTTAAGGATATGGTGAGCTGAATACCATACAATTTTGGGCAAATTGCAAGCCGTATAAACGATTTGAGATATCTTTTCCAAGAGCCGTTTGCTCCTGGATTAGCCAATCCTTATGTGGGTTAGACATGGTGGACTGATTACCATTTGTTGTGTTTAGTACATAGTACTTCCACTAAAAAAATTTTAAAATTTGGCCATTTTGGGGGAAAAAGGGACTAAAAGGGTACATTTATGATCAAATTCGCCAGAATTTCCCCCCCACACTTAGAAATGAATATTGTCCTCAATATTCAAAGTACCGGCTGTAATGCCGAAACTTAGAACGTAAAAAGATAACATTCCTAGCTAAGTGTAGAAACACAACAATTATTCTCTTTTTTAATATTTACAATTTTCAAAGTTTTTTAGATCTATATACAACATGTGGGGCATCTCCCCCACACTAGGGTGGTACACACGGGTGAAAACCCATGTTAAGCTACTGTTTTTTATTACCGAGTCGCTAGCTTGACTCGACCCCGAATTAATTTGTTCATGGGGAAGTAAGTGGAAGAAACAATCTCCATCGGACTTTCATTCAAGATGTTTGGATAAACATTGAAGTACGTGAAAGTTCCACACCGATGAGATACAGACAGACAGACCCGGCTCACAAATGGTACATGGGAATGCCTGGGTCAAAGATAATGTCTTCATTCCCGAAGGAGTGAAGAACAGGGGAAGTGACAGAATATATGAAGAAAAGAAAGAAAATCATGATAACAATCATGACTAACTCTTCATCCTCAATAGGAGAATTCATAGTTTCATGAATCTCCTCAGTTAAGCTCGGTTGATCAAGACATATTATGGGTGTGTCTAGATCAAAGTGGAAGTTATCATACTCCGGCGGAGATATGATATGAGTGAGTTCACCGGTGAACTCCTCGTGAAGAGAATCAATCACAAGATGTAAATCTGTGAATTCTTGTTCCACTGTAGATTCATCACTATCCTCAATCTGAGTATCAAAGAGTGGATTCTCAGAAATTAAAGTGAATTCAGAGTCGAATTCAAATAGAGGATTAGTGAAAGTAGTTTTGAATGTTTCAGGAACAAAGTGATTAACTTTCTCTATTGGACTGTTGGGATAAGAAGTGAGTGAACGATCATTATCAAGGAGACTTTCAGTCTCACCCAGATCGGCTTTGAAATCAGAAAGACTATCATTACTTTCCGATGAAAGTGGATTGTTGTGAGTGAGTTCATCGGTGAACTCCTCAAGATGATCATCAGACTGTGGGAGTGATGTCTCAACATACTCGATGTTTCCATAAGAAGTACAATCGTCGCTAACATCGGAGAAAGTTTCAAAATGATCTTTTGAACACTCAAGAGGGGAAATAGAATCACACACATGATCAGAAGTTCCCTGTGACTCTCTCGGGATTGGGACAAGGTTCTCAACACTAGACTTTATGAATTCGTCCGATTCCTTTTCAGGAATAGTGTCAAGATGCTCATCCCCCATGTTCAGAGAGTGGGTGGGAGCTTCGGGTGTGATAGCAGTTGTTTGAGATGGAATCTCAACTGCTGGGATATCAACTGACTGAGGGAGTTTAGAAGGACTAGCATACATATGTTTTATACTTTTCATTTGTTCTTCTGCTAGTAATTCCATCATAGTCTTTTCTCCCTGATTTTCCACGGAAGGAATTTCAACTGATGAACTTGATGAATCTGTACATAATTCACTAATATCAAGGGTAACATCATCATCATCATCATCAGGAATGAAACGGAATCGAGAGCTGGATTTGAATGCTTTTTGTATTCTAATTGATTCCCTAATAGTGTTTTCAATGGAAATCTGGGAATCTAATTTAGCAGCCCGCTCTTCGGCTAACAAAGCTTCCATGGATTTTGGATTATTTTGGGACGACATAGCCGACTCCTCCTTAAGTTCTTTTAATAACTCCAGAGTCTTCAGTAGAAGGTCTGTCGTAGTTTCATGAGGAGTCGCTTGAATCATTTGGTACTGTGGAGGTTGGTCTTGAAATGAAGAGTCGTAATTGTTACAAGGAAATGGATTCCCTGTTTGACAATCCGAGCTAGGGTGAGGACCTCCACAATACTCACAACAGTACAACTGATGTGGCTGTGAGTGGTATGTGTTGTAGTCATAATTGTTATCAGGAACCTGCTCATAGACAAGCGTGTTTCCCGATTGACAATCAGAACTGTAGTGTGAACCACCACAGTACTCACAACAGTAAAACTGCTGAGTCTCACAGTGTGGTAGCTGATGGAATGAATCAGTTGTGTTATGGTAGGAATAGGGATCCTGGTTATAGACAGACCCGTTTCCTGATTCCACCATGCTACAACTGGGGCAATTGCCACCATTATAAGGACCACCACACCATTGACATCCAAGAGGGTGAGGATAAGACATAGAAAGAATCAAAGGTGTACAGAGGGTAAGAAATGAAGAATCAAAAGGGTAAGAGGGTAAAGAGGAATATTTTTGGTATTTTTGAAAAACATGATGTAGAAACTAAGAATGAAAATCTTTTTGGGTTTTTGATTTTTAAAAGATGGTATAAACAAGGAGTGATGTCAAATCACTAATCTGCTAAACGTAAGACTATTAGCACTGCTCCCCGGCAGCGGCGCCAAAATTTGATCCGCGCAGAACAGTCAAGTTTTCTCACGCAAGCTGGCCACTTGTGAATGACCAACTGTAAGAAACTTAAAACTGCTCAAGCACGAATGCAATGAAGATCAGGAGAGTATAGTGTTTCCCCAGGTCGTTAAGTCCCAGCGAGCTGTGCGAGAATAGTCAAACGTAAAGTGATCGGGAGATTTGAACGGAAAAGAGGATTGAAGATGATTATAACTAAGGAAAAGCCCATAAACTACAGGGGCTTAAATGCAAATTAAAGAAAGTTAAAAAGATAAAATCTATTAAATAAACGCTATCACTATATTTAAAATGATGAACGTTTAAAACTTAAAACTAAAAACTTACGTTTAAATAAAAATTACGTAAACGTGCAAAATAAAAAGTGAAACTTACACAATATTAAGCCTAAAAATATGAGAAATACATTTTTACAATCCTAATGATAAAAGAAAATTTATAGAAAAAGAAAATTATTTTTATAACTAATTAATTAATTATTATTAATTAAAAACTATTTTTAACTATTTAATAATTACTTAAAATACAAGAAAATAGGAAATAAAGCTAGAAAAATAAAATTATGAAATGAAAAAGTCTAAAATATCAAAATAGAATTTTCAAAACTATTTTTGTATTTTTATGATTATTTTTCTATTTTCTAGGAATTAAATACTATTTAAAACTATTTAAATTACTTAAAAATACAAGTTTAACTAAGAAAAATCTAGAAAAATATTTTTTTCTCTTTTTATATTTATCTTAACTTAATAAAAATGAAAAATTATTTTTTTGGACTTTTTCTGAATTATTTGTATTAAAAGCTAATTAAAAAGGCCTAAAAATTAATTTAAATGCAGAAAAATAGCAAACCAACTTGGAAAAATCTGAAAATTTCAGGAAAACTCTAAAATTATATTAGGAAACTAGGAAAAATAGAAAAACAAGGTGTTGTGTGGAGGAAAATGAAACTGATGTGGAATGTGCTTATGAAATAAGCACTTGGATAAGCTAAAGGAGACCAATAAGCACCAAACCAAAACAGAAGCTATACTATGATAAGAGAACCCAAATGCAACAAGTTTCCACAAACCTTAACCTCTATTGAGCTGTTAGAACAGATTTGATGAATTTAGCCAAAGTGCTAAATTCAGTTTTTGACACTACTTTGCAGCTCAAAAATAAGCTATCCAACAGGCTAGAAATCAAAAACCAAATATTGGATCTTAAAGAAGACCTGGAAAGGAACTTGTAAACCAAATACCAGACTTGGGGAAGCTCAATTGAGCTCTGTGCAAGGCTTGCACAAAACCTGTGCAGACTCAGTTAATACTGAGTTTGCACAGGGCACTTATACCCGTTTTGTCAAGCATATTTGGGTCTTATAAAAAATTCACAAAAATATGCAAAAATAGTAATAAGCAAATAGACCAGTTGAAGTTCTTAAATCCAAAGTTTCACATGATTAGGCTCAGAAATGAATCTAGGAAAAATCATCCCATTTGGGCATAAACTGACTTTTGCATTTTGACTTTTGAAGCAATTATGCAAGTTTGACTTTAATGAGATTTGTAACCAATTCAAAGACTGAGATTGATGTATTATACTGAAATAAGCTTAATTCTAGTTATATCTATGTATTATAAACACAAAACAAACTTCTGAATTTCCAAACTCACAACAGTAAAGCTATAAGGGCATATCAAATGTAATGTTGACTTATTGCTTTGCAGACACACGTTTGATGACTGATATGGGCTCAAATGAGCTAACCAAGCTTGAACCAACAAATCTTAATCACTGAAATGACCTCAAAGACAGATTTGCTGTCTTTTCCAAACACCCTTAAAACATTGCTATGCAAACTTAAACTGAAATAAACACTGAACTAGCATATGCAGACCATCAAACTGAGTTTAACTATACCAAATACAGCTAAATAAACACATTTAAACTAATGGTGACCACATGTAAGCATTCAAGCACACTATGCAAGATAGATTAAAACTGAATTTGAGATTTGTACTCACAAGTGTCCAGCTGTTATGCAGGCTAAGACTAAACCCCAATACCACTATACTAAACCATTTCCAACCCAAATCCAATCACTGCATCACCCAAATATCAGTTCCATACCCATCTTGCTTGTACAGTTGACTTTTATTGACCATGATCCAAAATTGCATGAAACTTGTTTGCAAGCTTACAGGAAGCTATAAGAAGCTTTACTAAGCTTATTTTAGCTTAAAATTAAGCTGCTTAATACTTGAACATAAGAGTGTGAAAATGGGATTTGCCACAGTAGACTTAGAAACATGAAATGTTAAGACAATGTAAATTACCAGTTGAAAACAGTTTTAATATACTTAAACAACTTAATTGGATACAATGGAACCAAAAATTACAGTTTAAAACTTAATTAAAGACATAAAATTAAAATACGACATACAAAGAAAACTAAAACTAAAACTACTACTGTTTTCTCTTCCTTCTTCCTTTTTTATACTTCAAGAGGCTTCCACGTGTCTTTTAGGTCAAATCCCACCACTCCTCTCAGCCAATGGATGAGTTTTAAGTATTTTGGCCATTTGATGACTTTGGCGGGAAAAGGTGATTTTGACTTCTTAGGGCCTTCTGACTGCAACTAGGGGGGGGGTGGAGTAGGTATAATGAGTGTGGAGTGAGGGGATAAGGGATAAGGTGTTGGGAGATGGAATTGGAGAGGTTGCAGAGGTGCAGGCCAAGTGGGGAAGAAGCAAAACCACAAGGGAGGGAAACAGGTGTAGGGTGAGGTGTTTGACTAGGGGGTTCAAAAATTGGTTTTGACAGGAGGGTCACAAGGGTAAGGTTGGCAGGGGTCCAAAATGCAAAAGGGGTCTATTTGGTTTGTTTAATGATAAGGGCCAAACTGTAATTATGCCAAACTAGAGGGGCCAAACTGTAATTTCTCCAAAGTTGTGACAAGGGACCAATATTGACAAGTTCCAATAGTATAAGGACCAGTTTTGACATTTTCAAATTTTCCGGGGACCAAACTTGACAATTTCAAAAGTTCAGGGACCTTTTCTGCCATTTGACAAAAGATTTATTCAAGGACCATTTTTGATAAGTTAAAATATTTCAGGGACCTTGAATAACATTTTTCTTTATTTAGATTTACCAGGGACTGTTTTTGACAACTTTTGAAACTTGGGGGACTAAAACTGCCAATTATGCAAACTTGATACGTTTTTCACCAGGTTTTGATATTTTTGCATTTAAAACACATAAAACACTTATTTGTGATATTTTTATCATTTTGATGCATTTCTGAGTGTTTTCAGATGTTTTTGCAGTCTAATTTGTACAAAAATGATGAGTATTTAGACACTCATCAAAAGTGATTACACGATTCCAAGTGATATCCGGTAACCACCTAGTGGTATTTGTTTCTGCTGACTTGTCGTTTGTTTCTGCTGACCTTGATTATCCAACCCTGTTCTGGGAGTTACTACCCCAACAATCAAAGTAAACTATTTGTGATAATCAATGGCTGCTGCTGCAATGAAACACATGGCTTCAAACTTTGCTAAACTGGATAAGTTTGAAGGGGTGGACTTTAGGAGATGACAGAAGAAAATGAACTTCTTGCTGTCAAGCATGAGTGTGGTTTATGTGCTAACCACTCCTATTCCTGATGATGGGGATGATGCTACTGTGGAGCAGATCAGGAGAAGGAGCAAATGGGAGAATGATGACTACATTTGCAGAGGCTTAATTCTCAATGGTATGTCTGATTCACTCTTTGACATTTATCAGAACTTTGAATCTTCCAAAGAACTGTGGGATTCCTTGGATGCCAAATATATGGCTGAGGATGCATCAAGTAAGAAGTTCCTTGTTAGTAATTTCACAAATTACAAAATGACTGATTGAAGACCAGTTATGGAACAATACAATGAACTTCTTGGTATACTTGGAAGGTTTACACAACACAATATGCACATGGATGAGGCTATTTCAGTCTCTTGTGTCATTGACAAACTCCTTCCTTCTTGGAAAGATTTCAAGCATACCTTGAAACATAAAAAGGAGGAATTAACTCTGGTTGAGTTGGGCAGTCATCTGCGCATTGAGGAATCTCTCAAAGTGCAGGATAATGACAAGCCAAAGAGTAGCAATGCTGCTGGTGCATCTGTTGTCAATATGGTGGAGCATAACAACTCCACCAGGTACAATGACAACAAAGGCAAACGCAAATATCATGACAACACAAGGGCAGATCCTAACAAGAAGGCAACACCTACTTGTTGGAAATGTGGCAAAACTGGTCACATTAAAAGGGATTGCAAGGGTGTTAAAGTTGGTGGTAAAGCTAATGGATCAGGCACTAATGGTTCAGGGAGTGGTGGTTCAACCAACTCACTGAAAGGTCAGAATATGTTTAATAAGTCTTTTCAGATTTATTATGTTACATATGTATCTGAATCTAATTATGTGCAAGATGATGATGTTGCATGGTGGGTTGACTCTGGTGCAACAGTTCATGTGTGTAAAGATAGAAACTGGTTCAAGACTTATGAGTCACTGAATAATGGTTCTATTCTTCACATGGGAAATGAGTCAATGGCCTTGGTGCATGGTCATGGTTGTGTAGATCTTAGGTTTAATTCTGGAAAGATTTTAACTTTGTTTAATGTTATTCATGTTCCTGATATAAGGAAAAACTTGGGTTTCAAGTAGTGTTTTGAATAATCATGGATATAAACAAGTTATTGAATCTGATAAATTTGTTCTTTCTAAGGATGGTGTTTTTATTGGTTTTGGTTATTTATGTAATCAAATGTTCAGGCTCAATATTTCCACTGATAGTGTATTTGTTACCACTGATGGTGTTAATTCAGCCTTTGTGACCACCACTGACCAGACTGACTCTACCCTTTGGCATGCTAGACTCGGCCATGTACACTATAAGAGAATGAAAGATATGTCTAAGGATGGGTTAATCCCAGCATTTGACATGGACACTGAAAAGTGTAAAACTTGCATGTTGACCAAGATAACCAAGAAACCTTTTCAGGGTGTTAATCGTGAGACTAAGCTCTTGGAGCTTATACACAGTGACCTGTGTGATTTGCATGCCACTCCATCTTTGGGGAATAAGAAGTACTTTGTGACATTTATTGATGATGCTTCTAGGTTTTGTTATGTCTATCTTTTACATACTGTTAGGAATTAGAAAATTCCATAGTGAAGAGTCGGTCACCCCAAATATTATCTAGCACAAGTTAGCTCGTAGACTTTTCATTAGTTACGTTATTTAGTAGTTTATTTATTAGTTTGTAGCGTAGTATAGCTTAGTGCAACACCGTGGAGGAAGGACGGGTCTTTACCCACTGTATACCTGATCCACATGCCGATAGGAGGTCGTGTATTTGTAAGTATAAATACCCCTTCCATCCATGGAAGGGGTGGTGCTTCATTCAATCTAACCTTTTACATTTGAGATCCAAGTCTCTAGCAAGAACACCCTCTCTATCTTTCTAACTCTAAATATGGCAAACATGTATTTTGATCATCCAAGACCACCCGAATCATCAAACACAATAAATATTACGATCCTACAATTGGTACCAGAGCCAAGGTTGTTGTGTTTTGTTGATTCATTGTGGTTTTTGGTTCATGTTGTTAACTGGTTTGGTACTTTTTTGGTCGGAATATGTTGTTAACTGTTTATACGTGGTCAATGTTGTTTAACTGGTTGTGCTCTTTTGTCCAAAAACTGTCTTGTTATGATGTTTTTTTATATAACTCCTGATTAATAAGTGGTCATTGGTTTTTAGTTGATATCAGTTATATAATGGTCATAATTATATTTTTGCGATGTTACCATTTGTGTGAAGTCTGTGGTCATATGGTAAGATTTTTATGGTCCAAACACTGGTCAAAATAGGCATAAAGGATGCATTTTTATGTAGTTTCTCTGGGTAGCTATGAGGGTGGTCGGAAAATAGTCGAAAAACTCATCGGAAAACTCATATATTCATGCTAGCGATTTGGGTCAATCTACCTAGCAACTTGTATTTACAAGTCGTTGTTTAGCGACTTGTGAATGTTGAATAATTATAGCGACTTGGATATCGTTGACTTTTTTGAAAGTCAACAGCGAGTTACGTCAAAAGCTATGTAGCGACTTGGTTAAAAGATGGCCTGGCGACTTGTTATTTAACAAGTCGTAGCGACTTGCTTTGTAAAAGTGGGTAGCGACTTGTGTTGAAATAGGTAGCGACTTGTTTTGATAAAATGGGTAGCAACTTGACTCAAGACAAATGCTTAGCGACTTGACAGAAGACAGAAATGAAGAAGAAGAATGACAACAAATGACCAAAGACCAAAAGACTTATACCATTATACCAATATTACCACGACCTCAAGTTATAACCATCATCAGTCCATGAAGGTTTTAAATCGTAAGATATGACTCGAAGCTATATCATCGAATTCTCATCACAACCATTCAGCTTAACAAGTATTATTCGAAGATCTCAGCAAAGGCTCAAGGTTGTTTTTCCTTATCTCGGATTGGTCATAAAACAAATTGAAGGGAGTATTTAAGTTTTAGATCTCGGACGTGTATCTCATGTTATCTTTTAAGAGACATCAAGCCTCAAGGGCCACTCACATGAGATATACAAATCTCTTCACAGATCTAATTCGTTGCTACTATACGAATTTACGAAAAGAGTATAACAATTATGTTACATCGTTTCCGTGGTTCGTGTAAGACTCAATGACAACTCAGTTCAATTTAAGTGATCTCAGATTTGTTTTGGGGATTCACTTGTTACATTCAACCTTATAAGGCCATACCCACAAAACGTTTTCCATAATTGATCAAAGCTTGTTTTGTTAATTTCCCAAAAAATTGAAAGAAAGTTCAAATTAAACAAAAGTGCTTAAAGACAATCCGTCTTTCGGTTTAACTATACAAATATTGGGTGATGGAAAACCTACCTTTGATTCGATGTTTGATCTCATGGTCTTTAATTGTTGCTCAAGCCATCCCTGTGGCTGATAAATCGTGCCTCCTAACCATCCCTGTGGCGAGGTATTTGTGTAATGAGATTACTTGGTGATAATTGTTTGAGATGGAGGTATTAGCTTACTGGATTTGCATAAAAAAGGGGCGTTTATTTTGGTAAATGTATTTTGGGTTTGACATGTTTTAATGGGGGCAGACTGTGTTGGAGTTCTTGATTTGGGTCATGTGCAGCTGATTTCTTTGGATTAGTAAGGAGGGGGCGGATTTTTAGGGTATGATGTGTGTGATAGTGTGATTTATTTATACCCATGTGATTAGGGTTTGACTCCACTTGACCGGTTATGTGTGATGTTTTTGTTGGATCAGATATTGTCTTTCTCATGGGCCGTGTGACCTTATTACTTGGACCATGTGAGTTTTGGGCCGTATGCCATGACCTCTGTGTGTGTTGAATTGTTAAACGATTATTGGATCAAGTTTTGGTTAATTGTTTGTCAGATTTAAATGATTGGGTCTACAAAGGGCTTATGAGCTTGAGCATTATGTTTAATTAGTTGGTAAACCGTGCTTGATACTAAAGGTGGGAAGTTTGTATTTGGTTCATCATGGGCTTTGAATTGAATGATTGGATGGATTTTCATTGACCGGGGTTCTATTATTGCAAGTAACCTAGCTTGGGTCGTACACATGATTGGGTCGAATGGGCTTCTCTAATTTATATCGTAGATGATGAGTGTTGATGATGTGATTTGAAGATAAGATTGGTTGTGTTATGAGGTTTGATACTTTGGTGTATACATTTTCACGAAGAATATTTTGTCACGACTTGAATTGTTATTGGAACAACGTTGACCACGGGGTTGTTTGAACGGTATCTCTTATTTGGATTTGAAGTGAGGTTTTTTCGGGCACGTTTACTTATTTCGTCTTCCGCGAAGATTACTTGTTTGGGCATTTATAGAGTGTGATAAAGACTTGACTATTTAGTTGCGTTTGTGATTCTTTCTCATTTAACCCACAACGCAACTATCACTTCGGTGTCTCACGCAGTTGAGGATACGTCAAGAGGTTTTGTACATTGGGTACACCGTTTCTTCTTCACAAGGATTAGTACAAGTTTAAGTAACAAATCTGGGAAGTTCACTTCATGATCAAGTTTGACATATCGGGTTTACTTCTCCATGTTGTCACTACAGTAGCCGATAGAATACGTGAATGATGTGTTTACCAAAGTGTTGATTGGATGGTTGATGATGTTGATGATGTTGGATAATGAACCGTTGACGAACCGCTGCATGTTCCCCTAAAACAGATATTCACCGAAACCAAAGTTGTCATAACACATTCAAACTGACATTGTTTACGGTTTTGTCTTGATTTTGTAAAATCCCGCGAAAGAACCTATTTCTCGGTTTAAATCATAGACTTGTAAAATCCCGTAACAATGGAAACATCCTGGTAATAGTAAAGTGCATTTCCGGATCTATTTTACGGTTTATTCTTGGTTTTTGTAAAATCCCGCGAAAGAAACTATTTTTCGGTTTAAACCATAGAGTTGTAAAATCCCGTACTGATGGAACCATCTTGGAGAAGAGAAAGTGTAACTCTGGATCTTACTTGATGTTGGTGCTACAGTTTCTACTTCGAAGAAGGGATAAAATGGTGTACTTCATGAATTGGATGTGTGTTTGGATATTCGTCATGGTAGTTTGGTTATTACATGGTTTTACGGGGTTTTGTGCTTTTAACCATGGTCAGGATGAAACCATTATCATAGTTCACTTAAAACGTCAAAGAAGGCTAGATTTGAGCTTTTAACCAAGAAGATGTGTCAGCGGAGTTAATTCACTATTATTTATTTGAGGTTGAAGTGAAATATCACGGGCAAGTGTACTTAGTATCTGAAGGTATCGGGGATGGATGGATGAAGATTCTTCATGATCCTTGTTCGAGCTTATTATCAAAAACGAAGACTTGGAAATCTAGTTATTTTTGGGTGTCTTTTACCTTTTCTTTTACCACTTGGGGGAATTAGGCTCATACCACTACAAAATAACTATCACTTTAAGGAGTTACGTTGTAGTGCTCAGTGTCACATTCAATTGTGGATTTTCAAGAGGTAATGTACGTCTTATACTTGATGGTTGGTTGGTTGAAGAGTATAGAGTACATAGAGAGTACTTAGAGATGCTAATGGAAATCGGCACCGCTCTTTGTTACATATGTGCAAGTTTAAGTCACGAGTTCGGGTTAGTTTACTTCAGGGTCAAATTCATCATATTGGGTTTACTCCATCAGTTGTCACAACAAAGAGCCTACTGAATGATAATGGTGATTGATTACATGTTTTTCCAAGAGATTGAAAAGAGAGAGATTATGACGTATGAACACAACAGTTCATGCCTCGTTCTCTAAAGAAAAGAAAAGTGTATGTCTCAGTGCGCTTTATCTTCCAAAGAAGAGAAATCTTCTTATGACGTATGAACACAACAGTTCATGCCTCGTACTCTAAAGAAAAGAAAAAGTGTACGTTTTAGTGCGCTTTATCTTCTGAAGAAGAGAAATCTTCTAATTAATGACCATTCTCATCAACATGCTTCATGCTTTTTCCATGTGCTTCAGTCATAAAGTGAACCGGGCTACCACTGATTTTTTTCTCATTCCACTTGCTCGATTATAATGAAGATGGCGACATCATGTGCTGATTTTGCGAGAGAAAAGTGTGAATAGAACATTCGGATGATTTTCACTTACTTAATCAAGAATGGCAACTCCGTATGCAATTCTTGAGGGGGAGAAGAAGTGTGAATTTTTTGCATTGTTGATTGATATTTGAGAATATAAATGGTCATACGGCTCTAAACTCACGTAAGAACCGAGCTTCTTCTTATCGGGTCATCTTCACATGGAGTTTTTCTCTTCTAAGAGCCGTTGGTTGACATCTTCACTCGGATTGATGAGTTTATCGACAAAGTGCTTCCGGTTAATGCTTCACATATACATCAACATGATGATTCCGAACAATCTCTCTGTTCTTGTTTGATGGGATTGGTAGTTTGGTGTTACCATCTTGTGTGTTCGTTGCGGCCTGATTGCTGATTTCCTTGATGAACATCTTTCTGTTCTTGTTTGATTGGGAGGGATTTTAGTTGATGCCTAGAGCAATATCATTTACCACCTCACAATCATCTCCACATTCCTACAACTTAGAGGACTTACCCCCTAGGCCATCTCATCCTCCACCATTACCGACACACTCCTCACTAGAGAAAATTGTACAAAACCAAAGTGTTGAATCAACACTTGCACCATTGTTAATTTCTCCATTTCCCTCTAATGGTCCATTTTGGATTATGAGGAGACATCAAAGTCAACCACCCGACCACATGGAAGTTGACACTTCCCTACCTCCACCATCAACCCTTGTTGAGCCACCACTTAATGTGCCTCCACAAATTCCTCCTTCATTTGAGGATCTTCAACCCACTTTACTTGAACCTCCGCTTCAAGACACTCAACCTCTACCACCATCCTTTCAAAACCATGACAAGGATTGCTATCATTGTCAACATGTTGAAAAGTTGATACATGAACTACGTGAAGAGCAACGTTTCATGTTTTATCACCTCCTCGAACGTTTCGATAAGGTCAACAAACCTAAACAAACATGAGCCTAAAGTCTCAAGCTCAACTTAGAACGTTTAGTAATCCTATCTCATGTTTGATCATCCTTAAGCCCATGGTTGCTTCTTAAGTTTAGGTCACCCATTAGTACTAAGTGGAATATGTATTACATGGCTAAATCATTCTCTTAGTTTTAGAGATTTCTTGATTATCTCTTTGTTTTATTGAATGATAACTTAGTTGCCATATTGCCTTGAGTATATGTTTATTGTTAGTATGTATATCTCACTCTCATATTAGCACTGTTTGGTATATCACCATCGCTGAAAATCTGTCACCAGACAGACGGATCCCTGGAAATTGCCTAGACGGATCCCACAGAGGAGGGAACCGTGGGATCCGTGCAACAGAAGGCAAATTTTCTACTAACTTGAGTCTTATTTGCAGGAAATTATGCACTATACTCTTGTTTTCTAACCTTTATTGTGTAGATTTTTAAAATACACATGAAGACCTTGACACCCTAAGCTAGGGGGAGCTTTGTGTCAAACCATACATTGCAAAACCATTTGCAACATAATCCTTATTTGGATTACACTTCATGACACCCCATTGCAAAGTTGCAATCTTCAAGGGGGAGCATTTTTCGTCACAAGGACGAAACCATTTGCAAACAAAGTTGCAAAACATTAGCTTACTAGTTTTATTTGCTTGACGCTCTCACAAAGGGATGGACTCGTCAAGGGGGAGTTAAGACGAGAACCATTCCCGTCACTTGCTCTCTTTACATTTTTTTACATGTTTTTCTTAAAACAATGTGTTAGTTTCTTTTTGACGCTCTTTTTGTTTCGAAAAAAAGGGGGAGAAGAGAGTAAAAACTCCAATTCAAACTTTTACGAATTTTAGTTTTTTCTTAAAATAATTTTATGTTTTGTCATCAACAAAAAGGGGGAGATTGTTAATACAAATAAGTCGTAAAAACGTTTATTTATATTTTACGATCTTCTAATGTTTTGTCGATAACAAACGTAAAATCATTTTAACGAAACAAATAAAATACGTAAATGGTTTGAGCCAATAGTTTTCTAACACACTTACGTTTTCACATAAAACACTAAAACAAGTATAAGTGATTTTATGATTTAGTAATACATATGTACAACAACTAGTGTTTACATATTGGGCAAATATATACATAACTAGTATATATTATAAATGGGTAAAAACTACAACCCATGGTATTTACCCATACCCATTTGACTAGATGCATTGCATCTATGATGCAAGGTTTTACTGACCATGTCTTAATATTTATAGTGTCTCGCTATACCTATGATCTACCCTAATGCACTAACGGGCAGTGTACCCGGTTGTATGTAGTGTAGTAAATGGTAAAGCCGAGGTCGTCCCAAGAGCTATGTGTGTCGGATAATTACTAAGTCTAATTGTCACAGAAAATTAATGGTTTGATAGGGTTTTAATTAATTAAACTACTAATGCAGAAATTAAAATAAAAGCAAATAAATGTGTGAAGGGAAATCAATAGAGGAATAGTGGTGCTAACCTAGTTAATCCTCCTAGCTAGTTATGTCTACGTCTACCTAATTCCAATTACTTCAGGTGGGGTCAAATTCGAGAGGACAACATTTGGTCAATTCGCCCTAACCTATCAGCAAAGATGCCACCACAGGAGAAATCAGGCGCACCGTCATAAGTCCTGTTGTTCCTGGTCCCCTAAGCCAAGTCATTAAGTACCGCTACATGCTAGATTCTAAATAGTGAGTGCCCGGCCGTTAGGAACTTAGACACTACACCCCCAGTTCTTAAGTTCATCCAAACGATAGGTGATCAGTTGGTCAAATCGCACAAGTAGAAAGGGTCGTCAGTTGGTCATATCTTACCCTTCCCATCTCAGTTCGCTCACCTAGGGTCAGTTGGTCATATCTCCTAGGCAATTGGCCTCTACCGCCATTCAAAACTACCGAATCAAGGGTGACTACCAAAGAACTACGCATGCATAAACTTAGAAATAATTGTACGGAAGTAAAGGTAAACGCAAACAAAACAATTAAGGAATCATAACTAGGCTAGCACCAAAGAGTGCTTAGCCGCTCATATTAATCATGCAAATCAATTCAATATTCAAAGGTACGAAATACATGAATTAAAAGTAAAAGAAATAATAAACGCTAAAGCTTATCGTAATGGTGTGACTTCTCCGTTGGAAACAGCTCCGTATGCTTCCCTAGACCTCCCTTGAGCTTTTTCCCACGTTCTCAGAGTGTTGTGTGGAATGGGATGCTTTGAAATGCTGGAATTCGTTGGGTATTTATAGGCCAGGTCTGGGTTATAGCGTAACCAATAGAGGAGTTACGCCGTAACCTTCTATTTCATCGTAAATGCACTAGATCTGCTAGTTACGGCGTACCCTTATAAGTGGTTACACCGTAGTCTTTTATAAACTCGGTTACGTCGTAAGTGATGCAGTAGTTATGGCGTAAGTATCAGCGGCGTGAAACCTCTTTTGACCTAATGGAGTTACGTCGTAACCTTTGGGAAGAGTTACGCCGTAACCTCTTGATAAGTTGGACTTCTGGGTCACGCAATAGTTACGGCGTAATGTGAGAGACGAGTTATGCGGTAACTTCTTCAGAATAAGCATACTGTGATAAATCTTTAGTAATGTTTCCATTTCCGCGTCTCTTTAGCTCCAATGCTCGCAATTTAACTGAAAGTGGAAAAAAATCAAAAACAAGCGTAAATCCATATAAATGATATAAATAACGAGAATTATCAGGGGAAATTGACACTTAATATTCAGTACTATTTGATGTTATCAAATATCCCCCCACTTGAACTCTACTTGCCCTCAAGTAGACCTTATTAGATAGATTCCTAAAAAGATATCTCCCAAAACCTGGAAAATATAAGTTTACAAATCCCTTATGCTAGAATAAAACAAAGCCGAACACTTCACGAAAGGGGAACAAACACTCAAATCTCTCAACTATTCTAAGTGTCAATTTCGGGGTGATCACTCAATCACACAGTCATAGCATGTATTCTATCATAAGCTTGGCGGTTACATAAATCTCAACCACTAGAGTTAAGGGCTAAACAGTTCTCGAAGGCAATATAGGTAGACACGACAAAGGTTAAGGGGTGACTCGTCATTACTAACATGTCATGGCGAAGTGGACAAAATCAATGATACATGACCAAATCCATGGCCAAGACACCAAAGATTGCTCGCTGCATCACCTAGACACGCTTCATGACTAAAGGGTAGGATAAGACATGGGATATATAATTGGTGTAAAATGAAAAACAAGCAGGTAGTCTATATCTATAACTAAGTCATCACCACTTACCGTCTGCCCAAAGTTCAAGCTTAGAAGTCTAGAGACCGGATCATGAAATGCAAGGTAGATGTGTCATTAGAGGACGTCGTGATGGGCACACTACCTCTTCTTCTTCAGTTGGTATAACTCCAACTCCAATCTTCTAATGTGACCAAGGTGGCCTCCTCGATACTAAACAATAAAGCTCATACTATAGTGCTTATAACATCGCACTTTACATAAATCAATCAAAAATTTTTTTTTGAACATAACATAATAACATAACATCCCCCCACTTGAGATGAACAATGGGAATTCGGGGGGTCTTCAATGATCTTCATAATTGTTGTCGATGAAAGCGTGATTTCCAAACCTTTCCACTCGAACCTTGAACTTAGGCAAATGATGACTTCCCAATTACAAATAAAGACTACAGGGTAGGCTAAGGTGTAAGGGTGTAACGAAACAATATATAGGATTGACAAAATGAAAGGAATGGCTCAGAAGGGTGTATCTAAAGGGGAGTGCAACAAAAGGGTTTCACATGGGGGTCGAAAAGTCGAGGTGACTAATCGATAGACTCACAATGGTAGGCTGTTTGGGTGATAATCCTATAATACTGCCTTCTAAAACTGAAAAGTCCAAATACATCGAGCTAACTCAACATACCTCGTCTATGGTCTCGAAATGATGCAAAGGCCAAGTTCTAAAGTTTACAAGCTACCGGCACACTCATAATTTGGTGGATTTGGGGTAAATTATTGGAAACGGATAAGGCTAATCTTACCATGTAATATCAAGGGTTGTATGTGCTCGGCTAAGGTCTAATCTAGTTAGGTTCGGAAAAACATGTCAAAATTTTAAAAATGGCACAATTTTTTAAAATAAACTAGAAAAATGAGGGCGAAATAAAGTTCAAGAGATAATTCTACTCCCGTCCCCCCACTTGAATTGTACAAAGTCCCTTTTGTACTAGGCATTAAAATAAAGGTGAAGAGAAAGGTAGAATTAGAGCGAGAACTTCCCTGAAATTTGCTCCAAAAAGAAGAAGGTCCACGAGAAAGAATAGTGCCTTCGTTTAAGCGTCATGAACAAATTTCAATCCCTGAAATCCCAATACCGACAAGCATAATTCTAAAAAATAAAAAAATAAAATGAAAAAAAAACCTAACTCACTTTCGTAGGAATCACGGTTGCATTTAGCGAATGCAACAAGCCTTTTAAACCACTTGGTGTCCCAAGTGGACGAGGGAAGTCTCGTGAGGGTTTACAGGGAACACACCCACAAAGTTCATTTAAAAACTAATACAAGGTTACTGTGTTTTAAAATGAAATAATTAAAGCAGAGGAGAGTTACGTCGTAACTCCTATGAGAGAGTTACGCCGTAACTGGCAAAACCTGGTATGAGCTGTGAAGCGAATAGTTACGGCGTAACCACTGAGATGGTATTACGCCGTAATTGGTAATGCGTCAAGAATTCTGCTGCTAAAATGTTGGTTACGGCGTAATCACCAAGATGAGTTACGCCGTAACTCTGTTCAGATCAGCAATTGTACGCAGCGTAATACTTCTCTCCTGAAAAAATGGTTAGAAAACACAAAACCCAACAGAAATAAAATAAAAACAGAAAAAAGGGATAATTCAGGTTGTCTCCCGAAAGAGCACTTTTCTTTATTTATGAGTCTTTAAGTTAGACTCAGAGCCGCGGGGCTCCTATGGGGGCCTTTGAACATCCCCGACTTCCATAATTCGTTGGTATTCATTCATCCAATTATCAAGCCCCTTTTTTCTTGTAGAATTATTGAGCCCAATTGTTCCCAACTTATGTGAAAGCCATTTATCACATGATTCTCCATGGTCATCTTCTTTAGTAATAATATTATCAGTAATGTTGATGTTTGATCTTGTTCTGCCTATGCTGTCAGTGAGATGGTTGCACCCATACTGCTTGATCAGTTCCTTAATAAATTTCGAGTTTCCAAGCTTTAATTTGTACCAATCTTCCAATGCTAATTCAACATCATGTTTCTCTCCCTTATGAGGGTAAATCCATTCATTAGCTTTTCTTTCACATTTTTGAGGACGAGTGAATGGTGGCCATGCTGGTTCGCATTTTTTAGTTGACATCGAGTTGCAAAAATGTTTGTTTGGAATCAGAGTTTCCTCAATGCTTTGGAGAATTTCATCCTGTTTCTGCTTAAAATGATCAATACTTTCTTTACGATTATCAGTAATAGGCTTAGAGTGTAGAGTGGGGTTCAGTGATTGAACATTATTAGAAATTTCAGTTTTCAGTTTTAAATGCTCATTCATACAAAAAGTTATTCGTTCATTTTTGGTCCCCAAGGAAATTTGTTTTTCAAAAACCATAATTTGAGCCCTACAAGTGGCCATAAAGGGTCTTCCAACAATCAAGTTGTAAGCCTCCCGCTTTCCCATGTCAATAACTATAAAATCGGTAGGGAAGAAAAATTTTCCAATTTTTAAAAGCACATTGTTCACAATCCCCCTCGGTACAGCCTTAGAGGAGTCCGCCATTTCAATCATAATAGTTGTTTCTTTTAAATTGGTAAGTTTGATTTTTTCGAATAAAGTAGTTGAGATATGGTTAACCCCAGCCCCTAAATCAGCTAATGCGGGAATCTTAACATTGCCAATAGTGCAAGGGAGAAGAAAACTTTCATGGTACTACAGCTTTTCAGGAAGTTGGCTTGGTAGGAACTCGTCGTCTTCTGCTTTATCATCCTCTCTTAGGTAGTTAATCCCGGAGAGATCATTAGTGATAGAGGATGTACATTTCTCCTTTTTTGCTTTATCCTGCGCAAATATGGCTTTGCAGGAAGTGGCTTTAGCACTACTTGTTTCAAGGTTCTTAGCTAATTGCCCAATTTGTGTTTCGAGGTTCTTAATTGCAACATCTTGGTTACGTAGGTTCATATTGGTGTCCTCCTTTACTTTGACCATCCATTCCTTGAGTCTATCTTCCTTTTTTGTTGATTCTTCAATGTGTCGGTGCATTATTTCATCAAGGCTAGGTTTAGGAGGATTATTGTTGACTTTTGTGTAAAACCCAGGGGATTTTTCACAGAAACTAGGTCCGTAATTATTGTAGCTTTTGAAAGGGAATTTGTTCCCATAGTTCACCTCCCCGATCCTTTTAACTTCTTCATTGGAGGAACATTATTTAGAAGGACGACCCCCATCTCGCTCCACTTGAATGGAATGCACATTTTCCTTGAGCTTCTTCATTTCTCTTCCAAGGCTTTCTAATTTGTTGTTTATTGCTGCAAGGCCCTCAATATCATTATTTTTACTACGGTTGCTTCCTCCATTGTGCCATTTGTGAGAGTGGTCTGCCATTTTTTGAATAGTTTCCAAAGCCATGGTGGGTGTCATACTAGGAATTGGCCCTTGAGAATCAATCATTTGTCTTGAAGAGATGTTCAGTCCCTTGTAAAAGACGTTCACTTTTTGTTGGCTGTTAAGATCGTGATTAGGGCACTTATATAACAATTCGTTGTATCTTTCCCAAGCTTGGTATAATGTTTCATCACCCTCTTGCTTGAAGTTATGAATTTCTTCCATTTGCTTGCCGTTTTGATGGAGGACAATATCTCTGAATGAAATATTTTTTTAAAATAGGCCAAGTGTTGACATTCCCTGCAGGTAATCGATCGACCCATCTTTTGCACCCGTAAGAGAAATAGGGAATACTTGTAGCATTATAGCATCGTGTGAGACTCTGGGGATTTTGAATAGGCTGACAATGTATTCGACGTTGTCTACATATTCATGGGCATCATCGGTGATGCTTCCAGAGAAGGGGTTTGCACGCAATTCCCTCATGAATTGAGGTTTGATTTCGAATTGAGCATCTTCTGCAATGGCTGGCCTAACAATCCCTGGCCCTTGTTTCTCTTTGTCAATGCCAAATATTCCTCAAGAGTGAGGTTATCGATGTTAATAGCTTCCATGGTACCTAAAAACTTGAAATATGATCGTGAGAAAAGTTTAAAAATGAAATGAAAGACTTAATATTAATCCTAATATAGCTCCCCGACAGCGGCGCCAAAAACTTGATGGTGTTTTATGAACCGGTCTTAATATTTATAGAGTCTCGCTATACCTATGGTCTACCCTAATGCACTAACGGGCAGTGTACCCGGTCGTGTGTAGTGTAGTAAATGGTAAAGCCGAGGTCGTCCCAAGAGCTATGTGTGTCGGATAATTACTAAGTCTAATTGTCACAGAAAATTAATGGTTTGATAGGGTTTTAATTAATTAAACTACTAATGCAAAAATAAAAAAAAAGCAAATAAATGTGTGAAGGGAAATCAATTGAGGAATAGTGGTGCTAACCTAGTTAATCCTCCTAGCTAGTTATGTCTACGTCTACCTACTTCCAATTACTTCGGGTGGGGTCAAATTCGAGAGGACAACATTTGGTCAATTCGCCCTAACCTATCAATAAAGATGCCACCACAGAGAAATCAGAGCACCGTCATAAGTCCTGTTGTTCATGGTCCCCTAAGCCGAGTCATTAAGCACTGCTACATGCTAGATTCTAAATAGTGAGTGCCCGGCCGTTAGGAACTTAGACACTACACCCCCAATTCTTAAGTTCATCCAAACGATAGGTGATCAGTTGGTCAAATCGCACAAGTAAAAAGGGTCGTCAGTTGGTCATATCCGTCTCAAGCCACCTAGGGTCATTTGATCATATCTCCTAGGCAATTGGCCTCTATCGCCATTCAAAACTACCGAACCAAGGGTGACTACCAAAGAACTATGCATGCATACACTTAGAAATAATTGTACGGAAGTAAAGGTAAACGCAAACAAAACAATTAAGGAATCATAACTAGGCTAGCACCAAAGGGTGCTTAGCCGCCATATATTAATTATGCAAATCAATTCAATATTCAAAGGTACGAAATACATGAATTGAAAGTAAAAGAAATAATAAACGCTAAAGCTTATCGTAATGGTGTGACTTCTCCCTTGGAAAAAGCTCCGTATGCTTCCCTAGACCTCCCTTGAGCTTTTTACCACGTTCTCAGAGTGTTGTGTGTGGAATGGGATACTTTGAAATGCTGGAATTCGTGGGGTATTTATAGGCCAGGTCTGGGTTATGGCGTAACCAATAGAGGAGTTACGCAGTAACCTTCTATTTCATCGTAAATGCACTAGATCTGCAAGTTACGGCGTAACCTTATAAGTGGTTACGCCGTAGTCTTCAATAACCAAGTACGCTGACAGTAGTATCAGCGTACGGAAACATCTTTTGACCTAATGGAGTTACGTCGTAACCTTTGGGAAGAGTTACGCCGTAACCTCTTGATAAGTTGGACTTCTCGGTCACGCAATAGTTACGGCGTAATGTGAGAGACGAGTTACGCCGTAACTTCTTCAGAATAAGCATACTGTGATAAATCTTTAGTAATGTTTCCATTTCCGCGTCTCTTTAGCTCCAATGATCGCAATTTACCTGAAAGTGGAAAACAATGGAAAACAAGCGTAGATCCATATAAATGATATAAATAACGAGCATTATCGGGGGAAATTGACACTTAATATTCAGGACTATTTGATGTTATCAATCTATTAGATACATTGTATCTAATGAAATACCCATGGATCAACCCATAACCCATGACCCATGACCCATGACCCATGACCCATAACCAAAATACCCATAAGGGAGTCCGACGGATCCCTAGTTTTACACTAGACGGATCCCTTAAGGGAGGGATCCGTGGGATCCGTGGAACATTAGCTGTTTCTCCTCTTTAAATAGTGAGTCATTTCTTCCTTTTGGCTTGCCACTCTTAGATATACTTTCCCCAAGTATTGTAACTCTCTAACCACTGATCCTAAGGGATCTTTCTATGTAGTTTTTTTTGTTTTTGTGTGATTCTCTAGGTTCCTCTTAAAGGAGAGATCACCACTTCTTGAAGTCGAAAAGCTCAAGTCCAGAGTTGCCATGCTTCGTCATCATCAAGACTACTGAGGTCCTCTTGTTGATAGTTCTTTCTTCCTCCATAGAAGTGTTGTGTCGAAGGCATTAGTAAAGGATGCCGAAAGAGTCAAGATGAAAGCATTAGTGAAAGGTGCTTAACGTCCGTGTCAAAAGCATCAGTGAAGAATGCTAAAGGTGTCAAAACGAAGGCATTAGTGAAAGGTTCCAAGCGTTTGTGTTAAGGGCATTGGTGAAAGATGTCTAGGAATCAAATCAAGTGGCATTAGTGAAGAATGCCAAGGTCGTATAATCAATGAGGTGCATCTGTCACACCCCCAAAATACCTATTTTGCAGCGGAATGGAATTCCTGGGATGACTGTTAGCATCACAGTTACAGTTATATTGAACGACCTAAAGTGTCGTTTGGAAAACACATCATTTGATATAATAAAACATTCAGAGTTTACAAAAGATAGGTCCCAAAAGTAGTCAACATTTGCGAAAATAAGTTTGTTACAATCCAAACGATGTTTTAAAGTGCATAAAAATCCATGTGGGATGCTTCGTCACACGAACTCTATGATAAGTCTACATGCATGCCATGAAGTATATGCCTTAGATACCTGAAAATACATTGCTAAAAGTGTCAACACAAAGGTTGAGTGAGTTCATAGAGTTTAAGTAAATGTTTTATACGACTACCACAAGTATAGGCCATGTATGACAAATATATCACATAAAATGTTACAATTGCTATAAGCACATGACACCGAAGCTAGATGATCATGATGTTACCAACAGTGTTTTGCCAAACGACTCAAATTATGATATTAAATGAAATGCATCCGTTTGACCAGTTGGGACCACCAACCCGGATGGAGGAGTCACCTTCAATAGATCTATTCACTCACCCTCGCTTCTTCCGGAATTAACGGTTCATGATTATGAAATGGGACATTCAATTGGCAATGAGGTAACTTAAGCAATGTAATGAATTTGAATATACTTGGGCTCGTAATAAAATGATGTGCTATGTATTCTCCCCGAGGTTTGAAATAAACTATAAACTTGAATAAAACGGGGCTATGAAAACTCACTTGATACAATGATATGATGGCAAAAGTGATACAATGAAATGAGGCGCAATCTCTAACTGCGACCTATTATGAATGATATGATTCTAATATAAGTTATGATGTAATGTTATGCATGCAACTCATATGATATCCATTCCACTTGTGCATTTTTGAAAATAAAGTTTATCGTCAAAAATAAGTTTATAACGACTTGACAAGTTATAAATTACTTTATAAGTATTTACGTTCAAATGATATCCTACGATAGTCATTTAGTGAGTTATTAAGAAATTATAGTTTTTCGTCGCAAAACAATATAATTTGACAATTCATGAAAGTGACTAAATGGCCTCGAAAAGCTAGTCGTAAAATAGTGAATATCGAGTGTTAGGAAACAAACTCAATGGTTTTGGAAAGCTTGTCACATTATCTAAAAGTCTTAGCATTTAACTTTTGATCATAGAGGTCTCGGTCATGGAGAAGAATATAGATGGAATAGGGTAGTCGGACTAAAAATATTGTTTAAGGTTAGTTTTCGGCAAAGTTTGAGTGACCAAATATTATTCGTTACAACTCTGTTTGACGAACGGTTGAACATTTTGGAAAATAGGCTAGGTGAACTTACTTTTACTTGAGACATCGTTTTCAAAAGTATTCTATCGATATGAAAAAAAACGACTCCAAACATGGTCACTTCCGACCACCATTTTGACTAATAGAAAATATGTAAGTGTTATTACTTGTGAAAAATAGTTACGATATCCTTATTTAAAATGTGTATAACTTAGTCGTTATAAGTCCGTTTTTACGTTTTATATATCCTTAGTTTCGTGTTAATGTATACTAATATATTTTTGACAAATCGACTCATTTAGATAAGGTTTAAAAGTCATTTTTGACCTATGAATAATTCTAGACAGCATGCATTTTTCTGAAAATATAGTTTTCGTCGTTAAACTTGAAAATATCATAACTTCTTCGTTATAAACTGTTTAACCCGTTCAGCGACCACGGTTTCGTTTTAAAGTATATTTTATGGAAATATAAACCAAATTATTTCATGACCTGCTGAATTTTCCAGATTTTAAAAAAAACGATCGACTCTTCTAAAGTTGTCGAAAAATGATTTTTCTTGCGTAATACTTGTTTCAATCACTTCAAATCAAAACCAAATCTATTCTAAACCTACCATACACCTTCTTAGGGTGTTATGGGTTCCTAAAAATCATCAACAATGATATGTTTTAAGGATTAATTATAGGACAGTTTAAACTCATAATAAGTACTAAAACCAATAAAAGTGGTATAAATACATATGATACTTGCATGTTTTCTTACTAGAATGATAAAATAAATCAAGTAATAGTATGAAAGATTAGGAAAATTATTTAGAACACTTACTTGAGTGATTATGAATTTTTGAGCAGAGTATACTTAAAAATCTTGAGGTTTTTATTTCAAAACCCTAACTATATTACTAATAGAACTTGTAAAATACTTGGATCTTGGAAAAAAAATGGTTTCTTCTTCTTCTTCTTTTCTTGCCTTCCAATTTTTGGAGAGGAAATGAAGAGGTTTTCTATCTTGTTTCACCTTTGAAAAGTGTTTTGTATGTGTTTTAAGATAGTATATTATCTAATATTGACAAATATCTAGACATATTGAATATGTGTACATTTTAGTTGCAAAAATCAATTTGACTACTTATAGGGGGGGCCAATGGGTAAAAGGGTAGAATTTTGTGAACTTTATCATTTATATGTAATTTAAGTTATGTATAATATATATTTTGTACATATAATTAGTTATTAGTGTATGTTAGCTAGAAATCGATTTTGACGGAACAAAATAAAATATATCGAAGTCATAAAAAATTATAAAAATGCATTTCTCGCAAGTATTGAGTGAATAAATAATTATCGAGTTGAATTTAAAAAAACACGTAATATATATATATGTAAACAATTTATATACAAAATAAATTCAAAAAATATGGTAAACTACTAATATAATTTTTATAGTCTTAAAATGAGTATAAAAATATATTAGGACAATTTTCGTAAGTTTTGGATCAATTGTTCAAAATAAATGATCGTATATAGTGTTTATTTAATAAATAAATATACGTTAATGAAAAATGCAAAACTCATGCATGAACTAATATGATGACGATGTTACTAATGATATGTAGACTATTTCTAGTCTATATGAAGTGTCCTCAATGATTTTTCATGAACACGCAGCTAAACCCTCAAGGTTGCCGATTGATACTCGTAAACCTAGTTTACGAAAAATGATGAATAGTCAATCATGAATAGTGATTTTTCTCCGAGAATGAATAGTGTTTCGTGAATAGTAAAATTTTGAAATACCATTTCAAAATATCAAATCGACATAAAAAATGATGAATAGTAACCGATGAATAGTAAATTCCCGAGATGAATAGTGAAATTTTCAAAGTTTGTAAAATGACCTGAAATTACGAGTTGTCACATTCGCCCACCCAAAAAGGAATTCACCCCTGAATTAAGTCAATGTTGGGTTCTACGGTGTTATCGGTGAAAAGGTGATGATATTTGAGTCGCATCGGGTCTTCCCCAGATTTTCGAATGTACCACGCCTTTCCGCGAGACTTTCACATAACTCTGTTGCCAACTTGAAATTATAATGGTTTGCGACTTATGGAACATATATCCAATATTTTGCGTCGTATATCGACGTAGCTTTTCTATCTATTTGTTGTTACTTGTAACTGATTCTTGATCTATACGATTTCTTTGTTGTTTCATGAATAAGTTATGGACTAGTGAGTTGGGCTTTCCTGATTTTGGCCCGTAAATAAGTGATTGACACCTCAACCATAGAGTGCCTCAATTGGTAACAATATGTTCATGTGCTAACTATTGTTGTAAGGGAACTTGTTTGATGAAGAATGATTTGCCTAATCATTTCAGAAACAATCACATATGCGTTGAGCATATCTTCTAATGTTTGAATTGTTCTCTCTCCAACCATTGAGCTGAGTATAATAGGCGGTACTCATGTCCTAGTAGGTTCCATAGAAATCTTGAAATGATTGTCAGAGTCTAAGGTGAACTCTACCTATATTGGGTATAATTGAAATTGATACCACGTGTCTCATGACAAATTCCAAAATGTCCAGTCTGTCGATAAGGACATTATTGAAAAGAATAGATTATGGGTAATAGTTGTGTTTCCTCGCGTTTCTAGTTCTAGCGAATGTCATGACTTGAGTCTTCCTTGCCCAAGGCGCTTAATCTCCATTACTAAGATGTTTATTGCTTGATGGTGTCCTCTTAATTTCTTATCGAAATATTTCCACGCTCTATGTTATCAAGTAAAAAAACCTTAAATATTCAAGTGATGTGGTGTAGTGGTTGATTTTCAAGATTTGTTCCGATATTGAGTGCTTCTAAAATAGCTCATCACTGAGATTGTTATCATGCTGGGAAAAACCTAGATATCAACTCATACTATGTCGAAGAATGTTTGTTCTGATTTCACTTGTAGATGGAGATTCATTGATTGTCCGATATGTTCAGACCTGTTACATCTCTTGATATGGAAATGAGGTTATTTGGAATTTCTAGAGAACACAATGCCTTAGAGAAAGTTTATATCGATAACCCTAATTTAACTCAATTTTCCTTTAAGGGAAACTCATTGTAGGAAAGTTTACATATTGTTGAGGCCATGTTTAATGGAATATTATGTAGTCTCAGTTAGGAGGCTTAATTTATTTCTACAGTGTTGCTTAGTGGGTATTCGCTTTGTACAATTTCTTGTAACCCGGTCTAGCTGGCACTTTTGAAATGATATAATTTAGCTTCTAGTCCAAAGATAGTGGTTCGGAATGTCTCGTGATGTCTTAAGATTTTTGTTGAGTTTTGAATCATCTTACTACATACTTTTAATCCTTGTTGGTAGTTCTGAAATCCTTTCATTGTTTTCTTGTATCGAGGAATCCTCCTCGTAGATGGTATAGAAAGTCTTTCACTGGTAAAATATTTCAACTTATCGGTTGAGTGAGTGATGAATGGTGTAGGTATCTATAGAGTGTTAACAAAAAGAGATGTTCATGAATAATTTATCTGATTACAAAGCTTTGCTTTTGAGTAAAGATTGTTTTAGGAAGTTTGAAAAGATGCTTGTTCTTTCATGATATAATTCTTCCCAATCATACATAGGTGATCGCTATGTATAACGAGGACAAATAATGTGACGCTTGGTTTTGTTGAAATGGTATTATGTTTCTCCGAAGTTTTAGATGGTATTCAACGTGTTGTTTTTGTAAGATAATGGCTCAAACAATTTTTCAGAGTAACATGAAAATCGTTTCGCATGATGGTAGTAAATATTTGATAGAATGACTGAAAGTCAATTTATAGGGTGGTAACAAAACAACTTGTTTTAGAACTTTGTGAAACAACTTTCCTAAGATAGTGGTCAAAATAGCTTGAAATAAAATTATGTGAAATAATTTCATAAAGTGGTAGCAAAATAACTTGAAATAAGATTTGTTGAATGGTTTGTAGGATACGTGGGAGAACCTCATAGAATGGTAATAGTCTCCTAATTGGTCAAGAATAAAGTTGCCCTAATCCCTAGTAAGATAACGGTATATTGTTGCGAAATGATTGAAAATTGGGCAATTGGAATAGGGAATGAAATATACAAAGGTTGTGATTATCGCGGAGATAATAAAGGGTAAATGTTACATTAGATAAAAAGGTACTTATTATCTGTTCCTGTGACGTCTAATCATGTCTCAAGTGTAGAGCAGATTGTCTAGCAACAGCAGCCCTAGAACTCTCACAGTCCTCTAACCTATAAGATGGTGTAGTGTCTATAGTCTTAGTGATAGATGGTAATGGTGTGTCAAATCATGCACACTTCCCAAGCGGCAAGTCAAATGTATGAGTAGTGTCTAGAGATGATGGTACGGATGATGCTCTAGATGATAATGATGATGATGATGATGATGAAAATCCTAGTGGTTAGTTAGGAGATGATGGTGAATGAAATACTACCCTCTTTCATGTTGTCTCGCGACGTTTCAGAGGTAAAGTTGGGGTATGCACTATTGGACGACTAATAGTGGTTTGAGTAGCTGATAGTGGTTGTATTACATGAGTAGTAGGTGATCTAAGAATGAGGGTAAGAGAATGTACCCTCTTCCTTGTAGTAAGTCTGGTGTAGAGTCAGCTAATGTTAAAACTATAGTAGGGAATGACAAGGTATCCTCCATGTCGAAGTCTGATGTGAGCATGATGGGATGGGTATCTGATGACATCAATGTGACAATCGATTTGAAATGAAAGTAATTAACGAAATAAACGTGATGAAACCGCATGCATAGTGAATATGCACTTATGATGAAATAATGAGGCTTATGATGTAGTTATAGTCTAGGATCAATGATAAACCTAGTTCTATATAACTCTGCTCTGATGCCAATCATACACCCCCAAAATTGCTTTGTAGCGGAATGGAATTCCTAGGGGATGACTGCCATAGCATCACAGTTATAGTTATATTGAACGACCTAAAGTGCCGTTTGGAAAACACATCGTTTGATATAATAAAACATTCAGATTTTACAAAAGATAGGTCCCAAAAAGTAGTCAACATTTGCGGAAATAAGTTTGTTACAATCCAAACGATGCTTAAAGTGCATAAAAATCCATGTGGGACGCGTCGTCACCGCGACTCTATGATAAGTCCTTATGCATGCCATGAAGTATATGCCTTAGATACCTGAAAATACATTGTTAAAAGTGTCAACACAAAGGTTGAGTGAGTTCATAGAGTTTAGGTAAATGTTTTCTACGACTACCACAAGTATAAGCCATGTATGACAAATATGTCACATAAAAATGTCACAATTGCTTTAAGCACATGACAACCGCTAGACTAATCATGATGTTCGCCCCAACAGAGTGTTTTACCAAACAACTCAAATTATGATATTAAATGAAATGCATCCGTTTGACCAGTGGGGACCACCAACCCGGATGGAGGAGTCACCCTCAATAGATCTATTCACTACCCTCACTTCTTCCTGAATTAACGGTTCATGATTATGAAATGGGGACATTCAATTGGCAATGAGGTAACTTAAGCAATGTAAATGAATTTGAATATACTTGGGCTCGTAATAAAATGATGTGCAATGTATTCTCCCCCCGTAGGTTTGAAATAAAGTATAAACTTGAATAAAACAGGGCTATGAAAACTCACTTGATACAATGATATGATGGCAAAAGTGGATACACTGAAATGAGGGCAATCTCTAACCGCGTCCTATTATGAATGATATGATTCTAATATAAGTTATGATGTAATGTTATGCATGCAACTCATATGATATCCATACCACTTGTGCATTTTTGAAAATAAAGTTTATCGTCGAAAAATATGTTTATAAATCTTGTCAAGTTATAAATTACTTTATAAGTATTTACATTGAAATGATATCCTACGATAGTCATTTAGTGATTTATTAAGAAATTATAGTTTTTCGTCGAAAAACAATATAATTTGACAATTCATGAAAGTGACTAAATGGCCTCGAAAAGCTAGTCGTAAAATAGTGAATATCGGGTGTTAGGAAACAAACTCAATGGTTTTGGAAAGCTTGTCACATTATCTAAAAGTCTTAGCATTTAAATTTTGATCATAGAGGTCTCGGTCATGGAGAAAAATATAGATGAAATAGGGTAGTCGGACTAAAAATATTGTTTAAGGTTAGTTTTCGGCAAAGTTTGAGTGACTAATATTAGTTACAACTCCGTTTGACGAACGGTTGGACATTTTGGAAAATAGGATAGGTGAACTTACTTTTACTTGTAGACATCGTCAAAAGTATTCTATCGATATGAAAAAAAACGACTCCAAACATGGTCACTTCCGACCACCATTTTGACTAATAGAAAATATATAAGTGTTATTTTTTGTGAAAAATTGTTACGATATCCTTATTTAAAATGTGTATAACTTAGTCGTTATAAGTCCGTTTTCTACATTTTATATATCCTTAGTTTCGTGTTAATGTATACTAATATATTTTTGACAAATTGACTCATTTAGATAAGGTTTAAAAGTCATTTTTGACCTATGAATAATTCCGGACAGCATGCATTTTTCTGAAAATATAGTTTTCGTCGTTAAACTTGAAAATATCGTAACTTCTTCGTTATAAATCCATTTTAACCGCCTGCCACCACGGCTCGCTTTTTTAAAGTATATTTTCTGGAAATATAACCCAAAATACTTCATGACCTGCTGAATTTACCAGATTTTACAAAAACGATCAGACCTCATTCTAAAGTTGTCGAAAATGATTTTTCTGTTGGAATATTTAGTGCACTTGTGGGATTAGTTCACACCTTGTAATGGGTTAGGAGGTACGGAGAGTACACCCATAAGGTCCATGAACACCCTGACTCTAAAAGTGGTTTGTATTGGTAGTGCTAGTGGAAAGTACTGCTTGTGGTTTCCATCGGTTGTGGTTTCCAATGCAAAGGTTTCCTTTGAAGTGTGTTTCCATGAATCGTTTCCAATGAAGTAGTGTATCCACTGCTAGTGCTATAAAGACTGATGGAAGTACGCTTGTAATGGGATTTGACCTATTCAAGTGGCAGTTACAACTGCATAATGACCACATTTAATTGGTCATATAACCACTAACGGCTATAATGGGAAAAATTATGAGGCTATTAAAGGGCCGATATACTCATAATCCATTTGACTAGCCAAGAGTAATCTCCTATAAATAGGAGATCTGATTATGCATGAAAGAGAGACAGCAAATGATTAACACTTATAAGCGCAAGGGTTATTGAATTGTGCCTAATTCCATAACAACATTTGGTCTTATCCCAAGTAGATATTCGTGTAACCCAGGCATTAGGGTTGAATATTTTACTTTGGAAAGTGATTACACGATTCCAAGTGATATCCGGTAACCACCTAGTGGTATTTGTTTCTGCTGACTTGTCGTTTGTTTCTGCTGACCTTGATTATCCAACCCTGTTCTGGGAGTTACTACCCCAACAATCAAAGTAAACTATTTGTGATAATCAATGGCTGCTGCTGCAATGAAACACATGGCTTCAAACTTTGCTAAATGGATAAGTTTGAGGGGTGGACTTTAGGAGATGACAGAAGAAAATGCACTTTGGCAAGCATGAGTGTGGTTTATGTGCTAACCAATTCTATTCCTGATGATGGGGATGATGCTACTGTGGAGCGATCGTGAGAAGGAGAAAATGGGAGAATGATGACTACATTTGCAGAGGCTTAATTCTCAATGGTATGTCCAATTCACTCTTTGACATTTATCAGAACTTTGAATCTTCCAAAGAATCGTGGGATTCCTTGGATGCCAAATATATGGCTGAGGATGCATCAAGTAAGAAGTTCTTGTTAGTAATTTCACAAATTACAAAATGACTGATTGAAGACCAGTTATGGAACAATACAATGAACTTCTTGGAAGGTTTACACAACACAATATGCACATGGATGAGGCTATTTCAGTCTTTTGTGTCATTGACAAACTCCTTCCTTCTGGAAAGATTTCAAGCATACCTTGAAACATAAAAGGAGGAATTAACTGGTTGAGTTGGGCATATCTCGCGATTGAGGAATCTCTCAAAGTGCGGATAATGACAAGCCAAAGAGTAGCACAATGCTGGGTGCATCTGTTGTCATTATGGTGGAGCATAACAACTCCACCAGGTACAATGACAACAAAGGCAAACGCAAATATCATGACAACACAAGGGCAGATCCTAACAAGAAGGCAATACCTACTTGTTGGGAATGTGGCAAAACTGGTCACATTAAAAGGGATTGCAAGGGTGTTAAAGTTGGTGGTAAAGCTAATGGATCAGCACTAATGGTTCGTGGAGTGGTGGTTCAACCAACTCACTGAAAGGTCAGAATATGTTTAATAAGTCTTTTCAGATTTATTATGTTACATATGTATCTGAATCTAATTATGTGCAGGATGATGATGTTGCATGGTGGTTGACTCGTGCAACAAGTTCATGTGTAAAGATAGAAACTTGTTCAAGACTTATGAGTCACCAATAATGGTTCTATTCTTCACATGGGAAATGAGTCAATGGCCTTGGTGCATGGTCATGGTTGTGTAGATCTTAGGTTTAATTTCGAAAGATTTTAACTTTGTTTAATGTTATTCATGTTCCTGATATAAGGAAAAACTTGGGTTTCAAGTAGTGTTTTGAATAATCATGGATATAAACAAGTTATTGAATCGGATAAATTTGTTCTTTCTAGGATGGTGTTTTATTGGTTTTGGTTATTTATGTAATCAAATGTTCAGGCTCAATATTTTAATGATAGTGTATTTGTTACCACTGATGGTGTTAATTCAGCCTTTGTGACCACCATCACTGATCGACTCTACCCTTTGGCATGCTAGACTCGCCATGTACACTATAAGAGAATGAAAGATATGTCCAAGGAGGGTTAATCCCAGATTTGACATGGACAATGAAAAGTAAAACTTGCATGTTGACCAAGATAACCAAGAAACCTTTTCGGGTGTTAATCGAGACTAAGCTCTTGGAGCTTATACACAGTGACATGTGTGATTTGCATGCCACTCCCTCTTTGCGGAATAAGAAGTACTTTGTGACATTTATTGATGATGCTTCTAGGTTTTGTTATGTCTATCTTTTACATACTGTTAGGAATTAGAAAATTCCAGTAAGAGTCGGTCACCCCAAATATTATCTAGCACAAGTTAGCTCGTAGACTTTTCATTAGTTACGTTATTTAGTAGTTTATTTATTAGTTTGTAGCGTAGTATAGCTTAGTGCAACACCGTGGAGGAAGGACGGTCTTTACCCACCTGTATACCTGATCCACATGCCGAGGAGGTCGTGTATTTGTAAGTATAAATATCCCTTCCATCCATGGAAGGGGTGGTGCTTCATTCAATCTAACCTTTTACATTTGAGATCCAAGTCTCTAGCAAGAACACCCTCTCTATCTTTCTAACTCTAAATATGGCAAACATGTATTTTGATCATCCAAGACCACCCGAATCATCAAACACAATAAATATTACGATCCTACAATTGGTACCAGAGCCAAGGTTGTTGTGTTTTGTTGATTCATTGTGGTTTTTGGTTCATGTTGTTAACTGGTTTGGTACTTTTTTGGTCGGAATATGTTGTTAACTGTTTATACGTGGTCAATGTTGTTTAACTGGTTGTGCTCTTTTGTCCAAAAACTGTCTTGTTATGATGTTTTTTTTATATAACTCCTGATTAATAAGTGGTCATTGGTTTTAGTTGATATCGCTATATATAATGGTCATAATTATATTTTTGTGATGTTACCATTTGCGTGAAGTCTGTGGTCATATGGTAAGATTTTTATGGTCCAAACACTGGTCAAAATAGGCATAAAGGATGCATTTATGTAGTTTCTTCTGTAGCTATGAGGGTGGTCGGAAAATAGTCAAAAACTCATCGAAAACTCATATATTCATGCTAGCGATTTGGGTCAATCTACCTAGCGATTTTGTATTTACAAGTCGTTGTTTAGCTGTGAATGTTGAATAATTGAGCGCTTGATATCGTTGACTTTTTGAAAGTCAACAATAGTTACGCCAAAAGCTATGTAGCGACTTGGTTAAAAGATGGCCTGGCGACTTGTTATTTAACAAGTCGTGAGCGCTTGCTTTGTAAAAGTGGGTAGCGACTTGTGTTGAAATAGGTAGCGACTTGTTTTGATGTGGGTAGCAACTTGACTCAAGACAAATGCTTAGCGACTTGACGAAGATTTAAATGAAGAAGAAGAATGACAACAAATGACCAAAGACCAAAAGACTTATACCATTATACCAATATTACCACGACCTCAAGTTATAACCATCATCATCCATGAAGGTTTAAATCGTAAGATATGACTCGAGCTATATCATCGATTCTCATCACAACCATTCAGCTTAACAAGTATTATTCAAGATCTCAGTAAAGGCTCAAGGGTTTTTCCTTATCTCGATTGGTCATAAAACAAATTGAAGGGAGTTTAAGTTTTAGATCTCTGACGTGTATCCTATGTTATCTTTTAAGAGACATCAAGTTCAAGGCCACTCACAGAGATATACTCTTTCACGATCTAATTCATTGCTATTATACGAATTTCTAAAGAAGTATAACAATTATGTTACATCGCTCCGGTTCGTGTAAGACTCAATGACAACTAAGTTCAATTTTAGTGATCTCGATTTGTTTTGGGATTCACTTGTTACATTCAACCTCATTAGGCCATACCCACAAAACGTTTTCCATCATTGATCTAAGCTTGTTTTGTTAATTTCCCAAAAAATTGAAAGAAAGTTCAAATTAAACAAAAGTGCTTAAAGACAATTCTTTAATCCATACAAATATGGTGATGGAAAACCTTACCTTTGATTCGATGTTTGATCTCATGGTCTTTAATTGTTGCTCAAGCCACTGCGGGTCAGTAAATCGTGCCTCCTAACCATCCCTGTGGCGAGGTATTTGTGTAATGAGATTACTTGGTGATAATTGTTTGAGATGGAGGTATTAGCTATGGATTTTACAAAAAGGGGCGTTTATTTTGGTAAATGTATTTTGGGTTTGACATGTTTTTATGGGGCGACTGTGTTGGAGTTCTTGATTTGGGTCATAAAGCTGATTTCTTTAGATTAGTGAGGGGGCTTATTTTAGGGTATGATGTGTGTGATAGTGTGATTTATTTATACCCATGTGATTAGGGTTTGACTCCACTTGACCGGTTATGTGTGATGTTTTTGTTGGATCAGATATTGTCTTTCCCTCGGGGTCAGTGACCTTATTACTTGACCATGAGTTTTGGGCCGTATGCCATGACCTCCTCTGGTGTGTTGAATTGTTAAACGATTATTGATCAAGTTTTGGTTAAATTGTTTGTCACATTTAAATGATTGAGTTTACAAAGGGCTTATGAGCTTGAGCATTATGTTTAATCACTTGGTAAACCGGGCTTGATACTAAAGGTGGGAAGTTTGTACTTGGTTCATCATGGGCTTTGAATTAATGATGGATGGATTTTCATGACCGGTTCTATTATTGCAAGTAACCTATTTGGGTCGTACATGATTGGGTTAATGGCTTCTAATTTATATCGTAGATGATGAGTGTTGATGATGTGATTTGAAGATAAGATTGGTTGTGTTATGAGGTTTGATACTTTGGTGTATACATTTTCACGAAGAATATTTTGTCATTACTTGAATTGTTATTGGAACAACGTGACCACGGGTTGTTTGAACGGTATCTCTTATTTGGATTTGAAGTAAGGTTTTTCGGGCGCGTTTACTTATTTCGTCTCCGCCGAAGATTACTTGTTTGGGCATTTATAGAGTGTGATAAAGACTTGACTATTTAGTTGCGTTTGTGATTCTTTCTCATTTAACCCACAACGCAACTATCACTTCGGTGTCTCACGCAGTTGAGGATACGTCAAGAGGTTTTGTACATTGGGTACACCGTTTCTTCTTCACAAGGATTAGTACAAGTTTAAGTAACAATCTGGGAAGTTCACTTCATGATCAAGTTTGACATATCGGGTTTACTTCACCATGTTGTCACTACAATAGCCGATAGAATACGTGAATGATGTGTTTACCAAAGTGTTGATTGGATGGTTGATGATGTTGATGATGTTGGATAATGAACCGCTGACTAAACAGATGTTCCCCTAAAAATAGATATTCACCAAAACCAAAGTTGTCATAACACATTCAAGCTGACATTGTTTACGGTTTTGTCTTGATTTTGTAAAACGCAAAAGAACCTATTTCTTTAAATCATAGACTTGTAAAATCCGTAACAATGGAAACATCCGTAATAGTAAAGTGCATTTCCGGATCTATCTACTATTCTTGGTTTTTGTAAATCCGCGAAAGAAACTATTTCTCGGTTTAAACCATAGAGTTGTAAAATCCCGTACTGATGGAACCATCTTGGAGAAGAGAAAGTGTAACTCTGGATCTTACTTGATGTTGGTGCTACAGTTTCTACTTCGAAGAAGGGATAAAAGGGTGTACTTCATGAATTGGATGTGTGTTTGGATATTCATTATGGCAGTTTGGTTATTACATGGTTTTATGGGTTTTGTGCTTTTAACCATGGTCAGGATGAAACCATTATCATAGTTCACTTAAAACGTCAAAGAAGGCTAGATTTGAGCTTTTAACCAAGAAGATGTGTCACGGAGTTAATCACTATTATTTATTTGAGGTTGAAGTGAAATATCACGGGCGAGTGTACTTAGTATCCGAAGGTATCGGGGATGGATGGATGAAGATTCTTCATGATCCTTGTTCGAGCTTATTATCAAAAACAAGGACTTGGAAATCTAGTTATTGTTGGGTGTCTTTTACCTTTTCTTTTACCACTTGGGAGAATTGGGCTAATACCACTACAAAATAACTATCACTTTAAGGAGTTACGTTGTAGTGCTCAATGTCACATTCAATTGTGGATTTTCAAGAGGTAATGTACGTCTTATACTTGATGGTTGGTTGGTTGAAGAGTATAGAGTACATAGAGAGTACTTAGAGATGCTAATGGAAATCGGCACCGCTCTTTGTTACATATGTGCAAGTTTAAGTCAGTTCGGGTTAGTTTACTTCAGGTCAAATTCATCATATTGGGTTTACTCCATCAGTTGTCACAACAAAGAGCCTACTGAATGATAATGGTGATTGATTACATGTTTTGCCAAGAGATTGAAAAGAGAGAGATTATGACGCATACACAATGCAGCCTCGTTCTCTAAAGAAAAGTGTATGTTTTAGTGCGCTTTATCTTCCAAAGAAGAGAAATCTTCTTATGACGTATGAACACAAATGGTTCATGCCTCGTATTTCTAAAGAAAAGAAAAAGTGTATGCTTGTATTGCGCTTTATCTTCTGAAAAGGAGAAATCTTCTAATTAATGACCATTCTCATCAACATGCTTCATGCTTTTTCCATGTGCTTCAGTCATAAAGTGAACCGGGCTACCACTGATTGTTTTCTCATTCCACTTGCTCGATAATAATGAAGATGGCGACATCATGTGCTGATTTTATGGAGAGAAGTGTGAATAAAACATTCGGATGATTTTCACTTACTTAATCAAGAATGGCAACTCCGTATGCAATTCTTGAGGGGGAGAAGAAGTGTGAATTTTTGCATTGTTGATTGATATTTGAGAATATAAATGGTCATACGCTCTAAACTCATGTAAAAACCGAGCTTCTTCTTATCGGGTCATCTTCACATGGAGTTTTTCTCTTCTAAGAGTGTGCTTCCGGTTAATGCCCGTGATACATCAACATGATGATTCGAACAATCTCTCTTTGTTTGTTGATGGGATTGGTAGTTTGGTGTTATCATCTTGTGTGTTCGTTGCAACCTGATTGCTGATTTCCTTGATGAACATCTTCTGTTCTTGTTTGATTGGGAGGATTTAGTTGGGGATTTGCAAGATGTAAGTTAATTGGGATGCTTTTGGTGGGATGCTTTTTTGGTGTGAGTTGAAGATGTTAACAATCTATTCCCCGTTCGAACAATCTTGAAGAAGGTCGAGTTTACAACTGTTCTACATCTCTACATGTTAGAAGACTCAAAGACGAGTTGCATTTGATTATCTAAAGACTTCTTCTTAACTGCATTTATCATACAGATTGACGGTTTATGGGAGGTGTTGTTATTGACTATTGTTATATTGCAGTTGCACTATGAATAATAGACTGCTTCTTGGTATTCCTTTACCAAATCTTCACGGATTATTGTTCATGAAAATGATCCGCTTTTGGTATTCCTTACCAAATTCACGGATTATCGCACTCGTAAATCAACCACATGAACATTAAGGAAAATGACTTCCTCATCAACTTGAAGACATTATTGGTGAATCTTCCGATCGTCTTTTATGTATATCTTTAGGAAGATGGAATTGATGTTGAGGAATCATTTGTTCCTGTTCATGAAGTCAATGTACATCCGTTGTACATTTATTCATTGTTAGACATTTGACACAAGTTGATTACATTGGAGTTAATCATTTATCACTTATTTGAGATTGAAGTTGACTTTCACAAAGGCGTGTTCTTATTTGATAACTTGCTCGGGCTTAAGAATTTGAGTTGAAGACTTGGTTTATCTAGTTACCAGCAGTAGAGGTGGATGGTTGAAGACCTGGTTAACTATCACTATTAGGAGTTACTTGTTTACTCGTCACACGCATATGAAGGTGTGGATAATCGCAAGAGGTGTTAATGTCTCATACTTTGTTTGGGTAGTGAGTACTTAGAGATTTGCTGAAGCATAAATTCTACAACCGTTCTTCCATCATTAGGTGCAAGCTTAAGATACAAATATGGGGAAGTTGACTTCAGTTTCAAGTATGGTATATCGGGTTTTCTTCTTAAGTGGTCACTTCAAATTGTCTACATAAGGGTTGATTAAAATAGTCAGAGAGAGTCTTCAGCAAGTTGATTCTCACAAAGTCTTCAAGCGATCTTCTCAACAAATTTCAAGTATTTGGGCATTCAAAGAGTTGTTGATTTGAAGTATCAAAACCGAAAGGGTAAGGAGACAAGAATCTAAACGCGAGTAAAACTTGATGTACTTATTACTTCTAAGAAATTGAAGATATCCCGGGAAGACAAATGTTATTACCGCAGAGAAACTCAAGGTTTGACTCATGGCGAGTAAACTTGATGAACTTAATTCTTCTAAGTGATTGAAGATATCCCGAAAAAACAAATGTCATGACCGCAGAGAAACTCAAGGTTTTACTCATCAAGGCTTAGTGTTCTTATTCCAATTATGTGGGGAAGAGATGGAAGAGTTAGTTTCTGAAGATAAAAGAGGTACACAAGTATGACATATTCAGGGGAGATAAATGTGTAACATGAGGGAGGTGTTATCGTTATTGTCTCGCTGGGGAATGTGTACTGGATCTTGAGCTTCATACACATTCATCAGGGACGAAAGATGTGAACATAGGGAGGTGTTCTTCATTACCCTCATGATGTGTATTCGGGAGAGTTCTTGGATATTGGTGTACTTCGGGTTCTTGAGCTTCATACACGTTCATCAGGGAAGAAAAATGTGAACATGGGAAGGTGTTCTTCATTCCCCTCATGAAGTGTATTCGGGAGAGGTCTTGAGCATTATACTAAGAGACAGACTACATCATTTCAACTACACGGGGGAAGTGTTCTCTTGACACTTTTTGGAATGGATTGCTTCAGACTTCAGTGGCTATGAAATTTGAGAAGATTATTTAAAGAGTGGGATGAAACGTTGCTGTTCTTCTTCTGGATGATATAACCCCGAACGAAGAATCACGGTGATTATTCTTAAACAGAGCAGCAAGATCGATGATAAATGTGTGCTTCCTTGTGCACCTGGCTAAAACAAGCTTGTAATAGAGCTTCGAATCTGCTCAGCTAAAGGATTTTAGGTTTGGGGGGAAGCTGCCAAAGTCTCACTTTCAAGTGGCTCAATTTCTCTCTCTTCGATCAAGAGTCTAGGAAGCTTTGGTGGTGAATGTTTAAGAGATGATGTCTTCTATCTTCTACAACGGGGCTGTTCGATATCCTTATCTCTCGTACTGTATCATTATCTTCTTTAACTATATCATCTATTCTATCCTTGTATATATTTATCAAAAACCAAATACAAAAATATAAAACCAGCAAAAACAAAATAGAAAAATATAAAACCTTCAAAAACCCATAAAAATCAGAAAATTTCAAAAATACCAAAAATATGTTTTCTCTAGACATGTCTTCTGGTATCGATAACATCTGCGGTCTTAGAAATGTCATTCAATAATGGCACGGGACCATAGATGAAGTTCGAGCAGGAGGTGTAAATATCTCTTTTCAAAACATGTCTCAAATCATATGACTTGCAGTTATTTCAGACTGTAACCCGGGCTTCAAAAAAAAATGGCCGCGTTACGTGACTGTAACCCGTGCTAAATCTATGGCTTGCTATTATTTCAGATAGCAACCCGTTCTTCAAGAAAGGAAAGTGCTGCGCTAAACCATTTTTTCAAAATTCGTGCACTTATCCTAAAACATAACAAGGAAAGCATGTCGTCAAAAAGACTGCTGTACCTACACAAATGTTTTTCCGTCTAAAATTCCTCAGAAAAATATTTGTTGTGTTTTAAAAAATGGTGGAAAATGAGTTGCTTAAAATCAATCAGATTCAGAGTTTTATAAATTTGAAACTCAATCAATGACTTCAGCACTTTTAAAATCTTTTATAAAATGAGTTATTGGTTGAGGGGAGAATGTTTTCAAATCTATATCATCTAACGAGCTTTCTTAATTATCCTAATATGCTTAATTAAAATGATGTTAACCTATGTTGAAGGACTAGGTGCCAAGGATATGATTGCTAGGATTAGATAATTAGAGTTTGATGAACACATTTTTCCCATACATTTAAATGATTTGATTGATATGTTGCATTGACTTTTATTAGTCGACATCTTGTTGGTGATGTCGACCACTATATATCTGTATGTGTGTTCACTAACGTATGCAGGTATATTGGTTATAAGAATGTTCCCGATCCGGATCCCACAGATGAATATGATTGGATGCCAACAGGAAAGGGTAACTATATCTTGGATTGACATATGAAGAAACGGAGCTTAACTGGACTTCTATGGAGAGTTGGCATATATGCAACGTAAGAGGTCTCACTGCATCAGCAGACGGTTTTTCTTCCAAGCCTTACAGCAACAACAAACGCGGCTCAACTACCTAACGAATCTTTGTGCAGGACACCATTTTCTAATAATTTGATTAAATTGTTTTGAAAATGGAAAATATTGTTTTTGAAAATAAATCAGATTCAAAGTTTTGAAATCAACCGGACTTTATTTTGTCAAATCTTTAAGTGATTTCAAATTAAATATTTTCAAACGATATTTCTTCATAAAAGGTCCGTTTGTACGCTAAAATGTGGTGATCTAAAGATTTAATGTTATGTCATGGCATGGTTTCTTTTAAAACTCAAGATCTGTCAAAATGTAATTTTTTCTGTTCTTGTTTGATTGTGAAATTGTTTTATTTTACTTAAAGATCTCTTAAAACTATCATACCTGACACTAACAATCTTTAATGTCTAAATTGGTCCTTATCTCTTCATAATTAAATCTTGCCACGTCTTTCCCTAAAACTTTCTAAATGATTTAAATCAATCGGGATCCAAACCCAATTGGTTTGAAATTTTGATCAAGGGAGAGATCGTAATTTAAATCTCAAATCGGTTTTTATGGAATTGGTTTTAGTCCTTCAAAGGCACTCCTGCCTCCATGTGCCAAACGATTTCAAATACACAATGCACATGTTGAGGAGGAGGATTTATCCAAAACCGAGATGAGTATTTAAACCTGACCACATTTTCTCCCATGTTTTCTAAACCTAATTAAATCACTTGGGATCCAAAATCTCAAAGGGTTTGATATTTTTGATCGGGAGAAAATTTGTGATTTAATAATGAAATTTGATAAAAGGTGATTGTTTTGATTCAATTGTGTGGCGCTTCTCATGTGTATAAAACCCTTTCGAATCACGGCACATATGAGGGGAGCATTTTTAAAAGAAAATAAACTATTGAGGTACGAAAGCTTTTTAAAGTAATTTATAAAGTACCTTGATTGTGTTTTCAAATGGTTTTCTAAATGGCTTTTGTGATTCGTGGATGTGCTTCAAAAGAACTCTTGCCTCTATGTGTTAAAATGATTTCTCTTATCCTATGCACATGTTGAGGGGGAGCTTTTCTAAATGATCAAAACTATTAAGGTACAAAATGCTTTGATCTCGTATCACAAGTACCTTGATTGTTTTTCCAAATGATTTTTCAATTGGTTTCATGAAGGAAAGAACAATACCAAAAGACCGACCAATTTACTTTATGCATGGTGTTATAAGGATGGTTAGGTTAGGTATTAGTTCCCACGATCCGCCAGAACCGGAGGGATCTTCCCAGGGACAATCCACTAGATAGTGTAGAGTCCTTAGGAATATTGAAAAAAGGAGAAAATGAGAATATGGGAAGAGTGCGGACGGAGACAGCTTACTGGAATAAACCCAACAAGGTTATAGTTATGAAGTCTTGGTAAGCACTGAAGGGGTTGAAGAATGAAAAAAAATGAATGTGAAAAGGGTGAAAAGAAATAGCCCTCCAATAATTCAACCTTAGGGCGAACCGGTTCAATACATATGCTACTGGTGTTTACTAAGGTAACACTGGTATTGAAGACAAGACGTCATGGACCCAGGACGACTGCACTAAACTTCCCAAGCTACTCAAGTTCCTCTTAAAAGGACTTGTTTCATTCTCACAGGAACCGACATAATCTATCGACTTTCTCTTAGAGATTGTTGATATTGAAGGAGGAGACCCTCTCCCTAGTCTCCGGCATAGGAACCAAATGTGCACGATTGAGTCTAGAGCCAAGAGATCATCCACAATATCTCATTAGGACACTATATTCTTGAAGACTTGCTTTTTCACATAATGTGGAAAGTAAGTATATATTAAGAGTCCTACGCATTATCCTTGTGGTATTGCCGAACATCTCGAGTGATATATGCGCACATTCACAATGAAGGTGGAAAGCCTTCTGGAGCCAACATCAAACAAGCTCCTGGTAGGTGGCATGTGAGATCTATCCAATAGATCAACCATGTGACAACTGGATAGAAACAATGGGGCGATTCAATCTTGAATCAACCTTGGTCCGAGAAAATGAATTGATCGAATACTTTTGGAAAACCGTTCGATGT